>CM077289.1:6618877-6731377 GCA_039654925.1 Anguilla pacifica
AATGGTTAATAGCGTGTGATGTATTGTACTGTTTGTAATGGTTAATAGCGTGTGATGTATTGTACTCTGTGTAATGGTTAATAGCGTGTGATGTATTGTACTGTGTGTAATGGTTAATAGCGTGTGATGTATTGTACTGTGTGTAATGGTTAATAGCGTGTGATGTATTGTACTGTGTGTAATGGTTAATAGCGTGTGATGTATTGTACTGTGTGTAATGGTTAATAGCGTGTGATGTATTGTACTCTGTGTAATGGTTAATAGCGTGTGATGTATTGTACTGTGTGTGATGCTGCACCGCAGGTGATGGCTTTCCCAGTCAGGGCCTATATTTATCCCTGCAGCTGCGCTAAGGGATGCAGGAAGCAGCACCGACCCGCGACACGTCTGCTTCCTGAACGGAGCTCTCCCACCGAGACGCGCCGCTCTCAGAAAACACATGCAGAGAGACACGCACACACACATGCGCGCACACACACACACACACACACGCGTGCACAGACACACACGCGTGCACAGACACACACGCGTGCGCAGACACACACGCGTGCACAGACACACGCGTGCAGACATACACACGTGCACACACACACACACACACACACACACACACGTGTGCACACACACACGTGCGCACAGACACACACACGTGTGCAGACACGCACATACACACACAGACACACATGCGCACAGACACACAAGCACACCACACTCGTGTGAGCACACACACACACACTCACACAAATATATAGAAAATCTCACGCACACACGCAGCACACATGCACGCACACACACACACACGCAGCACACACACGCTCACATGCACACACGCACACAAACACACTCACACACACACACTCACATGCACACACGCACACAAACACACGCTGTAATCTGGTATCTTGTCACACCTCTCTGTTCTCACACACACCTTTGGCGTTTTCCCACCTCATAAAATAACTTCAGAGCATGGCACTACTTCAGCTGGGACAGTCAGCACTTGTACACTTACAAAACCAACTAACTGTGCAACACTCCACTTCATTGTTTAGTGCTAGTCAGTACTTTGCGGGGACTGTGAAATTACTGGTGGACCTTTACAATTTCCCCATTTTATTGAAGTATTGAGTATTTCTGGCCAGAGCATAGCTGATGCTGCTTTGAGGCAAACTGAAACACGAACACACACAAACATACACACACACACACACACACACACACACACACACACACACACACACACAAACCCCCAAACACGCACTCATACACACACACACACACACACACAGGGCAATTAGATTAATTCATCCCTCCTCTTCCACTCTCTGTCCTTCACACCATCCCTCTCTCCATCGCACGCCATCGCTTGCTCTGTCCAGAGCAACAACCTTCCTTTTTAAAATTTAACCTTTTTTTTTTTTTTTTTACTTGCACCTTCCATTACCCAAGGCCATAAGTCTGAAAGGGATGGTTTTGCATCAAAGTAGCCAGGTTTGTAACCAGAAGGTTGCAGGTTTGAATTCTGGTGAGGCACAGTTGCTGTACTGTTGTGCAAGGCACCATAATGCTCATTCTATTAATAAATTAATAACCTGTCAAATGCAAAATATCTCCGACCTGACCAACAGAAGTCCGAAGGAAATTGATTCACGGCGTATTTCATGCGTCTGCGAGAACACTGCAACAAGTGCAACGAGCAATCCCATTTACATGACAGAGCAAAGTGGACTCGGCAATGACGGTTTTGGACTGACAGGAATGACGGGCTGTGGGCACTGGAATCACTCAACACTTCAGCGCGCAGACACAGCCCTGCACAGACAACGGACGCGCAGAAACAAACTTCAAATTTTCTGTGGCACTCACTCGGGGATATGCACACAGATGACGTCAGCATCTGAAATCCGTAACGCTGCTAACTTCAATGTTCGCATTTTAATTAGTTTCTAATGCTAATTAGACAGGGTGTTGGTCCACACACTTTAAGGCAACGTTATAGGAGCCGCCGAGCGCAACGGGACTGCTCCCACAAGCGAACCGCAAGACAATACAGCAAAATGTCTTGTTTACAATGTCTGATCCCTGTACACACAATTCAACTGCACAAACAAAACACACTAGACAAGATGAGCTGCTGACGTATGCGGTGTACAGAATTCCAGAGCCAGAGTTGTTACTTTTTTTACTTTTGCGCATAGCTTCTGATTTGCTGGATACAAACAGCGCAGCTAAGCAGCAGTCAGGAATGTTCTTTTCCGCATCTTGATAATCAGCTATCTCCGTGACTGTCTGACTGGTTTGGCACCCGAAGACCAAGCCGTCGTTATCAAACCAAAGCCGAAATGTTTCCTCTTTCGAACTGTTACGTTTTGCTCAGGCTCGAATCATGCTCGCCGTACAGAAACTTCAAAACTTCCACCTCTACTGTCCCGAAGGCGTAAACAGAAACTTGTCCGCCAACTTTCACGCCCGTGTGTACCTCTATCTGCGCTAAAAAAAACAAGAGCCTCTATATACAGACTCCTTGGGCAGGGGTCTAACGGAGAGCTACGCGGAAATCATTAGGGAATGCTGACTGGCTACGTTCTTTAGCTTTCCACACGCTAATCGACTCCCTCCGTAAGTCAACCCCGACCCTCGACCGCTGCATACCGGCCCTTGTCGTGTCGGAGAGGTCGTGGTTAGCGGCGCTCGTCGGGAACTCCTTCAGCTTCCTGCCGCTGAGATGGAGGCAACCGGTGGCCGCCGCTTCGTCCAGAGCCCGGTCAAGAGCACGGTTCCAAGAGGCCGGTCCTGCTGCCCCCAGTCCGTTACCGGCGACTGTCGCCTCTCCGGTACTGCCCACCGTAAAGTTGGGGCCGGGGCTCTCCGAAGACAGCAACACCGCGGCCGCCATTACACAGCTTAACCACCGTCTCTGTCGGACAGCCGCCCGAATTGTGTGCGCATGCGAAAGTACCAAGGGCAGCCTGAAGCACACGGGGGGGAGAGGCTAGTGTGGGCAGCGCTCATGCGCACTGTGAAAACAAGTGGTCTGAAGCGCGCGGCTGGCATAGGACTTGATGTGATTGGGATGGCAGGAATACCATCCGCCAGGTTACGGCTTGGCGGGGCATGCCCAATACTTATATAGCACCGACGGTTTGTACGCTTTTCATAACAATAATGCCGTAGAAAGATTATTTCTCTCAATAAAGCTGTTACAATAAAAAAAACAAAGCAATGCATTAAAATGATAAATTCACCGATTTCCCTTAATTTCTCATAATGTATTAGTGAGTGATTGGTTGTACTGAGAAGGTAGGGTGACAAAGTAAAACAAAATCAGCGCCAAACTTTGATTTTGTTTCTAGAATGAAAAAACAGTAGTTTCTCAAAACAAAGATCTACACATCCATGGTTTTGCAAACTTGGTACACTACACAAGGGTACACAAAGAATAAAAACAGTACAGGAGACGCCAACTTCTGAAAGAAGGTTGAAAAAGTGGATATTTACCAAAATGAGCTAAAAAGTAAATAAAATCGTCAAGGCTGTCACGGCACAAATGATTTGCACAACCAGTTATTTGAGTGTTGTAGTCAAAGTGAGTGGTTGTCAAGAGGAACCATTTTATAGTGGTTCCTCTTTATACAACAGACCTGGGTCTCCATAGGAAACACAGGTTATCATGCATTTGTTCAACTGAATATATGTAGATCGTGCAAAAATATCACGGGTGCTTTACATGAGAGATGTCATTCTAAATTATTCTAACTACTAGCGCACAGTAAAATGTTCAGTGTTAAATCAACGCTTACAGAGTACATATGATCCCTGTTGGACGCATCTATACACTATGCTAGTGTTTAATGAACACTGGACATTTTACTGTGTGCACCCTTCAACTTTAACTGCAAGGTAACACCATGCAAATTTGGTTAATATCACGATACGCTGTCAGTGAAACCAAAATAATCATACATGTAAAAAAAAAAGACTCCCTCAAATACGGGAGTAAGTCTTCATGCTACATTATATAAGATGGATTTTGCAGCTGTGGTCGAAGTTACATCACTTCCTGTGGGGCGCAAATGGATGCAGACAAAGGCTAAAGCAAAAACAACGCTAAAATTGGTTTGAGTTCATCAGAGGGCCAAGTGAACCGTGCTAATGAAGTCCAGCCAGGAGCCAAATATATTACGCGTCACAAAACCACAAAATACATCCCTGGTGATAAAAACGTCACAGGGCAGAAGCAGTTAAGACTCACATTCATCCACATTTTCAGTGAAATTTGGTTATTCTCTCTCAGTCCCTGCTGAAGATCGTGCATTTTGAAAAAAAAATCACAATATTTTCTGATATTTTTGGAAAATAACAGCAAAGAGTAAGTTGTTACTAGGACACTCGCAGGGCTTTCAAGCTCAATGACTGGTGACCTTGAGCTGCGGGACTTCGTGAGAAAATGTTCTTTTAAAAGGTAGCAAATGTTACTTGAATGAGTGAATGCTGACAGAGTTGACTCGATAATATGTCTTTATGCCTTGCTCATCTCAAAACAATGGTTTACTTTTATCATATTAGGCACTGCTTGGCATGGTCAGCTTGCATGAACAAGAGCAGAGGCGCCAGACTGGTTACTGGTTACCCTGTTTTCATTAAGAAATCAAGCCAAGCAGTGCGCGCAGTGTTACAGCTTGGTTAAATTTACATTAGATAAAAAGATTTGCATCAACTTCGCTACAATGTTGCAAAAAAAATTGCCAGAGATGCGTGGCGATTATGACATCACTCCGGTTCCAAATTTGAGAAATTGCATATGGGAAAGATTAAGAAATAGCACAGTAACGGAAATATGAATGTAATGAGAAATGCGACCAAAACAATAGCCTTCCAGTAACTCTGTCTTCATGTCAAATCAATAGGTTATGAGAATACGTGAATTGGTTAAATGTAATATAGATCTGCGGCTACTTTACAGTAAAAAACTACAACTCCGACAGTGCACTGTACTTGGAGATGCTTTGCTTCTGGAACGCCCATGCGCGTTCCTTGCGGACGTAGCCGGTGTATCATGGCGACATATGTGGACATTCTGAGGAGTGAGTTTCCAGAAATCGATACAGAAGTCTTCGATTATATCACTGGTAAGTCGCAGGACGTGATCGGATGTAAACTGACAGGCTCCGCACGTTCCGGAATGACTGTCATACACACATGTCATGTTAAACTTCACTAAAGAAACGAACGAACAGTTTGAGATGAAACTGTCTCAGTCGGATCGTAGCTAGCGTTAAGAAAACGGGAAAGGTAAGATGAACGTGGTAACAGCGGCGCTATATGTGCTTAGTTGGTAGTAAATCAACAGTGTGGGACTACTGTTCCGTGCCGTTCGTTTCTCAGTAGCTGAAGCGTAAAAGTGTGTTGGGACGCCAGCGGTGACTGGGGTGTATGTAGCCTCAGATTGCCACTCGGTCCTTCCGACTGCTCTACTACAGTGAGATTACTAGCTATCCATTTCCCGCGACAAACACTCCTAAATCCCTTTTGGACAACAGTGACGATTGAGATCTCGAGCTATCGGGAATATTACCGCGCATGATGAATTTGTCGCAGAGCGAATACGTCACACAAACAATGAGTCATCAGTTGTAATTAGTGTGACCCTCTACGGAGTTTAAGTGTGCTCCCCTGTCGTCTCGTGTGTGTGCTCGTCAGGCGTGTTGGACTGTGGCGGGGCGGATTTTGAAGATGGGGAGGAGGTCTTTGAGGCGATCGGAGGCGTGTTGCAGGAAGTGTCCGCGGACTGTAAGAACGAGGAGGACGTCCGCGACATCTGCCTGCAGATGTTCAACACTCTGAAGCTGTGAGTGGAGCCTCTGACACCATACCACCACAACACATTGTTCCCCCTAAAATCGCCACCCCCCTTTTTTTTGGGAATAACTGCTCCTCTTTCTCCATCCCATAACTGTCTGCTCTCTCTTCACCCCGTCAAAAAAAACACCTGCCCCCCTGTCTTTGTCCCCTCAGGAATAACTGCCCTCTTCTTTGTGCCCCACTCAGGAAAACTGCCCTCTTCTTTCTGCCCCACTCAGGAATAACTGCCCTCTTCTTTGTGCCCCACTCAGGAATAACTGCCCTCTTCTTTCTGCCCCACTCAGGAATAACTGCCCTCTTCTTTCTGCCCCACTCAGGAATAACTGCCCTCTTCTTTGTGCCCCACTCAGGAATAACTGCCACGCCCCTCAGAAGCAGGTCCTTCTCGATGCTCCGGTGCAGCTGTCTCAGATCTCTGCGGAATACGGTAACAGCCCGCACCCCTGGGGGGGGGGGGACGGGGGGGGGGGTCGTCTGTCTATCATCCCACACATCACTGCTCAGCACGTGCGTATAATTCCAGTTCTCTCCCAAATGCCCCATGGGTAAACCTAGCTGGGAACGGCTGCGCCCCCCCCCCCTTCCCCCACGGAACACTGCACACCACCCTGCCGAAAAAGAGTCAAGCTTAAACCGGCCTGAAGCTGCTCAGGCTAGTTTACGCTGTGTTTCTGACACTTGCAGCTAGACCGCCGACCATCCACCAGCCGACCGGCCTAGCGCAGTCAGCCGCTCACCAGCCGACCGGCCTAGCGCAGTCAGCCGCTCACCAGCCGCTCACCAGCCGACCGGCCTAGCGCAGTCAGCCGCTCACCAGCCGCTCACCAGCCGACCGGCCTAGCGCAGTCAGCCGCTCACCAGCCGCTCACCAGCCGACCGGCTTAGCGCAGTCAGCCGCTCACCAGCCGCTCACCAGCCGACCGGCCTAGCGCAGTCAGCCGCTCACCAGCCGACCGGCTTAGCGCAGTCAGCCACTCACCAGCCGACCGGCCTAGCGCAGTCAGCCGCTCACCAGCCGCTCACCAGCAGACCGGCCTAGCGCAGTCAGCCGCTCACCAGCCGCTCACCAGCCAACCGGCCTAGCGCAGTCAGCCAGTCTGCCAGCTTTGCCTACCTGCTTACTCCGCCAGCAGAGGGAACTAATAGCGCTCTCGCCGAAATCTCGAGGGGAGACATTTTGGTTTGCAGCAGACGGCGACGTGCTGGTTCCGTCGCTGAGCTCCGCTACATTCTCTCCCTCTGAACTCCCACTGACTGCCCCGGCCGATTGTTCGTCCGCGTCTGGGGGGGGGGGGTGACTCCACGCCGCGGGAGATACGGTCACCCCGCTGAGCTGAGGACCCCAGCCAAAGTCAACTATAATCGTGCTCTCATTGCTTCACAGATTCAGACGCGCGAGTTGTAGCACGTCTGCGTCCCCCCACGTAAACATTGTGTCACTTAACCCATTTAAGCCCGTGGGCAACCGAAGATGCCAGAGTCTCTACCACTCTTTTTCCATCTGTGAATACTTTTTGGATCTTAGATGCTTATGTAAAAATATGGGCATTAATGGGTTAACGTTGTACAACAAGCAAGTAAAATGATGTGATTTTGAGTGCCGCGATGTCATGCCACCGTACCTCAGATAAAGGTCAACTTCAGCCCTGACCCCCCCCCCCCCACCACCACCTTTTTTCTTCTCATCTTGTCTCCTCCCCCCCTCCCTTTCTTTCTTTCTCCTCTGCTTTCCTCCCTTCGTTTTTTTTTCTCCTCCAGACAGCGCAGCGAACGACGTCCAGGGCATCTGGAAGCTGACGAGAGGACAGAGCTCGGTGAGGAGCTGAGGGGAAAATGGCCGCATCTTCCCAGACGCCTCACTGCCGAAAAGAAAATGGCGCCTGGAGAGCGGACCTTTTGTTTTTTCCGTGGCTTTGCTGAAAATGCTGGCGACGGAAATAGAAGTGGGGAAACGAGAGCACACGATCAGATACCTGCATCCTCCGTCGTTTTATGAGTTCACAAATGTGTGGGTGACGGATCTGGATGATTCAGGTTATCCTCCTCCATCGCTATCCAGACAAAAAGAGAGGCCTGAAATGTGATTTCCAGGCATGTATACAGAGGTCTAAAATACTGAACCACTATCCTTTCCTGGTCTCTGCCCCCCCCCCCCTCTCTTTCCCCTCTCTCTCTCTGTCTGTCTCTCTCTCTCTCCCCGTCCCTCTCCCTCCCTCCCTCCCTCCCTCCCTTTTATCTCCTTCGCTCTCCCCGTCTCTTGTTCCTCTCCTTCTCTCTCTCCCCTATCTGTCCTCCTCTCTTCCTTTCTCCTCTCTGTTTCCCTCCCTCCCTCCCTCCGGTTCTCCTCAGACGGTGGACTCGAAGAAGCTGGAGAAGGCCGAGGCCAAACTGAAGGCCAAACACGAGAGGAGGAATGAGCGAGATTCACAGAAAACATCCAGCCCTCTGTGAGTCTTATGTTCTCTCTCTCTCTCCCTCTCTCACTCTCTCTCTCACACACACACACACACACATATGTATATACATCACACACAAACAAACACACACATACGCTCGCTCATTCAGTCACTCGCACGTATACACTCATTTGTATAAATACACACACCCGCACGCACACACACACACTCACTCATT
The DNA here is from genome assembly GCA_039654925.1 of Anguilla pacifica. Taxonomy (NCBI): domain Eukaryota; kingdom Metazoa; phylum Chordata; class Actinopteri; order Anguilliformes; family Anguillidae; genus Anguilla; species Anguilla pacifica. Next base: position 6,627,374 of record CM077289.1, read on the forward strand.
CGTTCACACACACACACACACACACACACACACACACACACACACCAGGAATAAGTAAAACCTAAAGAGCGCTGTCTTAGTGTTTTAGGCACAGTCCGATCAGCTTGCCAGCACAAGCCTTTCTCTGCGGGACACAGGCCGGCTGATATCAGGTTCACTCTGAGGTCAGGAACGCCTTCATCGCACCGTCCCTCTTTCCCTCGCCGTCAGAGTCCTGGAGGAGGCGTCGGCCAGCCAGGCCAGCAACAGGAAGGACGACCGCGTCGACACGTCCGGGAAGAACCGCAGCTACGACGTCCGCATCGAGAACTTCGACGTGTCGTTTGGGGAGCGGTGAGCGGCAGTCGGCACGGAGACCGGCTCCTTCTCTGCCCGCCCGATTTTACTTCCTCTCCTGAAATCTGTCTCTCTCTCTCTCTGTCTTTCTTTCTCTCACTCTCTCCCTCCTTTCTATCCGTGGTTAGCTCCTTTTATTGCTTTATTAATTATTCCAGTCTATTTTTAACCTATAAAATCGGAAATAAAAAAAACTCAAAAATTCAAGAGAGAAAACAGGAAGTGATGGCATATGAGAGCTTCATTCACTCACTCAGTGAGTGAGTGAGTGAGTGAATGAGTGAGCGTGCGTGCGTGCGTGCGTGCGTGCGTGTGTGAGTGTGTGCGTGCGTGTGTGAGTGAGTGAATGAGCGAGCGAGTGTGTGTGTGTGTGTGCGCGCCCACTCTACGGATAGGCCATAACTCGGGTCAGACGCGCACAGGCGGTAACGCAGCGTGATGTGTCAGGTCCCTGCTCCAGGGGGCGGAGCTGACGCTGACGAGCGGGCGGCGGTACGGCCTGATTGGCCGGAACGGGCTGGGCAAGACCACGCTGCTGAAGATGCTGGCGAGCCGCAGCCTGCGGGTGCCGGCCCACATCTCCATCCTGCACGTGGAGCAGGAGGTGGAGGGCGACGACACCCCCGCCCTGCAGAGCGTGCTGCAGAGCGACGGCGTCCGCGAGGGCCTGCTGGCCCAGGAGCGCCGGCTCAGCGCCCGCATCGCCGCCGGAGCGTGAGTGCGCCGGGGTCTCGCCACACACGACACACGACACACACCGTCACACAGGCCGCGCCCAATCGGGTCCTCCGGTCACGAGGCCGTCTCCCGGTGACTGACCCGTCTGTCTGTCTGTCTGTCTCTCTGTCCGTCTGTCTGTCTGCCCGTCTGTCTGTCTGTCTGTCCGCCTGTCTGTCTGTCTGTCTGTCTGTCTGTCTGTGTGTCTGTGCCTCAGGGCGGACGGGCTGGAGAGCGTGCGTCTGTCGGAGATCTACGCCAAGCTGGAGGAGATTGAGGCGGACAAAGCGCCGGCCAGGTGAGCCCGGGCACGAGACACGCCTGTGCAACGAGACACACCTGTGCGATGAGACACACCTGTGCAACTAGACACACCTGTGCAACGAGACACACCTGTGCGATGAGACACACCTGTGCAACTAGACACACCTGTGCAACGAGACACACCTGTGCGATGAGACACACCTGTGCGATGAGACACACCTGTGCAACTAGACACACCTGTGCAACGAGACACACCTGTGCGATGAGACACACCTGTGCGATGAGACACACCTGTGCAACTAGACACACCTGTGCAACGAGACACACCTGTGCGACGAGACACACCTGTGCGACGAGACACACCTGTGCGATGAGACATGTGGGGGCTTGGGGCGATCGACTGACTCCCTCCTCTCTGCCCTCCCTCTCCCTCTCTCTGCCCCCCCCTTCCCTCTCTCTCTCTCTCTCTCTCTCAGAGCGTCCGTGATCCTGGCAGGTCTGGGCTTCACTCCCAGAATGCAACAGCAGACAACCAAGTAGGTGCCTGCGGCTCGAGCCTGCATGTCCCACGCCATACGGTTGCATGTCCCACGCCGTACGGTACGTAGTCCCCTCCCCCCCCCAAGAGGGCCGTTTTAAACGGTGAGGGGAGTGACGTGATGTCACACGTGTGTGTCCCGCACAGGGAGTTCTCCGGGGGCTGGAGGATGAGGTTGGCGTTGGCCAGAGCGCTCTTCGCCCGGTGAGTCACCGCTTACTTCCCGCCCTTGTCTGAAGTACTGAAGTACTAACCTGAGTCTGAGGCGGCTAACATCTTCTCTTTCCCTCTCCTCCTAGGCCTGACCTATTGTTACTTGATGGTGAGCAGAATTATTTATTTATTTATTTATTTATTTATTTATTTATTTTCCTCTGGTGAATGTGCTTTCGCAAATCGTCCAAACTTAAGGGATTCAGTGGTTGTATACTCCAGGCCAAGAATGTGATGGTTTGAAAATGCCGTTTTCTGTAGGTACTGCATTAACAGTACCTTCTGTTTTGTTTTGTTTTTTCTATTTTCTTTCTCTGTCTTCCTCCTCTCCTCTCCCACAGAGCCTACTAACATGTTGGACGTGAGAGCCATTCTTTGGCTGGAGAACTATCTGCAGGTATGCACACCTTCGGGCTGATTAACTGATTCCCGTTGTACTGTGAGTTGGTCATCTCCATGATATGACATCATAATTTAGAGGCGTTTCCATGCACTAGTGTGTTGAACAGCTGCTGGGTAGTGACGTTGGCTAAAAAGGTGTCAAATGATGAAACCATTTTGAGACCTTCGGCCATAGGGGGCGCGTTTTAGCGTTAAACGTTTGGGGACTCCTACCGTAAAGCCTGCAGTGAGCACCTCGACCCCTCCACAGACGTGGCAGTCAACCATCCTCGTGGTGTCCCACGACCGGAACTTCTTGAACGCCGTGGTAACCGACATCGTCCACCTGCACTCTCAGCGACTGGAGAGTTACCGCGGCAACTACGAGAACTTTGTGAAGACCAAGGAGGACCGCCTGAAGAACCAGCACAGAGAGTACGAGGCTCAGCTGCAGTACAGAGAGCACATTCAGGTACGAGGCAGACACACACACACAAAAGAACATAGACTGAGTGACAGTGGCAGATATACTTACTGTTTTCCTCTCTCCCTCTCTCTCTCTCTCTCAGGTGTTCATCGACAGGTTCAGGTACAATGCTAACAGAGCCGCCCAGGTGCAGAGCAAGCTCAAACTGCTGGAGAAACTGTGAGTTCCTGCCCCGCCCTTCCCTCCCCGCTCTCCACAATCCCAGAATGCACCTTTGTCCTCTCTCTCTCTCTCTCTCTCTCTCTCTCTCTCTCATTAAAACCCCACTCTGCTTCCTCCATTCCAGGCCAGAGCTCAAACCCATAGAAAAGGAGTCTGAAGTTACGTTAAAGTAAGGCATGAGTCATGAGTATTACACGTATTACACTATTACATACAAGTATTACATTGAGTATTACGTACAAGTATTACATTGAGTATTACATACAAGTGTTTTTACGTGGTTTTTGTTGTGTTGTATATAGTGAAGCGTGTGCATCTCTCTGCCGTCTGTCTCCCAGGTTCCCCGATAACTTTGAGAAGCTCTCACCGCCGGTGCTGCAGCTGGACGAGCTGGAGTTCTACTACAGCCCAGAGCAGCGGCTCTTCGGCGGGCTCTGTGTGTCCGCTGACCTGGAGTCCCGCATCTGCATCGTACGTAACCGGCGGGGACGCCCCCCGCTAACACTGCCGCTGCTGCTCGTGTGCGTCTGCAACGGCACGGCTAGCGCACTGCAGCTAACGTGCTACGGCTAGCACACTGCAGCTAATGTGCGTCTGCAACGGCACGGCTAGTGCACTGCAGCTAACGTACTACGGCTGCTGCTGCTGTTCATGTGCGTCTGCAATGGCACGGCTAGCGCACTGCAGCTAACGTGCTACGGCTGCTGCTGCTGCCTCTGCAGTACTGCGGCTACTGCAGTGCCCATGCTACATTCCTATGGATATGGTACTACTATGGCTTGCTACTCCTGCTACAGTACTAACAGTGCTACAGTACTCTGTGTCTCGCTTTTCTCTCTCTCTATCTCACTCTCTCAATTTCAATTCAATTCTCTCTCTCTCTCTCTCTCTCTCTCTCTCAGGTTGGTGAGAATGGAGCAGGGAAGACAACCTTGCTGAAGTTGCTGATGGGAGATCTGACGCCTGTTAACGGGATCCGACACGCCCACCGGTGAGTTTTTACACGCCCACATTCGAGTTTGACACGCCCACATTCGAGTTTGACACGCCCACAGGTGAGCTTGACACGCCCATAGGTCAGATCGATGCACGCGATTAGCCGTACCGTCTCTCTCCTGTGACGCACAGAAACATCTGCCCTGCTCCCAGGATTCAGGCTCTCTCTGTACCCCCGCCCCCCCCCCCCCCCCCGCGCGGACAGCTGTGTCCATCCTGAGACCAGCCGGTTGCAGTAATAGTAATACACCAGTCCCCCGATGCCCAGTCAGGCCGTGTGCCTGTTGTGTTCGGAGGGTCTATCTTTGGGTACTTGGGGGGTGGGGGGGAGTTTTTTTTTTTTTTGGCTCCCTGGGGTCGGTCTGTCTGTGTTTGGCGATAAGTCAGTGACTTTTTCCTCATTATTGTAGTAGATTATAACTGTTTTACTGTTCGTGAACGCCTTTCATTTAAGTGGAGTAACGCACTTCCCTGAAAACAAATTTATACTTCCTTGCACACCCCCCTGTGGCACGCCCGCAGGTGGTGTAAGAACGGTCTCTCTCGCTTGGAAGCGAGAAGGTGTGAGCTTTTACGCTCGAGGTGTGGGGCATAAATGATGTAATGGTGTGTGTGCCTGTCTGTGTGTTTGTGTGTGTGTGTGTGTGTTTTACAGGAACCTGAAGATTGGCTACTTTAGCCAGCATCATGTCGACCAGCTGGACCTCAATGTGTGTTCAGTGGAGCTGCTACTGAACAAGTTCCCAGGTACTATTTCAGCGCACGCACGCATGCACACACACACACACACACATCTGTGCAAGCATGGCCATCCACACAGATAAACTTTGGGCTCGCATCTGATTCTGAACAGATACACATTTTGTAAGTGGTCTTCTCTCCCTTTTCACCCCCCATCACCCCGTTCTTCCCCTACCTCTCTTCCTTTTCCTCCCTCTCTTTCCCTCCCCCTCGCTCCCTCCCTCTTCTTCTCCCTCACTCCATCCCCACTCTTTCTGTCTTACTCTCCCTCCCTCTCTTTCTCTATCCCTCCCTCTCTTTCTCTCTCCCCCTCCCTCTCTTTCTCTCTCCCCCTTGCTCCCTCCCTCTTCTCCCTCACTCCGTCCCCACTCTCGTTCTCTCTCTTACTCTCTCTTACTCTCCCTCCCTCCCTCTCCCCCCCCCCCCCCCAGGCCGGCCGGAGGAGGAGTACAGGCACCAGTTGGGCCGGTATGGGATCACAGGCGAGCTGGCCCTGCGGCCGGTGGCCAGCCTGTCGGGAGGACAGAAGAGCAGGGTGGCCTTCGCCCAGATGACCATGCCCTGGTACCTCAGTCTGTCCGTCCCTGCGTCTGTCCGTGTACCCGCTTTGCCTGTCTGTCTGACCTCCAAATCGTCCCTCTGGGTCTTGCCTGTCTGTGACTGTTGTCTGTTTTTAAATAAGTTTATAAATCTTTCCTATCTTTCCTCTCCCTCTTTCCCGTCGTCTCTCCCTCTCTCCTCCTCACTTCCCCTCAGTCCAAATTTCTACATCCTGGACGAACCGACCAATCACCTGGACATGGAGACGATCGAGGCCCTGGCTAAAGCGCTCAACAGTTTCAAGGTACAGGGTCCCGGCTCTCACCCCTCCTATTTCTTTCTCTCTCTCACACTGTTTCTCTGTTTCTCCCTCCCTCTCTCCCCTCCCTCCCTCCGTCTCTCTAGATCTCCAGGAGCAGCGTTGGGCAGTCCTGTATTAAGGGATGTATTAGATTAATATTTTTAGTTTTTATGGTCACTGGGCTGGGATTTCAAGCTCTCCTGGTGTGGTGGAGTGATTTATTGCCCTGTACCCAGTAATGGGGGAGTGAGCTTTCACAAACCCCACATTAGGTGGAGCTGTAGGCAAAAAGTATTTCTCCCCATGGCAAAGTGCTACGATTGGTTGAAATCAGTGAGTGACTGATGTCATGCGGTAGCCCCTCCCACTCTCCTGTCTCTGACCGTGGCCGACTGTGTTTCCTTTAGGGGGGGGTGGTGCTGGTCTCTCACGACGAGCGGATGATCAGGCTGGTGTGCAAGGAGCTGTGGGTGTGCGAGGGGGGGGCGGTGCGGCGTGTGGAGGGCGGGTTCGACGAGTACCGGGACGTCCTGCAAGAGCAGTTCCGCAGGGAGGGGTACCTCTGAACCCGTGCGCGCGCCCGCCCCCCCCGCCCGCCACGCGCCAACGACACGTCCGCTACGTACGAGGGAACGTCTCCGTGAAATACGCCAAAAATGTTTTTTTTTTTTGTTTTTTTAAAACTGCAAAGTTAAAAACTGCCTACAAAAAACTACAGATACGACTGTCCCGGCTCAACCCCGCCCGGCAACTCAACCCAACTCGAAAACGACAAACGGAATCTGTGACCGCGTGGCCAGCATCGAACCCGACTGCGGAAGCCCAGCAACGACGAATCAACTCGACCTCACCTCAGATTTGGCCACGAATCACCTGAGTTTACACTCCCCCAACCCCCCCCCCCCCCCCCATCAACCGATTCATCACAAAGCGCCCCCCCCCAGCACCGTGGTTGGCCCACATTCATTCAGGATATAGGAAGAAAGTAGAGGGATTTAAGTGATTAAAAATGATCCCAGATTGGGAGTGCCCCGCAAAGTGGCGATAGTTAGTTAGTTAGTTCAGGTATAGTCTGAAGAGATGAGTCCTCAGACCACGGTGGAAGTTGGCAAGAACATCTTGGTGGTGGTTGGGGGGGGGGGGGGAGTGGTTACAGTGCATTTGGATCTCTCTGTGAAGACTGACAGCAGTGGGCTAAAGTCAAGCTTGGTTTAAAAGTCTTTCGAGAACTGAGGTCCTTTGTGTGTATGTACAAGGAGGGGTAGGGGTGTGGGGGGTCGGGTTAAACACATAAGGGGCTTGCCATTAAATTGTTTTTACGTGGGGTAGGGCTTATGGTGTTCTGTCCCTTCTTAAACTGTCAGTATTCCAGCCTAATGGCCAACGCTCATGTGATGTTTTAATGACGTTTTTATAATGTTGCAGAAAGGTTGCGAGAATCTTTCACAGCATGGGATTCCTTAGGGGCCATTGTAATGCCCTTTAGTCTTGTTCCTGGGACCCCCACCTCAGGTAAAGACAACCCCCCCACCCACCCAAAAAAAAAGACTATGCAGGAGGAAAAGTGCTATACAGACATTTAAGGAGATCAGAAACAATCACGGGGGTCTCATATTTTCACGCTGTAACTTATAAATACCTGATTTAAATGTTCACAATAACAGTGCTAATAAATGAGTACATAGAACTACGTTGGTGGTGTTTGTCGGTTGCGTTACATTCTTTGTTGTGCGTTCATTACGCCGACGCCACTGTCACCTGGAAGTGATATCATTTTTAAACCAATGTTTATTCACATGACAAAAAACGAGGGTCCTTCATCAAGTCCATGCCCTTATGAAATGAATTTTTCCGCCACCTAGTGGTAAAGTGAATTACACACAAGATTAATTAATTAATTTTTTTATTTTTATTTTTTTGGCGGGGGGGAGACACACCCCCCCTCCCTCAGTAAGGATTGGTAACAGACGACTATTTCTAGGACGGCTGCTCGATTCGAAGCCAAAACGCACTAAGCATACGAGGAGTGCCCCATATTGTGGCTCACGGTCTACAAATAGCCTACAACTGATGTGTTCTGAAAGATGTATCGATTGTTTTGGTACTGATTGGGACAGTTTTTGGGTTTTTTCAGGGGAGGGGGCGTGGCATTTTTCATTAATCTACTGTTCTCTGTCGGTTTGTTTTTAAATGGTGAGGCAGTTGGCGGTATATATCCCTAGCTAGATCTGAAAAAATATACGTCAATTGTTTTTGTATCCTACTAATTAGAACTGTTTTTGTTTTTGGGTTTTTATTTTTGGGAGGGGGCGTGGCATTTTACATAAAACTACTGTTCAAATGTTCTCTGTCGTATTTTTAATGTTGAATCAGTTGGCGGCATATATACATAAAAATGTGCTGAGTAGCCTATGTATATATAAGTCAAGCCTTTTTTGGATAATTTCGACGGGTCGATATCCACGCAGCATTTACAAGGACAATGCTCGATTATTAGCTAGGTAACGTCAGCTACCGCTGGAGGAGACCGACATTGTGCATTTGCAGTAGACCTGACCATTGTTCTTACATGTGGGTTAGCCTGATTGTAACATGCATGGCTGACATATCGACTAAAACAATAAAGTGAACAGTTTATAAACAGCATAAAAAGACGGAAGATGGGCTAAAGTACACCATGTGCCATAGCCAAAGACATAATATCGAAGCCTTGTGCTGGCGCAAAAAAAATCAATCAGTGACCAACCCATAAAATGAAATGAAGTAATGAAAATTCGGTGGTAGGTTATATTTAAATTCATAACGGAATCAGACAGTTTAATCCTGTGCGTAAACTCCAAAAAAACCCAAACAAGATCAGCAAAGCGGCAGACTTGAGCCATTCTGCTAGCATGGACATCCCAAAATTTGTGTGTCGAGGGGGGGGGGTCTCCCACTTTATTGCAAGTTAGATATTTTGTATCATTACTATCATGTCTAAAATTTGGTTAGAGAACCATGTAAATGTGATATTAGACAGGTTTTACTGAATATGATCGTGTGGCAGTTATTTCCTACTGATATATTTGTGAACGTATTCGTACGCACCCCCCTCATTTGGGTTAAACGGCTCTATTCTGCTAGGCGGAGTGAAGCTACTAAAACAGCTCGTGCGATACCGAGTGTGGCGTTGTGATAATTGTAGCAGGCTTTCCAGCTCATAAAAGTGTGTTGTCTCGGACCCTGATCATTAAAAAAAGTAGAGAGGACAATGACAAATCTTTGATCGCCGATTTATCGTCCGTCACTGGGATACTGCCTTTGATTGTGTATTATTTCGTGCATTTAGATCTTTTTTTGTCTTTCAGCAAGTGAGTTTTTCTCTTTTGGTATGGATTAGATAGCTAGCAAGCAAGCAAGCAAGCAAGCGAGTGTCAAGTCTGGAATGTCGACACAACGTGTTGTTTTTGAAAAGGTCATTTAGAGGTTCTTTTTATTGAGATTTTAGCGACCGTACAGTGAATGCATAAATATTATCGCTTTAGTCTACTCGGACGTTGTCGTAGCTTAGACATAATAGCCTATTGCAATGTTAACGTTGAACTAAAGTCATTCCGGAAAGCGCAACTGTGCCTGGGCTCTATTTATTCCTACTCAAACATTTTTGCCTTTTCCTTTGAACTTAATCGTATTTTAGATAAGCACAATACCTTATCCACCGACTTGTCAGATATGAGACACGGTGCAGCCTAGTAGCTATTGTGTCACCACCTGAACTTGCAAAAACTCGGTCTCTAGACCGTGTTCGCTACTTAATCGAGGATCTGAAGTGAGGAACAAACTGTTATGGATCTTCCTTTGGAACTGACAATGATAACACAGGTAAGAAATGTAATGAACTTCAATACGTCTACAGTGATTTTAAAACAATTGGTTGGGGCTACGGTTGGCTATGCGAATCTTTCGTGTCCTGTAGGCTACGCAGAAAAAACCGGTGCACTATGCTCGGGTAACAATATTGACGTTCCACCCGTTTATGTTCGTCGATCACTGCAAAGTGTGGCTGATATGCGACCTGAATAACGGGTTTCGAATTCACCAACTGCTGATTATTTGCCTTCTTTTAATTTTGCGTTAAATTGGATAGTTTAAGAGGAACTATTAACTAATTCTTTAAATGTGTAGCCTAAGTTAATCGCTCACTGTAGACTTTTTCCTCTAAAAAAACCATTAGTATTGTTGGTGTCTGGCGAACATTCATCAAATAGGGATCTGCATTGGTGAAGCGCATAAAAAACAGATAGGATATATCGAATTTTAGATACATTTTTTTAACTGCCTAATTTGTCATTGGGCTATACCGTGGACGTCTCAATAACGACAGGTTAAGTACCATCGTCGCCATCTTTAGAGAAAAGAGGGATTTATGTTTAAAGATGTCAGCAAATGGGAGTAGGCGAGGTTAGGTTTAGCCTAATTGTGTACACAGATACTGGACATGGGTATCTAAGATAATTTAAAAGAATAACAAATAGTCTAAATGACACTGACAACGTGAATACAAGTGAAGTTTTTTGTAGATCTCGACCTCGAGGCTGGAGACCTGTTTCTTTGTGTTAATTTGTCACAAGAATTTTGTTTTAGGACGACTGCCCCCTTCAACAATTCCTTTCCGTATAGTAGCCCACCAAATAGTACTTACACTGCCACGATGTACCAAGTATAAACATATCCTACCATTTTAACGCTTTTTAGTTGACAATACCAAAGTAGAGGTAGTAGCTACAGCCTACAGTAGAAATCCTTCCATATAGGCTATAAGTCAAGTGCATGAAAGTATAGGCGATTGAAGTTCAGTATCTGAATTTCCGTCCAGCTTTTCGGCACGCGCTGAAGACAAAGGACATATAGCTAGGTTCACTTTTCGGGGAGATTGCTCGTCTGCACAAGTAAAGTTTACCCTATAGAATCGTCTAAAAAAGTATTACGTTGTTTTATTTACCGTAGCACACTTTAAAACTGCACAATGTGCTTTCTAGAATCGTCGACTATGCTACTTCAGTTATCTTCTACAACCCAATCGACGATGAAATCGTTGGTATCTGTACAGAAAATGGCAACAATGAAAGATAGTTGAAGGAAATATGCTTTCTGGTGGTTTATGACTACATTGTATGAAAAAGCATGCACTGTAATTCCGTCACATCGTCGCAAGTTTCTCGACCCGCGCGTTTGGTTCTGACAATTCTCGTTAAAGATCCGTATAGCTATTTGACACACCCGATATCTGAGAAATAACGTAGCCTGCAATTTGTCGCGTTCAACAGAACGTCGAGAACCAGTGCATTTTGTTGTAAACTAATCTAATTTACTCAGACGGCTCAACGAGAGAAAGTGTGATGACCTCGTATCATTCGACGAAGAGACCTCGAGAACACTGGCAGCGAATAAGCTGCGGCGAAGCCGTAACAACCTTCGGTATGAAATACACAAAGTAACGAACAGGTTGCAAATACTGATGCATGAGGTAGCTAGGCTGTGCTTTGCAAGGCAAATTCTTTGAACCTTTGCTTTTTGGTCTATAGGCATTGCCACAGGGTCGTCCGAATTGAAGCACGAGAAGGAACACTAAGATTGCAGTTCGCTCACTAATCAGATCTGTGGCTTATGTAACACTTACAGTCCGGGTTTGTTGAATGATGAGTCGCTGCATTGTAAACCCCCCCCCCCCCCCGCCCCCCCGTGGCTCAGACACCGCCCACCGCGCGCTGCTCGGGTACACCGTGAGCGCGCTTTTCTAGAGTGGGACGCGCGAGCTCACGTAGCTTGCTCCTGCGCGCCCCTATATGTCCTCCGTGCTTTGTTAGGAGAAACATGCATGTGCGTTTGACACTTGGCTATGTCATGACTGCAGTTGTTTCGGTGATAATCACGCAGTTGTCACTGGGTTATTTCAACAGCCACCGATGAAGAGGAAGCGTACTGTCGAGGACTTCAACCAGTTCTGCACTTTTGTGTTAGCCTACGCTGGTTATATCCCTTATCCGACGGAGGTAGGCTAACGTTTGCAGCTATCACTCAATTCAACAGCAGTTGGCACACAGACTCGGCACTGCAAAGCGTTTACATTACAGGAATTTTAATGTAAAAGCTAGCTTATTATGTTAACGTTTTTAATGTATATCTATACTATTTCTTCGTACCACTAGCAACAATAATAAATGACAAACTTGTTATTTTTTGCGTTTATAGTATTTTGCAGAGTTGAATTATGAGTTAAAGTAGGGCAAAGAGATAATTAACTTTCAGGAGAACATACAGTAGTTTTATGATAATTAGCCGGCTTTAGAATGGCTGGTGCTGAGGCATTTGGAGGCTCGCCGTCTAAAGCAGTCAAATACGCTGTCACTCCAAAACCGTTTGTACAGAGACATTATGTTTCTGGAGTGTGTACAGTGTTTTTATTATTTTGTACTGGTACTTTTTTCCTCGAGTGCAGTGCTCTCATGTTGCATGCACCACAGGAAAGAGTTCCATTCAAATATTAAACATAGTTATTGAACAATAAACAGATAATATACACATGTACAACATTTAGTTATCACCAATACAATTGTACCTGAATTGTAATTTATGTAAATATCTGAAATATTCTTTATCATGCATGAAAACAATTTGGGCAAATCAAAGACGTTTTTTAAAATTATAATATTTTTAAAAATAGAAATTTACTATCCATTTAATGGACAGATCAGTTAGACCGAAAATGATTTTTATCTCAGCCATTTGGATTTTCAACTGAGCTCTCCATGTTGTGCCAATAACTTTTGTTCTGTCTCCCCCTGCAGGAATGGCAGTGTAATAACAGGTTACCGCGGGACAGCCCACTCCATAGTGAAGGCCGGGCTTCCCCTTCTTCTTCCTCCTCCTCCTCTTCCTCCTCCTCTTCCTCTTCCTCTTTCCCTGACTTGCTCTGTGGCCCTGGTCTGGGAAAAAGGGGCGGAGCAACACAAGGCAAGACGCCCGAGAGCAGGAAGAGGAGGAAGCGCAAGGAGACCGCGTTGCACGAGGAGCAGAGGCCCCGCAAGAGGCTCGCGAAGCCCCCCAAAACCAAGGTGTCCCCCAAGAAGCTGGCCCACCAGTCGCCCCAGTTCCAGTGGAGAAACGTCGGCTTTCTCCGTGACGGTCCCTGCACGGGTGACGAGGTCGCCTCTGCCTTGCCCCTCCCCGGACCCCAGCGCGACGCAAGGGATTGTGGGTCTGTGAACCGTGGGCCGAATCAGCAAGCTGACCGAGGCCCAGAGGCCCGCAGCACTTTGAGTGAATCCGTGGCGAGCCATGCAGAGAGAACCGTGCCTCCTCCTCCTCCTCCTCCTCCTCACTTCACGAGCCCTGCCCTTCACCCCATCAGCCAATGCGAGGAGAGGCCTGCCAGTGACATCACCACCCTGCCCAGCAAGGGCAAACAGTGGGAGGGGCCGTGGGACCCGTCAGCCACCGGAGGGACTGAGCGCGTGCGAGAGGGGGAACGAGGGAACGGTGCCCAGGGAGAAGGAGAGAGAGAGAGCGGGAGAGACGGCAGGAGGGTGCAGGAGGAGAGGGAAGGGGGCGGGAGAGACGGCAGGAGGGTGGAGGAGGAGAGTGGGGGAACAGACATTCTGCGGCTGGTGATCGAGAGGTGTCTGGCGCGGCACGCCCTTGACGACCAGGACACTGGTTACCATAGCGACGGCGGTAGCGACATGGACGCGCGCTCGGTGACTGCCTCCGGTCAGTGCTCCCTTTCTTTCTTTCTTTCTTTCATTCTTTCTTTCTCCACCTCCTTTTATACCTTCTCCCCCCCTTTTTCTATCCCTCCTCCCTCTCTCCACCTCTCCTCCCTCTCTCACTTTTGTGCTTGGCGGTCTCTGCTGCTCCGCCCGTATTTCACCCATCTCACCACACCTAACTGTAACAGCAGGTGTTAATCCTCAGCTCAAACCTGTTTACTGGAACGCATTGGGTTACTGTTTATATAGCGCCTTTCGTCCCATGATCAGGAAAGTGCTTTACAGGGAAGGAGGGGGAAACTCATTGCAACTCCATCTCTCTTTTGCTCAATTGATATATAATATGTATTTTTTAAATTAATGAATTGGTTATATCACATTGCATTATTTAATCTCTCTTTTGCTAAATTTATCGATCTATAAAATTTCTTGTTGTTAATGGATTGGCCGGTATTATGACACATTACGTTATGTATTTGCTTAACAGGTGCCTTTACCCAGAATGACAGTTTCTCATGCTGTCCCAGTGGTGCAGCTGCATATATACTGAGCGCATTCAGGCTAAGTCCCTTGCTGAAGGGTACAGCGCTCCACGAGGGATTTGAACCTGCAACCTCTGAGTTCCCTGTTACATTTGGAATTTTGTGCAATTTATTAGTCTAATACAGTGGTCTCCAACCCTGGTCCTGGAGAGCTACAGGGTCTGCTGGTTTTCATAGTGACTCTGCACTTCATGAATCAATTAGAGGAGTTGATTACACAGTTAACTCAACTCACCTGGTGTCTTGGGTCTCAGTTGGGTGCTGATTTTAAGGTGAAAACAAAAACCAGCAGACCCTGTAGCTCTCCAGGACCAGGGTTGGAGACCACTGGTCTATTATTATAGCGTGAGTTAGCATGGACGTTGACAGTCTTTTCATGCTGTGTTCCAGCTAACAGTACAGAGGACATGTCTGGCAGTCAAAGTCAAATGGAAGGTAAGTGGTCTTCTCACTCACATACTGATTGGCTGATAAGGGGTTAATTTAATAATAATTGGGTTAATTGAACAACTGATTGGGGTAATTGAATAATTAAGAGCAAATGTTGGAATGAAATACTGAAACTCTTGTGGTGGGTGTCACGCGCCCCTACTCTACCCTGTCCTTATTCAGTAAAGAGTCAGGTGGGCAGGGCTTCTGTACTGGAGTTTGGTCGTCCTCACGGTCGAGTTTCCCTTTCTACCCGCTCTTCCCCCGAATCAGAGGAGGACTCCTGGGACCTGATCACCTGCTTCTGCATGAAGCCCTTCGCGGGACGCCCCATGATAGAATGCGGGGAGTGCGGCACCTGGGTGCACCTGTCCTGCGCCAAGATCCGCCGCACCCACGTGCCCGAGGTGTTCACCTGCCAGCGCTGCCGCGACGCCAAGCAGACCATCCGCCGGTCGGGCCGGGCGCGGTCCGGGCCCCGCAAACGCTTCAGCGACTAGCGCGTCCGTACCCCCCCCCCGATGAACCTCTGAACTACGGCTCAGCAAACCCCCCCCGTCCTGGACCGTTCCTCAGCAAGCACTGGTGCCCAATCGGGAGCCTGGGAGCGGCATGCAGGTTTTCGTTTCGGCCAATCACCGGCACCTGCTGATTTCACCCTGAATTCACACACCTTCTGCCATAGTGGAGGGAACTAGTTGGTGGAATCGGCAGGTGCGGCGGCTGGTCGGCGTGAAAAACCCGCAATCTCTCGGCCCTCCGTGGCACGTGACTTTGGCACCACTGACTTTCAGCAGACACACATTACAGCAGGGCTGCCCCGCCCTGTTCCTGGAGATCTACCGTCCTGTAGGTTTTCACTCCAACCCTAACAAAGCCACGCCTCACTCAACAGCTAGAGCAGGGCTGTCCAACCCTGTTCCTGGAGATCTACCGTCCTGTAGGTTTTCACTCCAGCCCTAACAAAACACGCCTCATTCAATGGCTAGGGATCTCATTGAGCTGATAATTAGTAGAGTCTGGTGTGCTAAAGTAGAGTTGAAATGAAACCCTACAGGACAGTAGATCTCTGGGAACAGGGTTGGACAGGCCTGCATTGCAGGCGCTCATACCCAGAGTGACTTAAACAGCTGTTGTACCTTTTTTACCCAGTATCCATTTCTACAGCTGGATATGTCCTGAAGCAGCTCTGCTTCAGTGCCTAATGCTCAAGGGTATGGCATGTGCGTGGGAGTCAAACCTGCAAACCTGCAAAGCCCAGTTCCTTACTCATTACACTGCACCACCGCCCAAATATACTGCATTTAATTGATTGATGAAAGCAACTGACTGCAGAGTAGACTCACCTTATCCGGCTTCCTGGTGCAGAACTGGACGTTGATTTCAAGGTGAAACAACCAAACCCTCCCCACCGCGTTGCCAGATACGCAGCTTCCGGGCTCCTTCAGTCCTGGAATTTTGAACTCCTGGAAGTTCCAGCTGGCAACAGTATTTCACCTGCTTTTCTATGGTCAGATTTGGAATGTCTTCACTTCCAGGCAGTTGGGAGGTGGAACTCTCAGGAGTTCTGAATAGGTTGTGAGTAGATCTCTGCCGGGCGCTGAGTGTATTAACTCGGACATGCAACAGACATCGCTCTGATGGGAGGGGGGAGTTCCTTGTTTTGGGGGGGGGGGCCTGCTCCCCTATGTTTTTTTAATTATTTTTTACATTGATCTCCAAAGATCTCTATGCCATTGTTCAGGGGGGGTGACTTTACTGCTCTGCATAGTGCATTTCCCCACATTCTGTAAATATCGATACCCAGCTGGATTTTAACCAGACAGACTGGCAAAGCCCTGCGAGCTCTTATCGTACTGTGCGGCAGCATCCGATTGGACAAGGCGGGCCCGACGTGCATGTGCGCATCGTAAAGAGTCTTCCAGTCGCTATGGTGCTGCCTGACAAGGAGAGATTCCATTGGTCTCTGAACCACCATGCACCGAAGGGCTGGCCTTTCCTCCTGCGTCTGTGACCTCTGACCTTTTCCCTACCCCTACCATCACCGCCACCTCAGAGCCACTCCAGTATACAGGGGAGGCCTGAGAATGGGGGTGTGGTCACAGAAGTCGCTCAAATGAAATTGGACAGATGAGTTTTAAGAGACCGTTTTAAGGCCTGGTTCTCAGTCTCATCCAGTTTTGCACTGTACAGTGCAGCTCTCCCTCTGGACTCAAGGTGAACATGTACAAAGAGGAAAAAAAAAAAAAACCCTGTAAATAGTTTTTGTTTCCAGTTCTTAAAAGTTCTATAAATAAATAAAAAGTGACAAAAAGAGTTGGTGTTTGGGCTGTGGATTGCAATGGGTGGTGCTGTGGCTGTGGATTGCAATGGGTGGTGCTGTGGCTGCAGTCGCCCTGTTGAGTTAGCAATAACTCACGTGCCAATAAATCAGCGGGAAGCAGCTTTTGATAAGTTTTCCAGCAGAGGAAAATATGCAGGTTTTTAAGCTTTAAAAATGGGGCAGAAGAACAGCGTGCCCCGAGCATTGCATCCATTCCCAGTTCTCATTTCTACCAATAACTGACACGCCACATGGTAGGGGGGTGGGGGCAAAAGGGGTGAAATTGGGACAAGAGCAGGGGGGTCTGTACCATGGAGCAGGATTACGGAGCTGGATATAACTGCATGGAGTAAAATCCGGAACCCATCCAAATCTGGAACATGGACTAAAAATAAATTAAAAAAAAAAAAACAAAAAAAAAAAAAAAAAAAACACCACACACAGTTCCAGGTTTTACTCAGTGCAGTTCCAAGCAACTCTTTCATTCTTTGTGAAATACCCACCTAACTCTGTAATCAGAAGAAAAACTGCACGTTAAAATCCAGAACTCCCCTTTACTTCAGTCCGTATTCCAGGTTTTGGAGGGTCCCGGGTTTTACCCTCTGCAGTTATCCCACCAACTCTGTAATCCTGCCTTGTGATACCGACCTCAGGTGTTCAGCTGTAATTAAAGCTTAAAACATGGGCAGAATCTCAGACTGGGATTCCCAACACCCCCCCCCCCCACCCACCTACCCACCCACCGACACATCGGACACCAAGTTTCATCTGAACAACTGGCCCAGAGCAATTCAGAAAGGCCCAGTGATGCAGCACACATGCCACAGATTTCCATTCCAAAAAAAACTGCAGTACCTCAGCTGCTCGGAGGATCACATGACCACAAAGTCCTTAAAATATATCCATTTATTTATTCAAATTTTACAAACATTTTATTTTACTTTTAAAACAGTTATCTTTTTTTCCCCCCAATTTAAAAAAACGTGCACACTTTGCAACGTCCGGTACCGGAGTCAAAGGTGTCTTGCCAAAGAACGGGACACAATACAATGGTAAAAACAGTAACAGAACAGACAATATCCCCCATATTAGTGGGTCATGAAGACATACTGCCTTCCACATACAGTACAACATTGTACATACACGGTATACAAGCAATCTTCTCTTACCATGTCACTAGTGTGAGTTGCAGCATTGTCAATAGGACCAACACCGATCTTACCACCCACATTTTATCCTTCAAAATGCCTCCGCGGTGGGAGGTCAAAGGTCAGTGGTGATGACTGGAGTGACCCCGTGGATGAGCAGGGTGGGGCCCAAGTCCCGGGTCAGCAGGTCCAGCTGGCGCAAATAGGCGGGGTACCTGCGGATGTCGGCGGGCGGGCGGGGCAGGTAGAGGAAGCGCACGGCAGGGGGCGGGTGGGCCTGTCCCAAAATCAGCTGGTTCACCGCCTGCAGGTACTCGTCCGTCAGCTGGGCGGCGTTGCTGGGGAAACTGCCCACGTAGCTGCCCAGGACTTCCGCCTCTTCCTCCTCGTCGTAGTGCTCCTCCTCTTCCTCGGGCCCCCGCCCGCCCCGGCACTGCCTCTGCCAGTGCAGCGCCACCACCCGGTCCCAGGGCACCGTGTGGATGTCCGCCTGGATCCGCAGGTCCCGCAGCAGCTGCTGGAGCTTCCCCTCCGGGCCCGGCGGGCTCCGCCCCTCCTCCACGCACAGGAAGAGGCGGAGTCTGGCCCCGCGCCACGCCCGCACCATGTTGAGCACGCAGGCCAGCTGCAGCAGGAAGAGGCTGCAGGTGTCCACGTAGCTGCTGCCGTCGGGCCGAAGCAGATTCACCGGCCACACGTCCACGTGGAGCCCCGCCCCCCCGCGGCGGCGGCGGCCCAGCGCCTGGGCCCGGTCGAAGCGGCAGAAGTAGCGGGCCAGCGCCACGTTCTTCAGCATCTTAACGGCGTCGGCGATGACGGCGACGTACTCCTGCGGCCCCAGGGCCCGCCCGCCGGCCCCGCCCTTGCCCCGCAGCGCCGGGAAGTGGAAGGACAGCGGCTCCTCGGGGTCCCTGGGCGGGTGCAGGGCGTCCGTGCAGCCGCCCGCCGGCAGGGCGTGGTCCTGCAGGTTGTCCTGAGGGGAGCAGTCGTCATAGAAGCCCAGAACCAGGGTGTTGGGCTTCATCCCACCTGCAGGGGGCGACAGAGGAAATCTGGCTTTGGCACCAAGTGAGCACTAATCACTGACCAATCCATCGACTAAAATAGCTGAATGACTATGCGACATGACAATTCAAAAGTGCATTCAAGCATATTGTGAGATATTTAGCCACAAAACCCCACTACAAGGGTCATTTTAGGGGCCTTAAAATGTAAACGCTGGTGTACCTCTCTGAACAGGGATCTATAATCCCAGTCCTGGAGAGCAGGGTTCCTCCTCCCCTGCCCCCTCTTAAAAAGGCAGCCAATTTAGACCCAAGGACCAGGTTAGGTGTAATCAGCTTTATAAAATTAAAAAAAAAAAAAAAAAAAAAACACCCCAGCAAAATTTCAGAAACTGCCCATTGTGCTACCCATTCAGCAAGGCCTACCAATTTGATTACGTTAAACAGCCAGCAGGTGGCACCAAACTGGGGCATAATGTCATTGTTGGAGTGATTTGAAATCCTTTCCCCAGTTAGTCTCTGGATATGCAGGTTCTCTTCATTACTCAGAACTGAAATGATCAATTAAAGAGGACGATTACAGATAACTCACTTCACTGCTTGAGCTTAAAGTGGTTGATTTTTTAAAAAAAAAAAAAGATGGAAAAATAATTTTAAAAAAAGCCAGGATTACCCTTTGGCCCGCCAGGACCAGGGGGTCAGAACGGTTGGTGTGGCAACAGGTCAGTGAGTGAGTGACGCAGTGAGAAGATGAGGGTTAGCATCAGGCTCACCCAGGCCAGAGATAAACAGCAGGTGCTGAACGCCGTGTCGGACGGAGTCGGACAGCGTGAGGTTGACGAAGGCCTTGACGTTGAGTTGGTCGACCAGCGAGAGCCAAGAATCGTAGCGCGACTGCAGGGGGTCAGAGGGGAGGGTATCTGCGGGAGAGTAGGCAGACAGACAGACAGATGCGGATGAGTCTCGATTCTTTGCCTGTCCGCTCAAAGCCACGGAAGTCCCTCACAGAGCTTCAGAGTTCGCCCGCACCCGCTCTGTGCACTTGCCCACTATCGAGTGCGCTCACACCATACTCCTCAGGAGTTAAACCACCATTTTGGTCCTGCAAATATGACAGGAAGCGTCACTGACATTTTCCCTTCAACCACAATGTGACCACGTGAGCGTGGCTATGCAAGGGCGGAGCGTCTCAGGACTTTTCCACAGTACGGTTGGAAATATTTTATATACATATTCGTTTTTTTTTTTTTTTTTTGCATACTGCCCATTGTATACTAAAGTAATAAAATGCACAGCGTGCTCAGTAGACAGTACATACTTGAGGACACAAGAGTAGGCAGGTCAATTTAGACAAAGCCCAGCTCTACCACCCCCATGTACCCCCACCCTCATCCTGGCACCCAAGTCCCCCTAACCCCGCTCCCCCCCACCCCTCGTACCCAGGTCCCCCAGCTCCACGTGCCCCAGCACGTAGAGCCCGCTCTTCTTGATGTCGTTGATGAAGGTGATGAGGCCGGTGCTGCCCCGGGGGTTGGCCACCATCAGCAGCACCTGCGGTCGCCAGAACTTCACGTGGTCCTTCCGCACGTCCAGCATCAGCAGGTACTTGCGCACCTGGATGAGAGTGGGGGGGCCAAACACACAATACATGAAAATAATTTGTGAAAGCACTCCCTTAGTCCCTTAGAGTAGGAGCAAGCCAAGATGGCCACCTGCCCATGTCTGCAAGTCTACTTGGTGGAAGATGAGGACCTGGCTGCTGTGTGCAGGTGAGAGTACCTGGTGGAAAATGAGGGCCTGGCTGATGTAGCCCCAGCTGCTGGTGGGGGACAGGTAGTGGATCATCAGCAACAGGAGCAGCATGAAGGCGATGCTGGCCGAGGCATAGATGGCGTTGATCAGGAACATCATCACCACGCATCCCACAATGCCCAGCACGCAGGTGTGCCAGGTGAAATACCTGAATGTCGGCCTGGGGGGTAACGTCAGGGAATCTACTTTAGAACAGGCAAATCTTAAACACTGGGATGGGAGTGGGTCAAACTAGGTTTGAGATCAAGGCTGAATCCAAAACATCTTACTTGCCTACTATTGAGCAGGCAACTTGTATATTCGATGGTAGGCAAGTAAGCAGTTTCAGACACAGCCCCAAGTTGGCCACAGGTCAGAGGTCAAGGGTCAATACCTGAAGTTGGGAGCAGAGGCCCACTCGAGAGCCAGGCAGGCCAGGTCAACGGCTGCGTAGACCAGCAGGAAGAAGATTGTGACGATGCTGGCGATAGTGTTCAGCTTCCCAGCAAACAGAACCAGCTAGAAGGAGAGAGGCATCTTACATTTCAACTCCTCTCAATTTTCAGTTCTCTTCTCTCAAATCTCTCAATGAATACAAAAAACAAAAACAAAAAAAAAAAAAAATAACAGCTTAAGTACTCAAAATCAAATGCTGAATGCTCTGTTGTGGCTAAAAAGCTACACAGCACATCAGTTGCGCTTTTTCCCAAAGCACTGCCAGTGCTCTTCCTCAGGCTCTTGTGAAGTTTCTCAGCCAAACTCGGCACTTAATTAGCCGTCCCATAGCGGCGGTCGTAACCGTTGTCGACGGCACCGCAGGCCAACTAGCGCCACGGCGTCGACAAAACCCAACGAAACGAAAAGCAAACGACTCGGGCAAACGTCGGGGAAAGAGTTGTGAACCAGCTCGTTTTGCTAGAGCGAAGAGCTAGTGTAGCCCTGAAGCACTCGGGGACACAAAGGACACACCGAACATCAACTTGCAGGTTTGCCAGGTTTGGCGGCGCCCGCGGCGGCAGGCTTATTTAAACTCAACTGCCTTCGTGTTACAGAAACACGCATTTCAGGTTGGCAAGGCAGGCACTGGGGCCTGGGCACCTTCAGTGCGTCACCCAACTTCACCCCCCCACCCCCACAAAAAATAAACGATATACCATGAATACTAGCAGGATTCATTTGAGGGAAAAGCCTGGATGGAAAGCCACAGAATCTCTGCCTTTGCACACACATGCGACCAACGCGTTCAAACCTTACACCTCACTGTAAGGTGGTGCAATTCTATGACCAAAAAGTTTACACCAAACAGGGAAGGAAAAAAAAAAATTAAAAAAAAAAAAAAAGTTGAACCACCACATAATGCAAGTGATTATGTACAGTTGTTCATTAACCTTTTATTTTAATAAAGGGGGGGGCGGGGGGGGGGGGCGGTGGGGGGACTAACAGAACACTGATTCTAAATGCTGATGTAACAATTCACTACTGGTAGCAGGATGCAGCAGAGTTCTAGAACACAGACTTTGAATTCTGGGGGAGGAAGAAAGGAGGGGAGAGAAAAAAATACCCCACAACGAAAACCCACACATTTAAACTTTGGGGGATTCTGATATCGCCACCACCCATCACCCTCCATTCCCCACGCCTCACCTGCACCAGAAACCAGGAAATGAGCACCGACACCCAGGGGTTCCCGCTCAGGGACGTCCTCTTCGCCAGGGACAGCACCCTGCCTGCGGGCAGAGCATCGAAAAAAATCATTCCCCCTGCCCCTGGTTATTTTGCCCACCTTTCACGTACAGTGAAGTAAAACCACAGTACACCCACAGGCTTAGAATGGACTGCAGCACGCCACGGATTGAGACCCGCTTAGCTAATCACATCATGAGGGGGGCAGGACTAAGGGGTTAGGCATTCCAATCCAGTACTAGCTCAGGACGCACTGCCTTAGTAAGGGGGGGGAGGGGGGGAGTGGAGTGAAGGGCTCACCGAACATGTCGTCCCGCGCCAGGGCGTACAGGATGCGGGACGCCCCGATCAGGTTGCTCATGGCAGCGGACAGGGTGGAGGAGTACACGCCGATGGTCACGAAGTAGCGCCAAATGTTAATGTCCCGCAGGAAGCTGTAATCCCTCTGCAGCAGGACCCTGGGGGAGAGGAGGGGAGCGAAGTTACTGCCCAGAATTTCCACCGCAACCTCACTCCAAAAGGCTTGCTGTGACCCAAGGCAAGAAAGAGTCATGGTTTTGCACAAGAAAGTCCTTAATTTGTAACTATCCTCATTTGCACTTGCACGCCAAACGATAACACCCATTTACAAATGCAACCCTTTCCCCATCACTAGCAGTTCTAGCTGTGATGAATTAAAGTGACTACCAATAAGAAAAGTAATTCAAATGTATCTGAAGCCGTATGAATCTGCACAGGTCAAGCTGCCTGTACCTGCTGTGGAAGGAAACATTCCCCTCATAACCCATTAATCTTAATCTCATTAACCCTCTGCTGGACTCGTCACCCGGTGTGAGAGGCCAGAGAGAAGCATTTGAGAGGAGACTGACCAGTCGTACAGACCAGAGAGTAGAGTCTAAGAGGAGAGACTGAGAGGCGTTTGAGGGGAGGAAACTGACGGGTCTGAGAGAGTAGAGTTTGAGGGGAGACAGACTGACAGGTCTGAGAAGCATTCGGGAGGAAATGGAGACTGGCCTGTCGGTCTGAGGGGCCAGAGAGACGCTTGAGAGGAGACCGAGAGACTGACCGGTCACAGGAGCACGCCACCAGCAGGCTCAGCAGGTTATAGATGATGAAGGTGAAGATGACGGCAGTGATGGTTCCGCGGGGAATGGAGTAGCTGGGGCTCTTCAGGTCACCTGTGGCCAAACGACCCGGGACGGATCGAACAACGGGGTCAGAAATCGGCCCACTTGTCCCAAATTCTAAAACCCCCAAAGTAACCTGCCCTACCCCCAGCTACACCGGGGGGGGGGGGGGGGGGGGGCGGAATCTGCAACCACGGTCCAGGAGAGCCTCAGCTGCTGAACTGGTTGCCAAAACGGTGAAAGAATTCAGTAGACCGTGAGATTCCCCAGGACCAAGGCTGATGACACCCTTAGTTACTTATACGCCTGCCCAATAAAACCGCTCTTCCTCCACCCCATCACTACAGATACAAAGTAACCACAAAATCAACTATCAATGTGACCCACGGCCATTACACCAGGGGTGTTGAGTTGAACCCCATACTGTCAACGAGTCGTGGTTTCCTTTTCAATCAGCTGGCAATTAAGGCCTTGAGGACAAGGTGTTTGGATTCCTTAGCCAATCAATGACTTGAATTAAACACTTGGGGCCCAAAAACACGTCAAAAGCCAGCGGACACTGTAGCCCCTTTGCAACTGCAGTTTGACACCTGCGCAGTAGGCTGAAGAAATTACGATTTCTGAAACGGGCTCTTCGCTGCCCCCCTACTGGAAGCTCCAAACAGCCAGCCCCACCCTTTCCCTCACCTGACATGTTGGATCCAGCCATGATTCCAGTACAGCCGTTAAATAAGACCGCAAAGACTGTGGCAAAGGTCATCATGTTGCCTGTGGTGTAGTCCACCGTGTAACCAGCTGTAAAAGGGGGGGGGGGGGTGGGGGGCCAAAACAGAACAGTTTCACCCTGTGGTCTAACCAAAGTATTACTCGCCAGAATTAATCTGGGCCTGAACAAAGATGTTTAAAAAATAACAATAAGAACCTATTCAGGTGACAGCCATTCAAATCAGACCTTCACGTCACCAAAGCACGCTTTCAAGCCGGCATAAACGAAAATAACTGGTGCTTGTACACCAATGTGCACCTGCACTCTTTCCAAAGTGGTACAGGGTACATCCGACCCCCCCCCCCCCCCCCCCAACTGGGCCAACTGCCAGCGTTTGGCCTCCACGTCTCTGCCTTACCATCTGCGAACATGCAGCCAATTGCGTTTCATTTCCTGTTAATGAGAGACCTACACCGGTGTCACAATTAATATTCAAACGGCGTCCCACGTTCAGCAATGAGAAGATTACAAGCGCTCATAATAATGCCTTTATGATTGTGACATGATGGGTCTGGGAAGAGGAGGGGAAAATGAAGATTGTCAGCTTATGAAAAATGGCAAAGTTTGAAGATTGAGGTTATGACCGGGGGGGGGGGGGGGGGCGAGGGAGAGAGAAAGGGGAGGAAAAAAAAAAAAAAAAAAACAACGTTTGCTTCATACCGCTACTGCTGAACAACATCAGTTCCATCCATACACATTCAAATTCACCTCATTGTACCCAACTTAAGTACCTGCTTGTGACCTTTCACCCCAACTCCTAGCCTTGCCACCCCCACAACTCACCCTCCAGGTTGCCTAGCAGCGTGTCCAGCTTGAACCCGGTGAAGTTGCCGCTGATTGGTCCTGAGGAGTTGGGCGGGGCCAGGGGCAAGAGCACCACCCTGGGTGCCACAGCGAAGAAACTGACAAAGATGATGCCCAGCACCACCATGACGATGAGGAAGATGAGGAAGGTGGCCCTAGAGTAGATGTGGGCGCCCACCAGGCACACCAGCAGGCAGAGCAGCAGTATACCAGTCCCGTACAGAAGGGACCACCAGTACCCCGACGGCAGGATCCGCTGGGCCCCCACCATGGCCACCGTCCCATCTGTGGAATGAGGTGCGCTTGGTTAGGGCCGGAGTGAAAACCTACAGGACGGTGGATCTCCAGGAACAGGGCGTGTCACCGCCGCATAAGAGCGCCCACAGCCATCGGGGTGGCAGTCGTGTTCACCTTCTGGAATGCCGAAAGACGCAACGATGGCCTCCACTAGGCCGAGCACGTAGAGGGCGCTCCCGCACACGTTGGCGAAGAAGAACATGATCCCAATGCTGCCCCCGAACTCGGGTCCGAGGGCCCGGCTGATCATGTCTGGGCAGGGAGTTTGGGGTCAAGGGTCAACAGCACAGCTTTTTTTTTTGGGGTGCAGGCTTTTTGCTTTGGCTCAGCACTACTGACACCTGATTCAACCGGCTAACTGTGGCCTTCATTGCATTTATTTAGCAGATGCTCTTATCCAAAGCCACATACAAAAGTGAATATCAAGGTCATTGGAACAACTGCAAAACACAGATTGAATAAGATACAATATACTCATTTCATACAGTTATTTATAGCCAAGAACACAGTTCAGCTCACGCAGTGAAAATTATTCTGACCCAACTTATGCCGAGTCAAACTAGGGAGAAAAACAAGCTACAATATTAGGACGAAAATACAAAACCTTGATAAGTAGGACCAGGTTCTCGTTGCTGGGCCAAAACCCAGCAGCCAGCAGCCACACTGGCCCTTTTTGGATAAGACTGGACACCCCTGGACTAGGACTGGTCTTCCTTCATGCTCTGATCAGGGCTTCCACAGTCGCACTTCCACAGACTGGCCAGGCAGGTCCAACCAAAAAGGTCAAACAGATTCAGGCTGATAAGTCCCATGGCAAAGACTTAGACTGCTGGTCTATTTGCTCATTCACCACTGCACCCACAAACCAAAATCCTTCCCACACAACACGTTACCAGTGCTCAACGCCTGTTCCCATTGCATGATAACCACCAACTTCCTTATTCTGATGTGAAGTCACCTCACATAACCCAACCCTTCATCACCACCCCACTTCACCACAACAGGCCAAAAGTGATGAGGGGGTCAAAAATGCAGGCTTGAGGCACAAATGTGTTACTTTAGTGCCACAGAAGCCTGGAAACAGTGAAAAAGCAGGACGCACCAGCATGCCCCATCACCAAAGGCTCTGGCACAGCTGTAAACATGTGGCCACTGGGGCATTCTGGGAAACTGAGTCCCCCCCCAATCAATTTCAGGTCTGGTAGAAAACAGAACTGACTTTGGGGCCGGTTGGCAGAAGAAAGGCAGAGACGGGAGTGAAAGAGTCAAGAAATGGGGGGGGGAGGTGGAGGAAGAGGGTGCAAGCAGAGGTATGGGTGCAAGCAGAGGGAGCAGAGTGAGACTTTGGGGGGCAGAAGCAGGGACACAGGAGGAGGATACAGTATGCTCCACCAGCATCCAGGGCTCCATTGGTGGAGATGGCACAGATGGACAGAACGGTCATGCTGATGATGAAGTAGGCGATGAGGAACATACCGATGGCCTGGTACAGCCCAGCCTGTCCCACCACGAAGCCTGCACAGACAGACGGACACAAAGGAACGCGGTCAGACAGGCACGCGCACGAACTTCACACGCACAACTGGCAGGAAATTAAGAAACATTAAAAGTGATCGTCGACAGACTTGACCACAACGCATAACTCATCAGCAACCCCTTTTGTTTTTAATGGAAGTGGGTACGAAAGCAACTGCACTTTACATAAGGTTTTTTTTCGTAAAATGACATGTGGCCGATTAAATAATGGGGGGGAAATAATCATCCACTCACCAATTCTGAGAAAGACAACGACGCTAAACATGGAGAGCAAAGTGGGTATCACCACACCGAAGAAGGTGGAGAGCTTCTGCGGCTTGTCGTTAGCCATTTTCCGGCGAGCGGCCGCCGGAGATTTCTCTAGGGCAGGCAGTGCATCTGACTCCTGGACGCTAATGGATAGCCGATAATGCAGCAGCGGAGTACGTTCAGTCATGGCGAAGGAACAAACGACCGTTTAAAAGAAACCGATTGGCCAATAAAACGCTGTAGACGAAAAGTGCTAGTCTTCCCCGGTAAAAAGCAAGTTGACCGCAACTAACTGGCCTCCGCTGAAATATCCAGACAAAAATAAAAATAAATTGACAGCGGGGGAAAGTAATCCGGATACTTAGAAGAAGACAGCGGGCGTTGGAAAACATCTGTCTACACACCCAGCAGACCGCGAGACTTATTTAAATCCTAAACTATCACCGACCCGCAAGCATGAGGACAGCTGCCGGTTTAATTAAAGTTCCGTGCGGCGCTGCGTCCCTCCCCACTTGCTCAGCCTGCAAGGTGGTCCAGTCATGTGATATTTGTGGAGTTTTTGCGGGGTCTGGAACCATGTGACCTAAGCTTCTCTTCCAATCAAGTTATACTTATTTCCACGACCTCGAAGCTGTTGACAAGCCAGCTGTTTGGAGTTTGATTGGAATACTTTTACAATCACATTGAATTCCCTATTAATTATGCTTAATTACTTACGCGCCTGCTTCAAGTTGTATGATGTGACATTTCAGCAGTCGAACCATCTTCAAACAAAAATAAATAATGAAAGAAATTATCTTTAAGTTAAGTAGGTCTCGCCCATGCTATCCAGCTCAATTTGATTTATCCACTTGACATAAAACTGGTACCAAGTTTGGTCCAGTACCGCCATCTAGTGGCAGTTTAGAGAAAGTTTAAAGAGAAATTCCAGCGTACAAATCACTAGCAGCTCAAAGTAATTATTTTTAATTGGCAGCAAATGCTATTGTTTCGCAGGGAAAATATGGATTCATTAATAACATGAAAACATGAATATCAATTCATAATTAATCCCATAACGAAAACCTGACAACCGAGGCTGGATCTCCGGTAAATTCTTAATTCCTACATGTCAAGGCACCGCGAAGAGAAAACGCATTCCACTTGAATGCATTTTATTGTCTTTGAATAAAGAAATCTGTGTGAATGCAACATTAGTTCAGCTGATGGCCTAACTATAAAGCAGATGTCAAACATGTACCATCTAAGTGAAAATATACCTATTTAGGCCTTAACAATTCTATATTAACATTTTAAATGCTTCAATATATAATGTGCAATAAATACCAATATAGTTACAATTGTATGGACAATAATGCCATTCATATATTGTCAGCAGTGTAACTTTTATAAAAGAATATTTTTATACCTCAATATAAACATTTTTCTAAATGAGAGTATAAAACAATTACAATAGAGGATTCAATATACAGTAAAAATACAGACATACCATGTCGAACACATACTACATTAATTCCAGTTCTCTTCCAGTTCTGCTTGCATTGCAGACAGACAATTCCAGGTAATCCGTCTCAATTAAGACTTCTTCCTAAAATTCCTTACCCCCCTTCCTAAAAACCGTGAGCCCCCCATCTATCCCCAGTGCACCATCACATCATGTTGTCTATTAGTTTTATCTGTTTAGCTGTTGATTGTTCAGCAGGAGTGAACATACATGGTTCCTCCAAGAGCATTCAAAATACAGGGAATCTTCTGTTGAGGAAGTCATTGGGACTTTACCTCCTGAGGCTGGATTTGAACCCTTTGAAGAGCAGGGCTATTTTTGGGATGTTTTCTTTTTTTTTTTTTTCAAAATTCTATGTCAGGTTCTAGAACTCCCATTGCATTACATCAGCATTAGAATATTCAGTTAAAAGCATTCTAATCATGTATTTGTGAACTTCCACATTAAAGGGTTGAAAAAAAAGCTGTTGATATGCTGAACGTCCCTCATCTCATCTGTTCTGATTGGCCTATAGAAATTCTACCCAGCGTCCCCCCCAGCGAAAAAATAAAATAAATTAGCAAAGAGTCCACAGTCACCACCATCTCAGACAGCCCTCCAGGACTGTCCTTATTTCAGTGCATTACAAGAGATCAGCCTCTTTTTTCAAAATGTCTTCTGACTTTTTTGAGTTCTTTTTCCACCACCAATGAAGCTCAAAAAATAATCTGAACTATTAACATGTGCATAAATATGTGTTTTAGGCCAGCAGGTCCCTTTTTTTTGGTTCATATTTAAGGCTAAATCTCTCACATCATAGCTGTTCTCCATGAATTGCCAAAAGGTGCAGTGATTTGCTGTCCATCTGACTCATGACCAGCAGAGGGCGCAGTTTCCCCCATTTAAAAAGGCAGGTTGCGGCATATCAGTCCAAGAGTTGAGTTGCCCCACAGTAATACCAGGAGGCCCTCCGGAAACAGGGCTTCCCAGCAATCCACCTGCAAGGTCGAAGGTCGAAGGTCGAAGGTCAGAGGTTGGAGGTCTTCCTCTCCACGTGACACCCGGTGCTCAGTTCTGCCGCGAGCCACTCCAGCTTGCCGGTCAGCAGCCGGCTGAAGCTCCAGAGCACTTGGCCCAGGTTCTGGGTTGTGTGGCTGGGGCAAGCTGCGACCGAACTATCGTCTTCACCCTGCGGAACGGCCCCCCCCCACCCCAAAAAAAAGCACAATCAGCAATAATCACCCCATCACTGCCTGACCTCACTAATGCTCTTCTGGCAGGAATGGATACAAATCCTCACAGCAATGCTCCAAAATCTAGTTTAAAAAAAAAAAGCCTTCCCAAAAGAGTCAAGGTTGTTACAGCAGCAAAAGGGTGGACCACCTCCATATTAATCCCCATTTTTGGATATGTCGGATGTCAGGTGTCCACATACTTTTGGCCACGTAGCGTATTTCTTTGTGAAAACAAAAAAGCAAAAAACATCTTCCCTTCCCAATTTGGAATCTGATGTTCTAGCAGGTCTGTGCACACGCGGGTCTGTGTCAGTGGTCTGTGTCTAGCAGGTCTGCGTCAGTGGAGGAGAACGTGGCGGGTGTGGCGGGACCTTCGAGGGGGTTTAAACTGAGGGAGGACGGACAGGCGTTTGAGGGCGTTCGGAGAAGGACAGAAATTTGCTATCGGCCAAAGAAACGAGCGTGCGCCTGACAGCAGGAGAGCCGTGTAACTCAGCTCGTCATTCCCCTGCAGAGATAATGCCAGGCTGTTTAATGCGAGCCTTTTCATTGGAGCATCTCCCCGGGGTTTGAGGGGAGTGCAGGTCCCCCTGTGGGGATGATGCATCAAATCTCTCCACAAGAAGAAGTTGTGACTGGCTAAATGAACATCACACAGGTGTGTGTGTGTGTGTGTGTGTGTGTACGTGGTATGTGTGTGTATGTGCGCGTGTGCGTGTGCGTGTTTGTGTGTGTGTGTCTGTGCGCCTGTGTGTGCATGTGTGTGTGTCTGTGTGCCTGTGTGTGTGGGAGTCTGTGTGCATGTGTGTGTGTGTGTGTGTGTGTGTGCGCTTGTGTGTATGTTTAGGTGTGTGTGTGCATGTGTGTGTGTGCGTGTGTGCCTGTGTGTGTCTGCGTGTGTGTGCTTGTGTGTGTGTTTAGGTGTGTGTGTGTGTGTGCATGTGTGTGTGTGCGTGTGCGTGTGTGTGAGTGTGTATGTGTGTGTGTGTGTGCGTGTGCGTGTGTGTGAGTGTGTGTGTGTTCCGGTGTGTGTGTGCTTGTGTGTGTGCTCAGGTGTGTGTGGCTCTTACGGTGAGCTCCAGGTGTGTGAGGATGTGCAGGTAGTTGGTGACGCTGCGCTCCAGTCTCTCCAGCAGGGAGGCCTGGCACTCGGGCAGGAGCAGTGACCTCACCTCCCGCACACCCTGCGCCAGAGCCCTCAGACCGGCCACAATGTCCCCCCTCTTCTGCTGCACCTGGGGAACACGCACACACACACACACACACACACACGCACGCACGCACACCCACACATACACACACGCACGCATACACACACGCACGCACGCACGCACACACATACACACACGCACGCACACACGCATACACACACGCACGCACACACGCATACACACACGCACGCACGCACACACCCGCACACACACACATACACACAAACATGCACACACACACACACACACACACACACACGCATACACACACGCACGCACGCACACACATGCACACACACACACCCGCACACACACACACACACACACACAAACATGCACACACACACACACACACACACACACCAGACAGACACACAGGTAAAACAGAATAGCAGTTGTACGAGGGCGGGGTGGGGACAGGATGAAAGGGGAGGCGATTGAGGTCTTTTGGGGACTCACTGATTTCCTATCCCATGATGCTTTGTGAGTCTTCATACAGGGCAAGGTGATTGGTAAGGGGAGTAGAGCCGAACCACTGCATTCTCCCTGAGACAGACAGGCAGACATGTAGATCGAAAGACATACAGACAGACAGATGGACAGACAGACAGACAGACATACAGACAGACGGACAGGCGGACAGAGAGCTATAAATGTCACAACATGCTGAAAATGGGCCACAGTCAAAATGAGTCACTCAGGGTTTTGCCTACATTCCTTTGTGTGAATACGGAACAGAACTACATTTTGTTTGAGTCCCACTAATTAAACTACATGTGCTTGCAGTGCCCAGAATGCAGCAGGTTATTCACAAGAGCAGTTACACTTTCAAGCAGTTCAGTTTTTCCGCCGTGGGTGGCAGTTGTAGTTCATCGACGGCATGTGAAATAAGTAGAGCGTGGGAAAGGGTGGCACAAAGAGCATCCCATACTCTCAGGAAAAAAAAAGGTACAAAAAAAAAAGTGCCCATGAAGGCTTGTCACTAAGCCAGCAATGCATAATACATTTGTACCTCTTTGCTTGTAAAAAGATACTCATTAACGGCCCAAATGGAACATCGTTTTACTTGCACAGAACATTTGGGAAATTTGTTCCTTACAGAATAAAAATGTACCAACCACTGTGTCTTTATCTTTTATAGTGTGGACGTACGGGACAACCCTTTTAAAAAAAAAAATGTTTTTAATTTTTTTTTTTGGGCTGAAATACAGGGCGTCCCGGGCTAAGACGGGACGGGCAGCTGTGGGCCCGTGGCCGAAGCCACGCCCGCCTGCGCCCCCTGCGCCGGTTTTTGGGGCAGGGCCGGCGATGCCCGGCAGGCTCACCATGACGGACTCCAGCTCCTTCACCGTGTTCAGGTCCCTCCTGGCGTGGCCGTCGCACACAAAGTCGATTGGTCTGGCCTGAACGCCCGGGATATCGGAGGCAGCCATGGAGAGCAGCAGAAGCAGGAGTCCTAGACGATGACAGAGGGGAGATCAATCCTCAGCGAACCCGGGGTTGGCGTGTTGGTGTGGCAGCCTAGTCAACGCTGAAGTTATGTTGTAAAATCCAGCTTTGGTCACACCACAGGCCCAACTGCTGTACAAAACAGATTAGAGTTGAACTACCAGGGAAAACCTATCGAAAAAAAATCTGAACTGAGGTAACAAGAGGCAACAAGGTCACAGAACACACTGCTGCTCTGAGCACTGCTCTAAACTGCTGCTCTAACCACTGCTCCACACTGCTGCTCTGACCACTTATCCACACTGCTGCTCTAACCACTGCTCCACACTGCTGCTCTGACCACTTATCCACACTGCTGCTCTGACCACTGCTCCACACTGCTGCTCTGACCGCTGCTCCACACTGCTGCTCTGACCACTGTTCCACACTGCTGCTCTGACCGCTGCTCCACACTGCTGCTCTGACCGCTGTTCCACACTGCTGCTCTGACCACTGCTCCACACTGCTGCTCTGACCACTGCTCCACACTGCTGCTCTAACCACTGCTCCATACTGCTGATGCAACCGCTGCTCCACATTGCTGCTCTGACCGCTGCTCCACACAGCTGAAATAGAATTCTGAACAAGGAATTTGTTTTGGCAGTATTTTAACCAAATATGTTATTTCTATCTAAAGGTAAACAGCAGTTTCTTAACACAGCTGTGTTGACAGTACCCTTGGCCATACAACAGATGGATTCCAGGTGTGACTTTATTGCAGCATAGTCATAACATCTGCTCAGTTCCAAGAGAACTGGACTTGCATAAGTCAGTTCGACAAGGAACGGACGGACGGTGACCTGTCAACAACGAGCAGATTCCTTGAATCAGATGTCAAAGATTACTTTACGACCCCCAAAGATGGAGGAATGACCTCCGTCCAATGCCCTGCACTCCCTCCACCCATCCACCTGTTACACCAGGACCCACTTTCCCAAAACCAAACACCATCTTAACGTGTCAGAAGAAACCCGGGGTGAAAAATAAAAAGCTGACATGGAAGTGGCTTCTTCGTAATTGGCCCCAGGACTCTGGGACCATCTACCTGAAGAGATCTGACAAATTCAATACGTGTCTACCTTTCAAAACCTCCTTCTGAAATCTCCCTTCCATAAACTTTCTTTCCTTCGCCTTTTGTTACTTTTTTTGGCTGAGGCTCACCGTCTTTGGCTTTGGTGTCGCTATTTTTGTCACCACCGTTGTCTATCTTCATGTTTTTAATGCCGTTGCTTATATGTCTTTTTCAGTCCATTTTTCTTCCCTGTTTTTATCTTTATTTTGAAAAGTACCCCTGGGCCAACGTCTGAAAGGCTTTGTTAAAGAACTCCTGCATGCTGACCAACCAGATTCAAGATAATTAGGGTGAAAGCCAGGTCATTGCCGGTACAGTACGGGATGTACTGACCGCTTCTTGCACTTCCACCATAAGGATGACTTCCTATCTGTAAACGTACGTTGAATACTCTCAACAGTTTCCGTTCTCTTTTCTTAAGAAAATACGTGTTTTATTTTCCATTTTAGATTCCAATACTAATTTATATTTAATGTCAGTTTTCTCAGGTCAGCAGTGTATAAAATAATGTACAAGATGCGTCTGGCGACGCAACAGTCGTAGAGTTGGCTTAAGTCTAATTTAATTTCTTGTGATGATGCGGTGTCATCTGGTTGTCTTCTCCGTCACGCAAAGGTGCATTACATTAGAGACATAACAATTTTGCACGTGCACATCATTACGACGCTTCTGTTGTTCACAATTTAACACTGAAGAGTGCCTTGCAATTAAATTACATTTTGGGTAATTTCGCGTGGTACCTCGGCGCTTTGGCAAGGTATCACGCGTCCGAAACACAAACAGTACACGTTGAGCCTCTCAGGAAAAGTTTATATACTCACTACTTAAATCCATCCCCGGCTCGACCCCTGCGCAACAGGTCTGTCACCGTATGCTTAATAACGCGCCTACTTTCCATTAAAATGTTCGGCTCTCACCCCGATCCAGCCGTAGAAATCTCCACGCGCTGAGAGGCGTGCGCGTCAAAAGCTAGACACCCCCGCATTGATCCGAGCCACGGTTCAGCCCCGCCGCTTCCCTCTGCCGCTGTGATTTGTGAGTCGCGATGGGGGGGACATAGTGAATCGCGGGGGTGGGTGGGTGTTTTTTTTTTGTATCTTATTTTCCCTGAGCAGCTCGGATTTCCGGTTGTGGAGGAGGTTACCGAAAATGACGAAAAGGGGAAGATCAAGGATTTTTATTCCTCACGCAGTGCACACATATTCGCTCATATGCTTGCAATTATCTAAAGTAACCTACAAATGGAACACTTCTGACAAAGGTTCCATATAACTTCTATGGAGAAAAATAAATAAATAACTGTAAGCAAAGTTAATATTTTATTTTAAAGTTGCGACGTGCAGTGCTGAGAGAAATTATTGATCGGACCCTGGAACACGCCCAAAAATGGTCAATGCCAGGGTCACGTCAGTGCAGCAGACGCGAGTGCGTAAAATCTTTTGTGTTTGTATTATTATTTTCGTTTCATTCATGGAGCCCATAAAGTATTTGACGACCGTTTTGGTGACTCGTGATCATTAATGGCAGCCAGACTTCGTTTCTGTTCCTAATATTCTAAGACAGAGGAGGAGACGCTTTTTTAAGGTTCCAGTAAAATAGAAACCATGGACTATTTTAAAAATGTCGGTGCTGCTGGCATGGAATGGAATGTCTGACGCCTGCAGTTACAATGTTCCAACAGGGGTAGGCTACTAAGCCACTCACTGTAAATGGGAGCCCAGCTTGGCCAACAAGCCAGCCACTGTAATTGACTGCGGTCAGTGTAGAAGTCCCCCCCCTTCAAATGAAGACCTGGGAGGCTCCCGGGCGAGCTCAAACCCCCGGAACACCTGCTGACGTGCATCCGCAGGATTCCACATCCACCTCTCAGACTGTCGCGCCCCGCGGCGTGCCGCCGGGGATTCTGGGACCCATGAAAACATCTCACGTTGGGCCCCACCACCCCAGGCCACCGAATCCCTGCACAATTACAGCACAATTTTGGAATCATCCCCCCCCCCCCCCCCCCCGCCATATGACACCCCTGCTTGTGTCCCGGAACTTCACATGACGTCACAGGTCATGTCGTATGGCAGTATTGCCAAACGGCTACAGGCAGCACACCTGTGTAATGAAGAAACATCGCAAACGGCTGACCCTATTGTGCTGTCCGGTAACCCTCTAATCTGCAGCCGTAGCCTTCTCATTGTGAGATCGGTCACGTAGCTTCTTTTATGCCACCACCCCCCTCCCCCCACCCACCCACCCCCTGGCTGACTCAAAATCTATTCCCAGCCCCTCTTCAGGGTGACGTCGAAAACAGGATGAACAGTTCAATCTGCTTTGATTGGCACAGAATGACTGGTTCTTTTAGGCAACACGCACGATGACGAGGATCGATTGAAACAGACCGCTGAGACGAGTCCAGTGACCGGCATTATCAGGAGAGAAGAAAACTGTGAAGCCGGGAAAAGGTCGCGAGCTGCAGGAAAAACAGGATGCGTAGAAGGAACTGCAGGATGTCGACCTGGCTTTCGGGTAGCCTTATTTATGCCCCTGACAACCGATCCACGATCCAGCATTTCGAATTGCATTCTTATACGAGCCACGTCACGCCTTTGTGAGAACAATGACGGCGAATAGGCTACTGCGCCGGTGGGGAAAGGCCTGACGGAACAGGCTCGCGCGCGTGAGTCATGCGCTGATATAGGCCGCGGTGAGAGTGTCCCTGTAAGAGAGCTTTTATCGCAAAAGTCAACGTGATATCTGTGCTAATGCTCTTTCGCGTTTAATGTGGTGAAGGCCTCCCCCTCGTGGGGTGATAATGTAATGCGTTTTTTTCCCTTCTCTCCACGAGAGCGCCCTCCGAAAGTATGGGAACAAGTAGAGTGAAATTAGTCACTTTTGCTATTTACCTAATGCATTTGGATTTTACATCAAAAGATGAATATGAGACAAATGTACAGACGATCAGATGTTATTCCATGGTATTTACATGTTACAGAAACAGCTATGGTGTTTCCAGGTCTCAATGAGGAAATAGATTATTCTCCTTTCTTATAATTTGTTTTGTTTTGACTTTCTTGTGGGGGGACATGAGCTCATGTGTTTATGAACATTTTTAAAAATTGTTTCATGTGGTATGTTCTGCTACTTTACTTACTGTATGGTGTTTCATATATTGTAGTTTAGATTTTGTCAATATGTGGGTTTTTTCCTCCATTTCTAGTCACCTGCTCAATCTATTATGGTAACGAGCCTATGATGTCATTTCTTATATAAATTTCGTCTTTTTCCTCACTACTGGTTAGTCACCCTGATGGAGGCCAGCATGCCGCAACGCGTAGGTGCGTGTTTTTGCTGTGCATTAGCCATACAGTAAAGGCTTTTTACTTTTTCACAACAAGAGTGCCTTGGTCACTGTCTTTTTTCATCAACCTCATCACCCTTGTACCAAAGAGCACCTTGTTGGATTTTACTCACTTCCAAAAGACGCGCTCCTCTCTGTTTTTCTACGGCTGTTTTTTGTGCTGAGCCCCCTCATTTTCAGCTGCACTGCAGAAGTTAATGGATGTAAATCAAAAGTAAATCAAAAGAATGAAGTATAATATCTGGTTGCATAACCCCAAACCCTTAGATGCAATAACTGCCTCACCAGCGGTTTGGCATCTTCTCTGGAAATGCCTTTCCTGGCCTTCACTGCAGCTGTCACAACAAATTTGAACGGACGCTTTAACGGAACTTTAGCGTAACGTCACAATTGTTTTAGAATGCGATTACGTCACCCGGACCTTTTTTTGCAGCCCGGATCAAATTTGTTTTGACTACAGCCACATTCAATTGATCTTTTTTTTTTTTTTTTTGGTCGGTTTCTGTCTTCAGTCCCAGTCAGCAAGTGAAATGTAGCCACAGTTTGATTTAAAACAGGTGACTGACTTAGCCAGTCAAAAACGTTTTTTCCAACTGACGAATGCCTTGATTTGCATAGACAGTGTAGTTCGGGCCATTGTCCTGCTGCAGGGTGAAACGCTGGCCAATAAGGTTGGAGGAATTTCTTTGTGCATAGCCATTACCTTGTACATACACTTCCAGTCATTCATCCTACTGCTGCCATCCTGCATTGCATCATCAATAAAGATGAGTGAGCCTGTTCCAGAAGTTGCCATACATGCTCAAGCCATGACACTACCCCCCCCCCCCCCATATTTCAGAGATGAGGGGGAGACCATGGGCTGTTCCTTCCTTTCTCCACACCTTTGGCCTTCCAACGGTTTATTTTGATCTCGTCTGTCCATAAAGCTTCGTTACAGAACTTTTGTCTGGCTTGTCTCTGTATTTTTTTTTTGGTGAATTCCAATCTGGCCATTTGATTCCTGCTGCTGATGAGGGGTTTGCATCTTGCCGGGTAGCCTCAATAATTCTACTCTGAAAATATTTCACGAACAGTGGCCAGTGATATTTTCACCCCTGTCCTCTGGAGACTGCTGGCGATGTCACTGACCATTGTTTTATGGTTTTTCTTCACAGCTCTTAGGAATTGTTTGTAATCCACTGCAGGTGTCTTCCTTCTCCAACATGTACGTTGTTCATTTCTCAGACCACCAGTGGATTCTTTCTTTTTCAAGACTTTCCAAACTGGTGTACTTGATATACCCAGGTTCTGTCCTATCCTTCTGCACAATTATTATCCTCTCTGCTTACAGATTAGTTGTTTTTCAGCCATAGTTAGTCTTCTGATCTTCGCAGTGGTGTATGCCTCTGAGTCCAAATGCAAACTCCACAGATGACAACAATGGCTATAACCAAGTCTAGATACTCACTGACTGTTCATTTGTGAACAATCCATGCTAAAGGAAACAGAGCAGCCGTTAACACCCGTCAGTAAACCATTAATGCATTTTTGCATTTGCCTTTTGTTTGTTTACTCGTCAAGTGAAAAGTGCACACAGGACTGATAAACTATTACTCACGTTAAAATTCCCCGAAATACCCTTCGTGAATTGGTCATCGATCGCGCTGTGCCCAGAATACAATTAATTCGCAAAGACAATACAACCGCCAACGACCTATTTAATTACCACTGCGCACCAACACTGGAACTGAAAGGCCCGGACGGATGCCCTTGGATGCCCGTACCTTGGACAAATATATGGACAGATTCGGTGAACTGTAGGTCCACTGTTTGACTTCCCCGTCGTGTTATCTGCAGGGGGTGTGCGACGACTCCCTTGAGTTTCAAAAATCTCCGTCTGTGTTGGCGAATACTGCGGTGCATTGTCACGCGCTCCAGCACCCATCGAAGTACCCTCGTGCCACCTGCTGGCTTCTCGTCTGCTCCAATGAGCAGGATACCTCGGCACACACGACTCTGATCGCACCAAACTGATCTCATAGCTGGAAGCCCACTTGTCCGCATGTCCCCTGTTGATCAGGCGCGCGGGTGTGATCCCGCTTCTGCCCTGCTCCCCAGCCAAGGCTAAATTCAAAAGAATATAGAATCGAGCTGCGCTGCCTTCGCAGTCTTTTTGGACCATTCGCTCTGCTGCATTCCAGGCGTCACGGCGGTGCTACGCAGCAACGCAACCATTCCAAGTGCAAGAAATCCCTGCTCGAGGTAACTGAAATCATCGCCATACCATGGACAGCTCTGGAGCATGCGATTTACTACAGACAGGATTGTTTTTCATCTTGTTTTACCCCTTGTCCACTCCACAGTGCCCCTTGAAGACGTATTAAACTTCATGCGTACATGTTGCTCCGGTACTGTGGAAAGATAAGGCAATACGGAAACCAAAGCGAAGTACTCGTCAATTCTGATTTGCTGAGCGCTTTAAGAACGTGAAATGGCAGAGAAGAAATAACACCTGTTCAAGCTGCAATTGCGTTTGGATCTACACACAACCGCGGAGGTGACGGTCACGGTCAGAACCCGCATTGCAACACGAAGTCAGCGCCGGGCTACCGGCTCGTTCCCCTTCCCTGGAAACGGACAGGCGGTCAGACGGAGCCACGTATCCTGCGTGACATTGTTGAAGAGCCGGATCCCAGAGAAAGACGTTTGGAAGTTTAAAAGAAATGGGCTACACAATTCGAGTCAAGAAACCCTGCCATCCAGTAACAGCGGCAGGGAAATTCTGATCCGCGTTTTGTATGACGGGAAAAGGGTTCTGACACCACCTGTTCTATGGGACGGAAATCGATGTGAAACTAAGGTGAACTTCGCTTAAAATCGTCCGTCCGTTACCCATAGCAGCCTGTGGGACGCGCGTGCATTATCAATTCCTTCCACGCTTTTCTATGTGAGCGAGCGAGGGATGGAGGAGGTACAGGTACCGGCTTGGGGATTATAATTAGGACTGTCGCGCACGGAGGCACCAGAAGAAGAAACGTAAGTACCAG
The DNA here is from genome assembly GCA_039654925.1 of Anguilla pacifica. Lineage (NCBI taxonomy): Eukaryota > Metazoa > Chordata > Actinopteri > Anguilliformes > Anguillidae > Anguilla > Anguilla pacifica. The sequence goes on from CM077289.1 coordinate 6,667,364, forward strand.
TATAGCCGATCAATCTTTTCAACATCCATCGACACAACGTGCGTTCAGCACCTTGGATACCCGCAGTCTCACGTCCTTGTCGACAAAATAGCCCATATAAAATTGACATCCATATTATTTCAGGACGTTGTTACGAAATTGTGAATTTAGTGACAGCATTATCGGGATTCTACATTATCCGTTAATATGTTGCCGGGTAGCCTACTTAGTGCGATTTCGGGCTAAGCTCAAGGTTAAAAGAGGATTCCGACGTGTAGGCTATTCGAACTTGCAACAAGTCCGTATTCCTAAAGAAATGAAATAAGTCGATTCGTACACGAATGCGTTCTGTTGTTTTGATGGCTCAAAATATATACAGACTTATATTGGCCTACGTGGTTTTAAAAATACTATATATATACCTTTTATCTTTTATTGTACTGATTTTTATATTTCATGAATGAGATCTGAATACTCTTTAATCATTTCATGAAAAGCATTTTAAAGCCTTGAACCGGTGAAACGGGACAGGAATTCAGTAATTTCATGTGAGCGCCGTATGTCCTTAGCGATCATGTTTGTCAGTCAGTCTGTCTGTCTTTCAGCATAATTTTACTGCTGAAACTAACTTTCACCCCCCCCCCCCCCCAAATACTACTTTATCCCTATATTGAATGTCTGACAGTTCAATGCAGCTTTTTTCTTCTCAATGTTACGTATACACCAAGACTAGAAAACTTCTGTGTTTGAGGATGAGCGCAAACATCCTTAAGGCCTTGGGTGAAGGATCTAGAAAGTTCTGGTGGTGAAAACTGTGCCAGTGTGTCAGTGCTGGAGGCTGTGGAGCACCTGGTTCCAGAGAGGATGTTTTGAGGAACAGAGGGGTTTTGCCTCAGTGACACACCTTACATACATCTTACACACACCTTACACTCACCTTACACGCACCTTACACCCATCTTACACTCACCTTATGCACATCGGAAACTCACCTTAGATATACCCTACACACAACTTCCGTACATTTTACACACATCTTACACTCACCTTACACACACCTTGCTTACACACACTTTGCATGCATCGCAAACTCACCATACACACACCTTATGCACGTCAGAAACTCACCTTAGACACACCTTCCACACAGCTTACACTCACTTTAAACAAATCTGAAAACACTGAATTGTGGCACAGATGCGCACCTGTAGGTGTGTGTGTGCGGGGGGGGTGGGGGGTGGGGGTGGGGGGGTGGAGGGGGGCGGGGGGAGCGAGCGCGGTAAGAATCCAGGCCGTGACGCTCGGCAAAGTCGCGCGGAAGTCGAGCGGCGTGCGTTGACTCACCGCGCCAAGGCTCGGTCCTCCTCGCTGGGGCTCTTTTTAAAATGCAAAACTGTGACGTCTTCTCTGGCACAGACAGCGCGCGGGGGGGGGCGGGGGGGGGGGGGGGGGGTGCAGGCAGGGAATCAGGCTGGATCTCTGTGTGGGAAAAGAGGGAGAGAGGTGTGGGGGTGGAGAGAGAGAGAGAGAGAGAGAGAGAGAGAAGCTCTCACCATTGCTCTTTTTCTCAGTTAATACGCAGTGGTTCTCTGTTGTGCGGGTGGATGTCCTTATTCTCTCGGTCTGTCTCTTTACCCCTCCCCTCTCTCTCTCTCTCCTGCTTTCTCTTCCTCTCTTTCCTCTAATCTTTCTTCCTCTGATTTGCACACACGAACACTGTCATACACATTCAGGCACACAGACACATAACAGCATGCTTGCATGTGGGCACGGAGATGTGCATGCCCACGTACGTATGCCAGTGCGCACCACATACACACACACACACACACACACATACACCTACACACACACACACACACACACACATACACCTAGACACACACACACACACATGCAGAGACACATGCACACACACACACACACACACATACACCTACACACACACACACATACACCTACACACACACACACATGCAGAGACACACACACACACACACACACACACACATACACCTACACACACACACACACACATGCAGAGACACACACACACACACACACACATACACCTACACACACGCACATGCAGAGACACATGCGCACACACACACACACACACACACACTCATACACACAGACACCCACAATGTACACATATACACACACACAGATACATTTGAATTTGTGCATTGATATGAGCATGGGCTGTAGTTCCCTGTTCTGATTTGCAAATGCACCAGCGGGGGGGGGGGGGGGGGGGCTGTTTTAACTGGGACATTTCCCCTAAACCCCTGGGGGGGGGGGGGGGGCACTTTTCAGGGTTAAGGAGGTGGGGGGCAGGGGGTGGGGGGGGGGGGGGTGGGGGGCAGTGTGTTCTACTTAATCACACCCCTAAAGATAGGGAGTCTCAGAAGGGTTGGGTCCTGCCCAGTTAAAAGCTGACGGCCAGCTGGACCACTGTAGGGCCTACTCGAAATCGGGGGTATTTTAGGCAACGGATGTTACCGGCACTGTCGGTTTTTTCTTTTTCTTTTTTTTTTTTTTTTCCTCCGCTCTTCATCGATGGCCAACAGGCAGATCTCTTTTTCAGTCGTGCTTTTGAGGAGCTGGTGCTCTGGTCCAATGATGGGCCTGTGGTGGAACAGAAGATGCTTGTGAAAGTTTTGTGGAAATCTACAAACCGGTGGAGTGTTGGTTCACTGTCGTTTATCGACTAGGTGATATTTACTTATTTATTTATTCGTGTTATGTGGGAAAGGTGTGTAGTTGTCAAGTGTCCCGAGTTAAAACTGGGTATGAATGATTCGTTTGGTGTTTGTCCTCGTGTAAGTTAAAGCTGGGCAAGTTAATAATTTGTTTGGCATTTGTCCATGTGTGAGTTAATGCTGGGTGTGTGAATGATTCATTAGGAATTTGTCCATTTATGAGTTAAAGCTGGGTGTGTGTGAAGGATTCATTTGGCATTTTCCCATGCGTTAATGAGTTAAAGTGGGGTCTGTATGTGATTAATCTGGAGTTTGTCCTTGCGTGAGTTAAAGCTGGGTGTGCGAATGATTCATTTGGCATTTGCCCATGTGTGAGTTAAATCTCTGAGTCTGCCCTGCTTGGGCTGTGGTGCGACGAATCAAAAGGAGGGTGAAACGTGGCGGAGAACTGAGCTGATTGGCATTCTGCTGCCAGCTGTAGGGGGGATTATTTTAGAATCCCAGGGCGTGCAATCGCTCGTCTACCACGGAAACACGTGAGCTAACAAACGGAGAAATCAAATAAACTAACGCACCGACAGGTGCATGCACGCACACACACACACACACACACATGCACACACACACACATACGTACACACACGCATGTACAAACACACACACACAACACACACATACATACACACACACATGTACAAACACACACACACAACACACACATACATACACACATGCATGTACAAACACACACACACAACACACACATACATACACACACACATGTACAAACACATACACAACACCCACATACATACACACACACATGTACAAACACACACACACACGCCTACACAGACACACACACATACACGCATGTACAAGCACACACACTCACACACACATACATACACACACACATGTACAAACACACACACACACACACACACACATGCCTACACAGACACAGACACATACACGCATGTACAAGCACACACACTCACACACACATACATACACACACGCATGTACAAACACACACAGGCACACACACACACACACACACGCATGTACAGACACACACAGGCACACACACACACACACACAGACATGCATACACAGACACAGACACACACACGCATGTACAAACACACACAGGCACACACACACACATGCATACACAGACACACACAGACCCAGAACACACACATGCACACATATATATGCACATGCACACACGCATACACATACACGCACACGCACATATACATACACACATGCATGCACAAACGCACACACGCACAAAACAGTGCTCAGATCCCACTGTTCCTCCTCCCCTGGAAAACATAGAGTAATATTTTCAATCTTCTAACATCTATTATGTTTCCAATATTATAATCCACACAGGACTGACAAATTGTGATGTGACACTGTGTGGCAGTGATGTTATCCTGTCAACATTTTCAATGCGAGCTCAAATTCAAATTCAAATTTCAACAGCTTGACTTGGAACTTATCACCAACTGTCAATTCGATTCAAAATGGACTCCGGAACTGACACAGAGCTTCTCTGACTGTTGTGAGGTAAATTCACTCTGACAGTGCCCTGAAGGCCAGGAGTCTTAGGCGGGGGCTCAGATCTGCAAGTGTGCTTCAGTGGCTTCGTTAGGAGGGGGGGCACATACCTGCATGACTGCAGATAGGAAAATAAACAGAATGAGGGTGATGCCCAGTGATGGTGCAATTCTTCCTCTCTACTATTGAGTGAAAAGAATCCACCTCACTCACTTCAGCCCCCCCCCTCCAACCCCCACAACCCCCCCGCATTCCCTATCTCTCTCTCTCTCTCTGCCTGTACACTCAATTCAATCAATCATTCAATCAATTTTATTTTTATCTACTGCTCTTCACACCACGCTGCACCCAGGGGGTGATAAGGACTCTTAAACAATCTCTCTCACCCCTCCCTTTCTCATTCTCTTGCTTTCACTCTCTCGCTCTCTTTATCTCCCATTCCCTCTCTCCCTTTATATGTCTCTCCTGCTGTATTTCTCTCCCTTTCCCTCTCACTCTCTTCTTCTTTCTTTTTGTCTCTCCCCTTCTCCAATTCAAATTAAAAAAAGCTTGATCGACATGTCCGCACATCAGTATAGTATTGCCAAAGTGATTGTTTACATAAAGCCATAATGGCAGCAACCGCAACTATTGGAACAATAATAATGTTAAAGATAAGGGGTGATTGGACCCTCAGTAATAGGGGTGGGGTTGGGGGGCTTTGTTAACAAATAAAATTCCCTCTCTCTCTCTCTCTGCCTCTCTCTCTCTCTCTCTCTCTCTCTCTCTCTATTTTTTCATAATATTTTCTGTAATTTGAATATTTTGCTGTAATTTGGTCCGGTGCCAGTGAATGCTCCCAGCACAGCCATGCCTGTGTTCAGGTGTCAGGTGGCTAACAGGAACACAGAACATGCTATTGGTCAGGAACACAGGAATAACATGCTCTGCGCATGCTCTGCGCATGCTCTGCGCATGCTCTGCACATGCTCTGCACATGCTCTGCGCATGCTCTGCACATGCTCTGCACATGCTCTGCACATGCTCTGCGCATGCTCTGCACATGCTCTGCGCCGTGTAGAACTGTAGACGTTATAGGTGGAAAAAATGAAACAAAATCAAATTCATTCCAGCATCGTAAAAAAAAAGCAGTTTTGCCCTAGATTTGAGAGGGAAAGAGGTCCTGCAATGTGATAGGTCAATTGAGGGAGTGAAGCATTTTTTTAATGGATGCCACAGGACTCCCAAGATGTGGAGTCAAGCCAATCCCAGCCAAAGCCCAGCCAAGCCAAGCTAGCTTTCTCCATTTTCTAAGTCTGGGCTGTATTCCTCTCTAATTCTTCAGAGGTGAGGAATCAGGGTAACAGGGGGAGAATGAAGTGACGGGTTCTCTCACCTGTACGGAACAGTGATCACTCTCTGATGGTACATAAAGCCTTAAATGGCTCTTTGAGTTCGGATAAAATATATTCAGCGATGACGGTCTGCGGGCATTTCATTATGTACAGCCAGAAATACGTCCCGTTCTCAGTACCAAGGTCTTCTCTTCAAAGGCCTCCGTAATGAAAATCTGTGAGACACCTTCTTCTCCAGGGTATCCGTGTGAGGGGTCCCTATTGGTCATACAAAAAAACAAAAAAAAAAAAACAGATTTTTGAATTGTGTTCATGTCATTGTACGGGTCCCAGTGATTTCCAGTGGCATCGACACGGGTAATGGGATTTGAAGGTCACCTTGAACGCTCGGGCCGCCGCAGTTATCTCGTCCATCATATGGATGCTTAAATAAGCTCCACGTTTTCTTGTCATTCACGTCGGTGGATTATGTCCTCCTTGCCGAAAGACTCCGCATTCGCTGCTGTTGACGGGGCCCTTTCTTTAAAACAAACTGATGATTAAAACGTGGTAGATAGAGACGCGGTAGTTTGCCAGCTGCCCTGATGGAGAGCCTTGCTGAGGCTGACTGTACTAATGATCAAGGGGTAGGGAAGGGGGAGGGGGGGGGTTGGATTGAGAGAGCTTTTAGGAAACCTGTCACTGGATAGGGCCCAAAAGAAAAAAAGGTCAGGGGGTGACCCTGCTGGTACCTGTGTTGAGGGGCCCCAAAAGGTCAGGGGGTGACCCTGCTGGTACCTGTGTTGAGGGGCCCCAAAAGGTCAGGGGGTGACCCTGCTGGTACCTGTGTTGAGGGCCCCCAAAAGGTCAGGGGGTGACCCTGCTGGTACCTGTGTTGAGGGCCCCCAAAAGGTCAGGGGGTGACCCTGCTGGTACATGTGTTGAGGGCCCCCAAAAAGTCAGGGGGTGACCCTGCTGGTACCTGTGTTGAGGGCCCCCAAAAGGTCAGGGGGTGACCCTGCTGGTACCTGTGTTGAGGGCCCCCAAAAAGTCAGGGGGTGACCCTGCTGGTACCTGTGTTGAGGGCCCCCAAAAAGTCAGGGGGTGACCCTGCTGGTACCTGTGTTGAGGGCCCCCAAAAAGTCAGGGGGTGACCCTGCTGGTACCTGTGTTGAGGGCCCCCAAAAGCTCAGGGGGTGACCCTGCTGGTACCTGTGTTGAGGGCCCCCAAAAAGTCAGGGGGTGACCCTGCTGGTACCTGGGTTGAGGGCCCCCAAAAAGTCAGGGGGTGACCCTGCTGGTACCTGTGTTGAGGGCCCAGGCTGTGCTCACGACGAGAAGCTTCACCAAACTGCTCAGCCGGTAAGTGGGCGGTGGAAAGCGTTTGCACTTACGCGAGAACCTACTGACTGTGCGCGTTGGCCTCGTTCGAAAAGGCTCCCTCCCTCCTCCCCATTGTGTCCGGAACAAAGTGCTGCCTTTTATTTCGGAGAGGGAGAGAGAACAGAACTAACAATGAGATCATCAATAACGTGGCTAGGCACGGGGTAGTCGTTTTCTAAAACGTCTTCCGCAAAAACGTTCTTTACAATTTACAGCTTCGGCACGTTTAATAGTGGAGCGACTTCACAGTGCGCTCTGTTAAATCCAGGGTGGTTTATCTGAGTGAAAAAAAAGGAAAACGCAGAAGAGAATGTATTCTGTCAGAGTTAATTTGGGACCGACAACTTTGCCGCGTAAGTGAATTCGAACACCGCCGCTAGGGAAAGAGGTAGCAAAGCAGCGAGCAAATCTGCGCTGTTGCAGGGAAGCGTGCCCGGAACGCCAAAGGGGGGAGAAAGGTTTGGTTCTCGCTTTTTTAAAATGCGTTCATTTAAATGAACGTACACCCACACACCGCACTATTCCAATCTCTAACTTTGTCTCCCTGCTGCGGTACCGCCCACACGGGAGGTCTGCAGAAAAAGAGCCAGAGAGACTGTCGACCGCGAAAACGCTGAGGATTCACGTTTGGACGGCGCGGTGGCCTGAGCGCCGAGAGAGCCGCTAAACTCACGGAATGTGAGGGAGCGTGAAAGTGGCGCCTGAGAGGGTGAGGAGTGGACGGGACTGGTACCCGGTCACACAGCCAACGGGGGGGTGTGAACACCCCCTATACCCCACCAAAACGCTGGATATGTCAGGAAAATATCTAATCTAATCTAATCTAATCTAATCTAATCTAATCTAATATAATCTAATCTAATCTAATCTAATCTGCTGATAGTTGATTCGAAAAATGGAAAAAGTACCTCCCGCCCCCACCTCACACCCCTCTGGTTGATGATTTTCACCGTTGTTCCTACCTCCTGCCAGCAGGGGTCTCTGCGGTCTGCTTGGGCCGCCGTGGGGTTCGCGCACGCGGCGGGGGTTCTGATCACCGCCTCCACGGCAACCGACCGCGGCAACCGGCCGCGGCTGCGAAGCTGAGGAGCAGGTGGCAAGAGCAGTGCATGCTGGGACAGGTGTCAGCGCCGGCTGAATCCCTTATGAGTCATGTAGGGTTACATGAAAGAAAATAAAGGGGGGGGGGGGTGCCCTCCGGACGAGCGGAGAGGCCTTCGTTTCTGCTGACGGGGGCGCTCTTCAGGCCGGCTCTGGTGCCGAAGGAGGCGAGTCGATTACACCCCCGCTTTTATTTTATTAGATTTATTGAAACCGGTGTGGCTGGCTCTATCACACACACTCATCTCACCCCCGCCCCCACCCCCCCCCCCCCCACCTCCCCATTCCAAAATCCTGCCCCACCATCAACCATCCTCCTGCTGCACAGTCCCTTCGGCTATATCTTTCTGCCTGATTTGCTGATTTTGATTGGCTGCCCCTGCACTGTGCCATGATCCCACACCCGAGGCCTGTACTGAGTGACCCGCGGCGGACCGCGGCGCTTTTTGATGATGTCACAGATTGTGCCCTTGATTTTTGGCCTCGATGATCTCAGTGCCGGTTATAGAGACACGGCTCGTTATGATGTCATAAGGCGCGCTCCATTATTTGCCCTGCTCGGCTTTGCTTGTCATGTCATTGGCGTAGGCGAAGTAGCCGTGGAAACGGAGCAATGTGCAAGCACCGTGGCCACGCTGTGCGAAGAGGAGAAGCGAGCAGCAAGCCTTCGTTTTCTTAAAAGCTCCACCAGTTACAGATTACCATCACACACATAAAACGATGACGCACCCAACAAATATAAAATCACCTTCTGTCTGACGGTTCAGCTCCTTCACTGTTTGCAGACCCTGATAGGGAGGAGTGAAAACATGTGGTTGAGCCAAGTGAGCTCTGATTTTTTTTTTTTTTTTGGAAAGGGGTACAGATTCCCTCCTGCTGGGCCCATTTCCTGGGGCATTCTGTACGTCTGCCAAAGGTTATGCACTGATGTCCATCCATCCATCCATCCATCCCTCCATCCGTTTGTCCATCCATCCATGACAAATGCATCCAGAAAAGGAATTGGCAGTTTGACATAAAATTTTTCTTGGCACACGTTCCCAAGATGAATAGGCCTATTGATTATCTTGGTGACCTGTGACCCTTTCCTCTGGTGCCGCCATCCGTACTGAACGTATTGTGAAAAGTAGCGACTGGATCGCTGAGACGTTTGCTTTACATTTTTATGCGCGGGGATATTTGTGTTCTGCGATAATTTTCCACCCCATCTGTTTGGTGTTTGTCGGGAGGGTTACCCTCTCTCTCCTTGTCCGACTGCTTTAAAAATCTCGACCTTTGCAGAGAGTGCTGGGTGGCGCGTCCCGTTAAGGTCTGGTGTCAAACCCGGACTGTGCCCCGTGTGCCAACCGTGTATGTATGCACGCGAGGGGGTGTCAGGGGGCTCAAGGGTCACAGGGTCAAGGACGACACGGCACCTGAAACTCTCAAATTTTGACGTGGGGAGGGAGCGATGAGGTGGCGGGCCGACTTTGCGCCTGTCTACCTGTCTACCTGTCGGCTGGGTGGCCTGGGAAACAGAGGTGATTATCCACCGCGGTCTCCGCTTAACGAGGGCGATGAGGAGGGGGCCCCGCCCCCCCCCCCCCCCCCCGCTTAACGAGGGCGATGAGGAAGGAGCCATTACGGCTAACGTCGTGTTTTATAGCCGTGCGAATTTACAACGTGTTGCGCGGTGTTTGTCTGCCAGCACAGATCAACCCCCTCCCCCCCTCCCCCCCCCCAGGGGCCCCACAGTGCAGATGGCCCGTTACTGCCACATTAAAAAAATGAGGGGGCTTCGGAAAGGGGACGCCAAGAACGAATCCAATTTAAACACGTAATTACCCACGATAAGTGCCCACGATACCTCGCTGAGCCTCCAGCAGAGAGTGTGTGTGTGTGTTTGTGTGAGTGTTTGTGTGTGTGTGTGTGTGTGTGTGTGAGTGTTTGTGTGTGTGTGTGTGCGTGTGTGTGTGTGAGTGTTTGTGTGTGTGCGTGTGAGTGTGTCTGTGTGTTTGTGTGCGTGTGTGTGTGCATGTGAACGTGCGTGCGTGCCTGTGTGTGTGTGTGTGCTTGTATGTCTTTATGTACTTTTTTGTGCTATCTGTCTGTTTATATGTGTGCATATGCGTGTGTGTGTGTGTATATGTGTGTGTCACTGAGACAGAGCCCGTTTCCTCTCTGGTAATTCAAAGTGCGGATTTAAATGGAGAGATCTGCCCCACTTACAGCCAGGGTGATGGGATGGGGAACAGCACCAACGAGGATAAAAAACGTCCTGCTACTCCAGAATGGAGGCTTCTTTAATGCTGAAGTGCACTGGTTTTAACAGCAAAGGATTAGCCTCCTCCATTCAGCCACGAGCATGGATGGCTTTGTTTGTTCTCGTGGGTAATTACCATGTGAAATGCACTTTTGTTAGTCACGTTGGCTAAAAGCATACGCTAAATGATTAAATTGTGCACTGATGATATGAGGCAGGCGGAGGAGTGGGCAAATTGGATGAGGGGACAAGATCTGGGGGAAAAGCGGGGCGGAGGAGAGGCGGTGCTGACTGGAGAAGAGGCAGGGCTTAGTGGCAGAGAGGCGGGGCTGACTGGAGGAGAAGCGGTGCTGACTGGAGGAGAGGCAGGGCTTAGTGGCAGAGAGGCGGGGCTGACTGGAGGAGAGGCAGGGCTGACTGGAGGAGAAGCGGTGCTGACTGGAGGAGAGGCAGGGCTGACTGGAGGAGAAGCGGTGCTGACTGGAGGAGAGGCAGGGCTTAGTGGCAGAGAGGCGGGGCTGACTGGAGGAGAGGCAGGGCTGACTGGAGGAGAAGCGGTGCTGACTGGAGGAGAGGCAGGGCTGACTGGAGGAGAAGCGGTGCTGACTGGAGGAGAGGCAGGGCTTAGTGGCAGAGAGGCGGGGCTGACTGGAGGAGAGGCAGGGCTGACTGGACAGGAGGTGGGGCTTAGTGGCAGAGAGGCGGGGCAGACTAGATGGGAGGCGGGGCTTAGTGGCAGAGAGGCGGGGCAGACTGGGAGGGAGGCTGGGCATTCTGGCAGAGAGGCGGGGCAGACTGGGAAGCGGGGCGTAGTGGCAGAGAGGCGGGGCAGACTGGAAGGGAGGCGGGGCTTAGTGGAGGAGAGGTGGGGCAGACTGGGAGGCGGGGCGTAGTGGCAGAGAGGCGGGGCAGACTAGAAGGGAGGCGGGGCTTAGTCGCAGAGAGGCGGGGCAGACTGGGAGGGAGCTGGGGCGTAGTGGCAGAGAGGCGGGGCAGACTGGGAGGGAGGCGGGGCTTAGTGGCAGAGAGGCGGGGCAGACTGGGAGGGAGGCGAGGCTTAGTGGCAGAGAGGCGGGGCAGACTGGGAGGGAGGCGGGGCTTAGTGGCAGAGAGGCGGGGCAGACTGGGTGGGAGGCGGGGCTTAGTGGCAGAGAGGCGGGGCAGACTGGGAGGGAGGCGGGGCTGATTTGCTTTCCCGTGGCGTTCCTCCTGCTCATGTGAGCAGAGAGAATCTGGCGGAGACGTGATCCTCATCTTAATGTGCCACTGGCGCAAGCCGAGGAGGAGTGTTTACACTGCAGAGGGAGAGAGAGAGAGAGAGGGAGCGAGAGAGAGAGAGAGAGAGAGAGAGGGAAAGAGAGAGAGAGACAGAGGCAAACATAGCTGCTCCATCTCTCTCTCTCTCTCCTCCGCTGGCCCCTGGGACACGCTGTCACTCACACGGCGGATTCACGCGGTCGAAGTGCTCGGCTCGCTGGGTCACCCCAGTCACTGAGCATGGAGTAGCGTGTGCCTGCTCTCCCTCATACGCTGTATGTGTTTGTGTGTGTGTGCTGTTTGTGTGTGTATGTGAGTGTGAGTGTGTGTGCTGTTTGTGTGTGTGTGAGTGTGTGTGTGTGTGTGAGTGTAGATGTGTGTTGTAGATGTGAATGTGGTTGGGTGTGTTGTTAGTGTGTGAGTGCAAAACAGCACACACACACACACACACTCAAGCAGCACACACACACACACACACACACAAACAGCACACACACATACCCACACTCACACTATCTTCCTACTTTCACTCATTTTGCTCTCTCTCTCGCCCTTTGTATCTCTTTCTTGATTCATTCTGGTCCTCTGGGTCGTTCTCAGTTATCGCGGTTTCTGTTCCCCCACCCCCCCATCTCTCATCTTCTCTCTCTCTCTCTCTCCCCCTCTTTCTCTCTCTTTCTCCCCCTCTTTCTCTCTCTCTCTGTCTGCAGATGAACGGTGAGTGCACCCCAGAGAGGGAGGAGGGCGGCGGGCGGCGGGCCGCCGGCGAGCGAAGCCGGGCCGCGGAGGCGCTGGAGTGCAAGAAGCACCACTGCGGCAAGTGCAAGAGTGAGTGACCGCACGGCCGACCGTGAGCCAACCGCGGGCCGATCGCGGGCCGACCGTGAGCCAACCGCGGGCCGATCGCGGGCCGACCGTAAGCCGACCACGGGCCGACCGTGAGCCGACCACTCAGCCGACTGTGAGCCGATTGTGGGCCGACCGTGAGCCGACCGTGAGCCGACTGTGAGCCGACCGCGAGCCGATCGCGGGCCAACCGTGGGCCAACTCGGCGGCGACCGCTAAATCCCAGCTGACTTGAGGGTTGAGCGTTCGAGTACGAAAAAATGTGTTACCGGTCAGAGGGGTAGTGGGGAGGGGGGGTTTACAGAAGGGACAGGGGCTGATAAACCTGCTAACCCTTTCAGGTGCGAGACCGCAAATATGTGATTAGAATGTTCCTAAACATCCTCAACATTCTAATGCTGATGTCACAATCGCTGCCGGCAATTGAAAGCAGTGGCGTTCTAGAACAGTGACGTAGAATTTTGAAAAAAAACAAAACAAAAGCATAAAAACCCCCTGCACTTCACAGGGTTAAGGCCGTGACTACAGCAAAAGCGTAGCGAATGAGGGTCGGAGTTTCACTGCTGTCAGCACGAGGCCAGGGTCGGCAGCCCCTGTCCCTGTGGAGCTGCTGGGTTAAGGTGCCAGCTTCTGCTGTTACTCCGCTCTGTGCCGATTACAGCAGCCCCTCGCACGCCTCAGCTGCTTCCCTGGGCCTGGGCTGGCCGCTCATTTTTAGGATTCACTGTAAAGGGGGGAAAAAAGGCAAATCCAGCCGGGCCTCCAGAAGCAGGGCTGCGGCCCACTGCTTTAAGGACACGATCGCGTGTGTCGCGCGCGAGCTCAGATGAGACGATGCATGACGCGTGTAGCGTGAGGGCTCAACAGTGCGTGGGGTATTTTTTTTTTTTGCTGTACCGCCTCCCTCCTGCGCAGTTTGTGTCGCGTCCATTTTAGAGCGGAGCAGTTCAGACCGTAGCCGCGGGGTTAATCGCGCGGCTTGTGTCGTGCCTGCTGTGCGCTTGCGTAGCTTTTTGCCGTGCCTGCGCTGCGGCCGCGCGCACATTCGGGTTACAGCTGTAGCGCGGCGCACGGCCCGCCAGCGCTGTGCACTTCTGTGAAGGTGCAGCGCCCCCTGCTGGCACTGCAGCGTCACTGCTCCGCTTCTTTAATACGCAGACTTCAGTTCTTTCCCCTGCCTCCTTCCGTCACTCCCCAGATAGCAAGCGAGCGACTCCGGGCCGGATCTGGGCCGATTCTGGAGTCGCTCGCTGTGTGGCCTCTGACCTCGGCTGTGGCCCCTAGCCCCACAGGTGGGTAACCAGGGCCTCATCTGTTTCTGGTTGTCATGCCAACCTCTGGCCTCAATTACCCTAATTAGCCCTAGCATTTACGCCATCTGACACTTTCGCTGCATTTCTTCGTTTTTCCTGATGAGCGCATGAATTCCGACCGAAGGCTGTTCTTGGGTCCTTCTGTGAAACGCTTCCCTGCGATCTAATCTTTCGAGTGAATCAGTGTTAGCGTACACGGCTAATTAGCTGATTTAGCCAGGGTACACACACCGGTCCTCCAGGATTGGAATTCTCTCCACCCCCCCACCCACCCCCCTGCACTGGCCAGTCTGCATTCACCCGCTCCAGGGGGAGTGAAGACTCCAGCCCGAGTCCCAAATTTAGCGTACCTTACTTACTGCTCTGAATTTATACCAGTTGGCCCGCCCCCAGGATCAGCTCAGCCACAGCCAAATCCTTAGTGGACAATGGGCACCCGTGTAAAAAGACGACCTGACACAGGACACTTGTTGCTCGGCAACAATGATTGACAGCGGCAGCCTGCGGATGGCGTGGCGCAAGGCGGGCATGTGCATCTTACTCGACCCCCCCGCCCCCCCTCTTAGCGACTACCTCATGCTTGCGTTGCCATGGAGATCGTTCTTAACTTGCATCCTCCGCCTGCTCGTGTCCTGTCATTTATTTCCCTAGAGTTACGGAAAAGGATGACGTTATTGCTAACGGCTCAACAGGTGTCATTTCCTTGAGTTGCAAAAATTCCTTCGCACTTTTCTGCGATTAATTTCCTCCGCTTTCCTGATTACTGCTGTTGCTTACATGTGTGGCTGTTCGGTTGATCGACCAATTAGTGAGTCAATCAGTCCTTCAGTAAACCATTCAAACCAATCGGCCAATCAGTTTGTAATTAGCTTAGCGCTTTAATCGGCTGGGCAGTTACAGAATGGTGGGCATAAACGCAACACAATTTACATTGATGCAGCCGTTCATTTTGAGGAATTGCGACGAGGCCATTCGGGTCACTCACTGAAATGCGGTTAAAGAAAAGAGGTTTCCGGTAATGAAATATGCAGACCGCCGTCTCGCTGCGAGACGAACTCGGAGAATAATTCCCTGTGTGAACTTCGGGATTTGATTTGCCCGTCTCCTTTACCCAAATTTAATAATCTGATCTAATATTCTGTCCGCCATCTCCCCTTCCGCGCGCGGTCCATCGCGGCTTCTCTCTGACCCGAGTGCGACTCGGAGCAGCCTGCTGAACGCGGCATTCAATTTGCCCCCGTTGTTTACGTCTCAGTCTCGACCCCAGACGCCCTGTCCCCAGTCCAGAGCGTCTGGAAAGTTAGTGGAAAATTTCCCGCGGTCTGATTGGTCCTGCCTGATTGGGCCCTCAGACTGCAAGAGACTGCAATAGCTTGCCTGTGTGTGTGTGTGTGCGTTTGTGTGCGAGTGTGTATGTGTGCGCACGCATGTGTGTAGAACACGTGTAACTGAGAAACACACACACAAGTTGGCGTGCTGCAGGACAGAATAACTTAACATTTAAAAAATGCGTGAAGACGCTATGATGTAGCCAGAGACGCCGTGGCTCCAATGCAAATGATTGGTTAAATAACCGGCGTTTTGGCAGCAAGCTACCTTCACTGCTGTTTGAAGGTCTGGAGCTCTGCCAAAGCATTGGCCATTTAATAAATCAAATGCATTCGAGGAACAGACTGTGCAGCCACCTTAATTTATTTTATATGCAAGTGGAACAAGGCCAGCGCTACTAAGAAGTCGACATAATGCATCCTTTGCTTCCGTTGCTCCGCAGCTGCGCTCGATGTAAAATTTCGGTTCGGTCAGTTAATTTAACGAACATCGCGGGTCACTTTTTGAATTCATCAGACGAATTTCGATTCACTTAGTGAACTGGCTGAACTGAACTGAACTGCCGCCAACCTTCTCCCGGTGACCGCGTGCGACTGGATGTTTGGAACGTGACGTGTGACAATAGCAATGCGGAGTCCGTGACTGCTGCCTCTTCGATTTCGACTATTGCTCGTTCGGCTTCAGATGTCCCCCTGCAGCGAAGTTTAAGAGGCTGTCGCAATATGCACACTTGAACACACGCTTGCGCACTTAGACGCTGGGCATGCACGTTCACGTGCTTAGGGTTAGTGTGCAATTGTGTCCTTTTTTCTCTAATAATCAAAAGTGCAGTCCGTTTGCTGTGCACAGTATCCAAGTTTGCCCTAAGATCGATCCGGAGCAGTATTTGGCCGAGGTCATACAGTAGACCAACAATGAGTCAGATTGTTGATGTTTATTGTTGATGGCAGTCACGGGGTTGCCAGCTCGTGTGTTTACTGGAGGAAAATGGCGCCAAGGAAATATAAATCTAAGATTCAAGTGTGGTAATATTTATATTTAATTCCTTTTGGTAGCATCATGATGGTATTGTTATTGTGAATACAACTTTAGCAAGCTTGGTTAATATGACATCTGCAAGCTATTAATAGCGATGTGACTACAATGAATTAGTTGAAATTACGACCAAGGAACATAAAGTGTATCCCAGTTGTTTTAAAAAATCCCTGCACACTTAATACATACTATATGCAGAATTACATTCCACATCTCAATATGTCACCGAAGTGTATAAGCACCGACGCACACTTAGTCGAGAGTGGAGAAATGGGTCAGTCCCAATATCCTGGAGGTAAAAAAAAATAAAGAAAAGATGTTTTGTTAAAAATAGTGGCACTATTTTGCCAGCAGAGGGCAGGGCCATTCTGCGTTAATGTACAGGAGCGAGAGCGATATATATATATATATATATATATACACACACACACACACACACACACACACACACACACACACACACACACACACACACACACACATAGTACTGTGCAACACACAACACACAGTACTGTGCAAAAGTCTTAGGCACCCTGGCTTTTTAAATATAATATATAGTATATATTTGGTCTTAGATGTTTATTTTTTGTTTTCTGCATTAGTGTGTCAGTAGAAAAATACGGAAGAGGATTAGGGCCACATGCAATTTTTTTTTGAGTTCTGACTTTAATCTCAAAATTCTGACTTTAAAGTCAGAACTCAAAAAAAATTTTCACGTGACCCTAATCCTCTTCCGTAGAAAAGAGCAAAATTGAGATTTCCAAACATGAATTTTCCAAAAAATGAAATTTTACAGATACATTTTTGTATTTTGTTAAATAAAGCAATATTTTAAGTAATAGACTACTTTTCAGATAAAAACTTGATCAAAGGTCTCTGGGATTACCTGGAGAGCCAGAAGGAAGCGAAACAGCCAAAATCTGCAGCAGAACTGTGGCAAGCTCTCCAAAATACTTGGAACATCCTACCAGCAGATTTTCTTATAAAACTGCGGGACAGTGTACCTAAGAGAATTGATATATTTTTAAAGGCGAAGGGTGGTCACACCAAACATTGATTTTATTTAATTTTTAACTATTTACTGCTCTTTATATTATTTTTTCGATACTTATAACCTT
The DNA here is from genome assembly GCA_039654925.1 of Anguilla pacifica. NCBI lineage: Eukaryota > Metazoa > Chordata > Actinopteri > Anguilliformes > Anguillidae > Anguilla > Anguilla pacifica. The sequence goes on from CM077289.1 coordinate 6,684,560, forward strand.
TTATTTTTTTTTAAAGCATCTTAGCTGTACAGCATTTTTTTTACAGGTGCCTCAGACTTTTGCGCAGTACTGTATATATAATGTGTGTGTGCGTGTGTATTTGTGTAAAATGCTGTCACTTTCTGTGTAGGGCACATTGATTAGGGAGTCACCTGAGTGGGACACACAGTGACCCCCCCCCCCCCAACCACCATATTCTCAGTGGCCTGGTTACACAGACCCTCAGCTCTCATCACTTTCCCAGTACGTAGCAGTGCCGCACTCAGAACGTCCGATTACGTCATCAGTTCTTACACCAGCATTTCCCACAGATTCTGTCCTCAGCTCCTCTCTCTATGCAATTCAATTCAATTCAATTTCACTCAATTTGCTTTTTGGCACGAAACACATACAGTAATTATTGCCAAAGCATTATATAAGAAAAACACACACACAAATACAGGAATTCCAAATAGAAGGGGAAAAGAGAGAGAGAGAAAAAAAAGCAATGGACTATTTATACTAGGATTTAGTTAACTGTAATTATATTTACAAGTTGAACAGGTAACACATTGTACCTTTTATCTGGGTAGTTTCTCTCTCTCTCTCTCTCTGTCTCTCTCTCTCTCCACATATCCATACACCCATTCCTCACCGCTCTCTTACCAAATTCACTCTTTTTCCTTTTTTTTTATTTAGCATTGTTTTTTTTAGTTGTTATGACAAACACAAACAGACAGCACAAGCGTACACGCGTGGCATAAAAGAACGGCGCGACTTCGTGGGAGTGCTGTGCCAGCGTGCCGTTCGTTCTCTGCGCTTGTTTGATCTCGACTGCGTGGCGCTGAAGAAGTCGCGAACCTCCTTGATGAGACGGGGGAAAGGCAGAGACACACAAACACGCGCATACACGCGCACGCACACACACACACACGTGTACAAACACATGCATGTGCACACACACATGTGCACAAACACATACATGTGCACACACACACACATACATGTGTGCATACACGCACACACACACACACGTGCGCACACACGCACACATACACACACACATACACATATGCACACACACACACACACAAATCTATTGTTTTTAGTCACATCGAGAGATATATAGAGAGAGGTGTATTTAATATATGCGTTTGTATAATTTTGAGGGCAGTATGTTTAATTAAGGTTTATTAATATTAGCTTTAAAATGTGGTTTAAAATTCCTTAAAGCAGGACAGCAGTGGTCAGCAAAGATGGTCGGATCAGAGAAAGAGAGACAGTCAATGACGAGGAGGGAGAGAACTCTGGGAAAAGCTCAGAGCTATTTTAGCCAGCAGCAATAATGGGACCACAGATGTTACCGTTTGTTCCGTACTCCCATTGGCTGGAAGTCAGTGGGTAAACTCTGTTCTGGAATGCGACCCTGAGACATTTTGTTCTGTGATCTCATTGGCTGAAAGTCAGAGGGGGAAACTCTGTTCCGGAACGTGACCTTGATACGGATGCCCAGAGCTAGAAGCCTCACTGACTTCGCCGAACCAACTGCCACCTGTGACATCACACAGCACATGGCAGCAGGGGCCTATCTACCACCTGTTGGTGCCACCAACGCTCACAGCTGCCAGTGGACAGGTGTCAACCCTTGTGGGCACCTGTACTCTCCCCTATACACACACACACACACGCACACGCGCACACATACACACACACACGCACACGCGCACACATACACACACACACGCACACGCGCACACACACACACACCTCTTCCTACCCCACCGAGAGAGAGAGACGGAGAGAGAGACGGGGGGAGGAGAAACAGACAGAGGGACGGAGGGAAAAACAAAGGGAGAGAAAGAGACACGTCGGAGGAGAGAAAGAGCGAGAGAGAGAGGAAAGGGTTGAGAAATGGATGAGAGAAAGAGAAACTGGAAGAGAGGGAGGGGTAGCGGGATCTCCATCTTGTTCACAGAGAGATGGCTGAAGAGGGAGGCAGAAAGAGAGAGGGAAGATAGTGGGCGAAACAGATAAAGAGGGAAAAAAAAACCTGGTGGAGAGATTAAGGGAAACAATCGGAGGAGGGAGAGTGGGAGAGAGGGAGGGAGGAGGGAACGGAGAGTTGAAGGAGGGAGGAGGGACGGAAAGATATGTTTTCAGCGCGGTGTTCTTGTCTGGCGCTGCGCGCGGAAGGCTTGCCACGGCTCAGGGTTCGATTAGGCGACGCCGTTTCTCTCCCGGGTAACGGGCAGCAAGGACAGTCACGGATTAATACCCTGTCGCTTCCTCCCCCCCCCCCCCCACCCCCCACCCCACCCCAAACCAACGGAGCTGCACTACAACTGTAAGTATTAGCCTGTGAAATAAGGATTAGCTGTTCCAGTTGCAATGCAACGATGGTCGGAGGATTTAAACCTGGAGGTTTAAACTCTGACTAAACACGTCACAGTTGACCCATTAAAGCCTTAAGTCTGAATGTAAGGGTACAAAACATTGCTCATTAGCACCCCCTGTTGCACAGAGGTTGTAAGTGACGCATATACAAATGTGAACCTGTTGGCTGTGAGATTCTCCTCTCTGAAACTGGCGTTCTCATCGTGCCTAATTCCAAGTCACATAGCCCTGACAGAGGTATCATTCGCATCAAACACTTTGCCTTTGAATTTTTGTGGTAATCTGTTCCTTGTTTAGTTTTGGCAAAGGATTATTTCACAGGTTGCATTGTGGGTCACGTAGTTCTTGTTTGTTTAAACACAAACTGCAGGTGGATTTAGGTAATAGGGCTCTCTCTCACACCGCCTTTGGGGGTGTTTGTGTGTTTGTTGCAAAACAACGGTCCAAGTCCAAGTGAGTAATGTAGTTTCATAGATGTTATTACTCTCTCTCTCTCTCTCTCTCTCTCTCTCTCTCCTCTGCAGCTTGCACCTCGCGCTGCCATAAGTTTTTCATCTCACGAGTGGGAGAGGACTGGATCTATCTCATCCTCCTGGGCCTTCTCATGGCCCTGGTCAGCTGGTTCATGGACTATGCCATCGTGTTCTTTCAGCAAGGTGAGCCAGGGAAGGGTGAGGAGGAGGGAAGAGAAAGAGGAAGAGGTAGGGTGTAGAAGAAGGAAGAGATGACCGGAATAGAAGGAGAGAGGAGAGAGGGAGGGCCAAAAGACAACAGATCATAGACTGTTTATGGCAGGGCTGCCCAACCCTGTTCCGGAAAGATCTACCGTCCTGTAGGTTTTCACTCCAACCCTAACAAAGCACACCTCATTCAACAGCTAGAGATCTCCTTGAGCTGCTAATTGGTACATTACATTACATTACAGGCATTTAGCAGACGTTCTTATCCAGTGCGACTTACACAACATTGTACGTAGCATTTACATTGCATCCATTTATACACCTGGATAAACACTGAAGCAATGCAGGTTAAGAACCTCGCTCAAGGGTACACTGGCAGCGTCCTACCTGGGAATAGAACCTGTGACCTTCAGGTTACAATACCTCACCCATTGTACTGCACTGCGGCCCGTAGAGTCAAGGTGTCCCAAATTAGGCTTGCAATGAAAACCTGCGGGACGGTAGATCTCCGGGACCAGGCCTGGGCAGCCCTGCTCTTATGGGCTGAAGGTCTTGCTCTACTTACTCTCTGATTCAGTTGGGTTTTTCGGGCGGGGTCTTCACTCGTTCTCCGCCGGTCGCTCCCGTGTACATTCCGTCCGTGTACACCGTGAGTGGGCTAAAGAGGCCGTCGGGAGCGCGACATTTTTAACGGGTCACTTTCGTCTAACGAACGAAGGACGTGCGCTAAATTTAGTGTGCGGTTCTGTCCCAGACGCCCGCGGGACATCCGTGCCATCATGTGTAGTATGGACCGGGACACGCTGGGCACACAGGCAGGGATTACATCAGAGTCGGAAAAAAGCCCAGATCGCATCTGATATAAATAACGGGGTTTAATCACCAGCTGTGAGTCACTGCTGTGTGTTTTTTTTTTTAAAAAGAAGAAATTTATGAATTTCTTTTATTGGCATTTCTCTTCGGGCAAACCGGCTTTGAAAACTGTGTTCTGTAAGGACGGGTAATGATAGGCTGTTGTGGCTGAGAGCCATTTGCCATTTTGGCAAGAAAAAAAAAAAAAAAAAAGGCCGTGATTAATCAAGCAAACTGTATGTCGTGTCGGGGTTTGGTTCTGACAGATCGACGGTGATTGATAACCCCTCGCCTGGCGTACTGTATCGAGCGTTTTGGGCAGAGGGGTCTGCAGGGTTTGGCACCGTTCCTTAGCCGAAATCAGGGACACGCAGCACACACACACGCAGGCTGGGGCGTGTGCGGTTCTGCAGTTCATTTTCAGCAAAAACAAGCGGGTTTTACACCGAATGGCGGTTTCATGACTTTGTAAACCGCACGGTAGCCCGCGGAGATTTTGTCGGCAATAAGATTCACGTCCAACTATCGACGAGGTGCGGCTGCACAGGAGGATAAACATTTAGAAAGGAGGACGAGGGGCGCTCTTCTTTTGTCCTCCCTAATTTATTTACCGAACTTTAAGCCGCGTTTCTGGGCTGTGCGCCTTGGTCGCGGTGCATTGAGCGAAAAGGAGGCGGGTAAGTGCGCGGGTCGGCCTCCGACGGGGCGGTTATTCGTCAAATTAATTACGCCTGGTGCGCGCTGCGCGGCCAGCGTGCTGCAACGCAAATTTGGTGGGTTACCGGGGGGGGGCTGGGGGGGGGGGGTGATTGGTGAGGGGAGATGACAGAACCACTCTGATTGGTGAGGGGAGGTGGCAGAAATACTCTGGTGAGTGGGGAAGATGGAAACATTGATCGGTGAGGGGAGATGTCAGGAGACTAGTGAGGAGCGATAGTAGAAGCACTCTAATTGGTGAGCGAAGATGGCAAGAGGCTTCTGATTGGTGAAGAGAGATAGTAGAAGCACTCCAATTGGTGAGGGGTGATGGCAGGAGGCTTCTGATTGGTGAGGAGAGATAGTAGAAGCACTCCAATTGGTGAGGGGTGATGGCAGGAGGCTTCTGATTGGTGCGTGGAAATGGGAAGGGTTTCTGATTGGTGATGAGATGGCTGATTGGGAGTGTTGCCCTTGTGCATTGTGTCTCTACAGCACAGAAGTGGATGTATAAGGGCCTGGGATATAATGTGCTGATGCAGTACCTGGCCTGGGTCGCCTACCCTGTGGTGCTCATCACCTTTTCTGCAGGGTTCACTCAGATACTGGCTCCACAGGCTGTGGGTGAGATACGCACCCGCACACACACACACACACACACACACACACCCGCACACGTACACACACACACGTACACCTACGCACACACACACGCACACACCCGCACACGTACACACACACCCGCATACACACATAAGCACACACACGCACACATACGCACACACGCACACACGCACACACACATACGCACACACACACACACACACATGCACACACGCGCATGCACATGCACATGCATCCAGTCACACACACATACACACACATACACACACACCTTCACATTTATTGCACTCTACTTTTTCCTCCGGCTCTTTCCTCGTCTCCCTCCTCTGCCTCAGGCTCTGGCATTCCGGAGATGAAGACCATCCTCCGTGGCGTAGTGCTGAAGGAATACCTGACCTTCAAGACCTTTGTGGCCAAGGTCATCGGCCTCACTTGCGCCCTGGGCAGTGGCATGCCCCTGGGAAAGGAGGTGGGAGACCCCGCATGAGTTCCGCATATACACTACCTCCTCACCAATCAGGAGTCAAACCGGTTTTACTACCATGCTGACTCTTGGAAAAAAAATAAAAAATTCTATCTCTCCATTTTTTCATCTCTCTTCACTCTCTCTAATCCTCCCTCCTTCTGCCTGTCTTTACCCACTACCTCCCGTGCCCCTTCTAAATCATCTCTCTCTCTATTTTTGTTCTTCCTTCCCCCCTTCTCTCTCTCTCTTTCTCTTTCTTCTCTTCCTCTCTCTGTAGGGCCCATTCGTTCACGTTGCTAGCTTGTGTGCCGCATTGTTGAGCAAGTTCATGTCTATTTTCGGTGGGGTCTACATGGTAAGAGAGGCTTCCACACACAGCCTTTTTTAACACCCGTTTCATACTTGCTTAACTCCCACTTAACACCAACTCTGTACCTACCTACCACCAATTTCACACCCGTTTACCTGATGTCTGTTTAACACCAGTTTCCTACATTTTCACCTGTCTAATGCCAGTTTTAAATCTAATACCTAACATCTAACACCTAACACATTGCTTATGTGTTATAACACATACCTGCCACAATCGTACACCATGTACTAGGTTACTAGAGTGATTACATAAATCAATTCAAATCAATTAAACTTGTATATTTAACAATAAGTATATATATATATATTGTGATATATATGGGGTAAATATATTCAATAGTTATTGAATTATGCATGAGAAAATATATCAGTTCTTGATACTTCGAAAGTTTTTTATTGTAGAATTGATTTGCACTTTTTTTGTAAAATAGACTTTATAAAGTATGCATTAAAAGGCAATCCGGTTGTACTTCATAGGGGGCAGTGCCTAGTTACAGTATAGGACTTTAAAGAGAAAGGGAGAGAGCTACTGGGTATATGAACTTACTGTGTGCCTTTCTGTCTGAATCTTCTACTCCCAGGAAGAACCCTTTGAAGGAAATAAGGTAATGTATGTGTGTTAGGATGCCAGGGTGTGTGTGTGTGTGTGTGTGTGTTTGTAGCGGGGGGTGGGTCATATAAAGGTGGTGGAGTCAACCAAACATTCTACGCTTCTCGGAATTCCATTTCAGAGAATCCTTCTCATGTCAGTGTCCGTCGCTGCATTCCACCTCTTCATAGAATTCCGCCATCACGCCATCTCGCCATCTGTGCCGAGTAGCTCCGAAGACCGTAAGCTCAGCGCTCCCTCTATTGTCCGTACGTGATATCTGTGGTATTAATGTCTGCAGTTACGCAGTACCATTTGCTCGGTGTCTGTTCTTTTGAGTTCAACCAGCATTCCGTTTGTTCCAGGGACTCCATCTCGCCATTCCATCCCATCCAAGAACTGACAGCATCCCAGCATTCCGCCCCTCCCCGTGCCTCTGTGCGAGGCTCAGGGGCTCAGTTCTGCTCGCTGTTCTAGAATTCCCAGCGCCTCAGCATTCCGTCCCTCCCCGTGCCTCTGCGCGAGGCTCAGGGGCTCAGTTCTGCTCGCTGTTCTAGAATCCCCAGCGCCTCAGCATTCCGTCCCTCCCCGTGCCTCTGCGCGAGGCTCAGGGGCTCAGTTCTGCTTGCTCTTCCAGAACGAGCTGCGGAACATTGAGATGCTGTCGGCCGCCTGCGCGGTGGGAGTGGGCTGCTGCTTCGCCGCCCCCATCGGAGGTGAGCCCCGAAAAAGGGCGACTGAAAACTGTGTGTGTGTGTGTGTGTGTGTGCGTATGCGAATGTGTGAGTGTGTGTTTGTGTGCGTATGTGAATGTGTGAGTGTGTGTGTGTGTGTTTGTGTGCGTATGTGAATGTGTGTGTGTGTGTGTGCGTATGTGAATGTGTGAGTGTGTGTGTGTGTGTGTGTGTGTGTTTGTGTGCGTATGTGAATGTGTGAGTGTGTGTGTGTGTGTGTGTGTGTGTGTGTGTGCGTATGTGAATGTGTGAGTGTGTGTGTGTTTCTGTGTGTTTCCGTGCATATACACAGGTGTATTACTCTCTCTCTCTCTCTCTCTCTCTGTGTACAGGTGTACTCTTCAGTATCGAGGTGACCTCCACCTTCTTCGCCGTGCGGAACTACTGGAGGGGCTTCTTCGCCGCCACGTTCAGCGCCTTCATCTTCAGAGTGCTGGCGGTGTGGAACCAGGACGAGGGTGAGTGCTGGAGGTGTGGAACCAGGACGAGGGTGAGTGCTGGAGGTGTGGAACCAGGACAAGGGTGAGAGCTGATAGTGTGGAACCAGGAGAGGGTGAGAGCTGATAGTGTGGAACCAGGATGAGGGTGAGTGCTGGCGGTGTGGAACCAGGACGAGGGTGAGTGCTGGAGGTGTGGAACGAGGACGAGGGTGAGAGCTGGAGGTGTGGAACCAGGACGAGGGTGAGAGCTGGAGGTGTGGAACCAGGACGAGGGTGAGTGCTGGAGGTGTGGAACCAGGACGAAGGTGAATGCTGATAGTGTAGAACCAGGACGAGGGTGAGTGCTGGAGGTGTGGAACCAGGACGAGGGTGAGTGCTGGAGGTGTGGAACCAGGACGAGGGTGAGTGCTGGAGGTGTGGAACCAGGACGAGGGTGAGAACTGATAGTGTGGAACCAGGACGAGGGTGAGTGCTGATAGTGTGGAACCAGGACGAGGGTGAGTGCTGGAGGTGTGGAACCAGGACGAGGGTGAGTGCTGGAGGTGTGGAACCAGGACGAGGGTGAGTGCTGACAGTGTGGAACCAGGACGAGGGTGAGTGCTGACAGTGTGGAACCAGGACGAGGGTGAGAGTCGTGCAACTGTACTCAACCTGGATGACGCCGACGGCGTTGAAAAACAAGACGCTGTGGACTTTGAACTGGGACGCTGCGCGGTTCTGTCCATGCATGAAGTAATGCTCACTGTGAACCAGGGTTGTTATTCACTTGGGTTATTTGCCATGGCAACTGGTGTACACGTACAGTATGCCACCAAAGCATGTGAAGAAGAAGAAAGCTAAAGAATGCTTCTTTCTCTCTCTCTCTCTCTCTCTCTCTCTCTCTCTCTGTCCCTCTCTCTCTTTCCCTCTCTCTCTCTCTCTCTCTCTCTCTTTCTCTCGCCCTCCCTAGAGACCATCACGGCCCTGTTTAAGACGCGCTTTCGTTTGGACTTTCCCTTCGACCTACAGGAGCTCCCGGCCTTCGCTGTGCTGGGGTGGGTCCCCCAGGCTCCACCCCCAGCCACCGCGCCGCCCTCCACCTATCCCCCTTTCATTAGAAATGAGGGGGATTAACGAGAATAACTCCTGCTGGTTTGAGAAAGGAAAATATGGCAGTCGGATTAGGGCTACTCCCGCCCAGGCTTCAGCAAGCCTCATCTTTCAGTGAGGCAGGCAGGCAGGCAAACAAACTGACAAACAGAAACCTTGGAGACGGAAATGGCTGCATGGCCTGTTTTGAATATGGGGGTATTGTCCACAGAAGTTTTGCATGTCCAGTGATGTGCAAATGCAGTGATTAAGGCCTACTTAAAAAAAACTGTTATGTTATGATTTTTTTTTTCTGTTTAATTTTTATGGCATCGTTGCTTGCACAGCTTGCACAGTTTGCACCATCCAAATTATTTATGCACTCTCTCTCCTCCGCCCCCCCTCTCCTGTTTCTATCTCTTGTAGGATTATCAGTGGATTTGGAGGGGCTCTGTTTGTCTACTTGAATAGACTGATCGACCAGTTCATGCAACAGCCAAAAAGCATCAACAAGGTCCTGATGAAGAAGTGAGTTTTAACTAGTTTTAACACACACACACACACACACAGAGGGGCACACACATGCACACACACAAACACACACTGAGGCGCGCACACATACACACATGCACACACATGCACACACATGCACACACACTCAGGTTTTAGGGACAGGCTGGCTCATTCTTTACCCCCTGATGCTCCACAGTCAGTTGGTGTACCCTGCCCTGGTTACTCTGCTGATATCTACTCTGACTTTTCCCCCTGGGTTTGGACAATTCATGGCTGGACAGGTGAGACACCAAGCTGACCTCTGTCTGTCTGTCTGTCTGTCTGTCTGTTTGTCCCCCCGTATGTCTGTCTATCTCTGCGTGTCTCTCTCACTTCCCCTACCTGTCTGTCTGTCTGTCTGTCTCTATTTCTCTCTCTGTCTGTCTGTCTGTCTGTTTGTCTGCCCGTATGTCTGTATATCTCTGCGTGTCTCTCTCACTTCCCCTCCCTGTCTGTCTGTCTGTCTCTATTTCTCTCTCTGTGTCTGTCTGTCTGTCTCTATTTCTCTCTGTCTGTCTGTATGTGTCTCTATTTCTCTCTGTCCATCTATATATCTGCTCGTCTGTCTGTCTGTTTGTTTGTGTCTGTCTCTGCAAGTCTCTCTCTGTTCCCCTACTTGCCTGTCTTTCTGTCTGTGTGTCTGTCTCTGCATGTCTCTCTCTTTCTTGCCCCCACCTATCTGTCTGTTTGTCTGTGTCTATTTCTCTCTATATGTATGTCTGTCTCTCTGTCTCTATTTCTCTCTGTCTGTCTGCCTGTTTGTTTCTGTACATATCTCTCTTACTCTCCATCTGTCTGCCTGTCTATGTATCTCTCTCTCTTTCCTTCCATCTGTCAGTCTGTCTCTGTATATCTCTCTCTCATTCTCTCCGTTAGCCTGTCTGTCTGTTTGTTTGTCAGTCTGTCTCTGCGTGTCTCTCTCTCTCTTCCCCCCCACCTGTCTGTCTGTCTGTCCGTCTGTCCGTGTGTCGGAAGGAGGCGTGGCTCTGTGCTGATCGGGCGGTCTGTGGGGGGGTTGGGGGTTGTTGGGGGGGGGGGTCAGAGCGCTGCTTCCTCTCTGCAGGCGGCTGCAGCTTTCCGTGGGAGAGAGTGACTGAAGCAGGGCCCTTTCACCGTCACTTCCTGTTGTGCTTTATTCTCTAAATAGCCCTCCGTGTTCTCACATCACACACCATGTTTCCCATTCCAATCCACAGGCCTGTAATTTAACCAAATTGTTTTTTTTTCTACCCCCTTTCTTTAAAAAAAAAAAAAAAAAAAAACGTTTGATGCGGGCCCCTCTTTCCCCAGTCTATTTTTGCATTTTCCTCTCTATTTCACATCTAATGTATTTAAAATTTAAATGCTCTTTATTTGCATGACAAGAGAGCTTGTTGTGTTGCTGAAGAAGTAAATTTCCAAATTACATCAACAACAAAACCCCCTCCCCTGCCAAATAAACATTGGAATGCCCCCCATCACATACACAGACACAGGCACACTCCTTCAAACACGTAAATTGTAGTTTCAGTGAGATTTCCTATTTGTGTGTTGAAATTCTGTTTTTTTAAGGCGGCGTGTGTGTGTTTGTGTGTGTGTGTGTGTGTAATAGTTTCCTTGTTTTCTGCTTTCATCTCTCTCTCTCTTTCTCTCTCTCCGATTAACGGGTGACTCAGTTTTATGTGTTACTCATCCTGTTAAATAACACCGCTAAATAACACATTGCTTCATTTCACAGATTTATTTTGCAGCTGTGCACTCTAATAACCAAAGAATTTCCTTCAGAGGTGTTCCGATTCTGGTCCTGATTCTGATTCTGGTTCTAGTTCTGATTCTGATTCTGGCTCTGGCTCTGGTTCTGGTTCAGGCTGTGGATTTTCTTGCACCACTGGTCACTGAGAGTTCAGTGTGTCATTTGAAAAAAAGAAGATGGAGAAAGTTGTGCGGCACCATTTTCTATATTTCATTCATTTTGCAGTAATTTACCTCAATTCCCATAAGCAGTGACTGCTTTGGGAAATCAACGTGGGTTGTGAATTCAAGGCAATGTGTAGCTAATCAGCTGTATGGGGGAATGATTAGGTGGCCAAATTTAGAGAGCCACTTTTGTGAGGTAGACCAGGACACAAAAAATGGACACCCCTCCTCTTTCAAAAATGTCCCTACTCCATCTTTAATGGTCTAAGTGAGACAGGACCTCAGTTTCATTTCTAATAGTGCTATTTATCTAATCATGCTCTCAGGATTCTGCCTTTTTTTGTTTCTGTTTTTCCTTTTTGGGCCGCCAGATGGCGGCACTTCAGTTTTGTGTTTCAGTTAGATCTCCCTCATTGGTTTCCCCTTGGTTTAATTGTATTATTGTTTTCAATTATTCTGTCATTGTTTCTGTTTGCGTCTCATTATCCCTTCCCTGTCTGTTGTGATTGTGTATCATGCCTGTGTCTTATTAGTTGCCTGGCTATTTAAGTTCTTTGCTTCCCTGACTCGGGTGCTGGTTCCTTGTGTTTCTGCTTGTGAGTTTCCGCCTGTGTGCGTTCTGCTTACTGTGTTCTGCCCTGCCCGAGTTCTGGTCTGCGTGTTCTGGATTTTGTTAAGTTTGGCTATTTTTCTTTTCTGAATAATTTTTTGGTGTTTTCGAAAGTTGCCCCGCATGGCCCCTTTGTTTGTTCCTGAGTTTTTTGTAATTAAAGTCTGTTGTATTTTCCATTTGGAGTTCTTTGGTTTTTTTTCCCCCACTCTGCAGTTTGGTCCATTTCCCTGAAAATCCTGACACGTGCATGTTGTACTGTGACAGATACTCTGATTTAGTAGCAGTGCTTTGGTTTGCCCTGCCTATGGAGCAGTTGAATTGAATTGAACCGAATGTTCAGGCTGAAGGAGCATGGTCATGTCTTGAGCGGTGCACCCTGGGAAATGTAGTCTGCATTCTCACATCCTGTCTCACTTCCTGCTCCTTCAGCTGACCCAGCATGAAGCCCTGGTGGCTCTGCTGGACAACCGGACTTGGACCAAGCAGGGCGTGGCTGATGAGTTTTACTACATCGGGCCCGTCAAGGTGTGGAAACATCCACACCTCAACGTGTTCATCACCCTCATCCTCTTCATCATCATGAAGGTAAGATCCTCTCGTAGGCGGGATGGCAGATTCACTGGCCGTTTTCCAGGAACGTGTAAAACCTCACCTGGCTTCTCACCTGCACCCCAGTGCTTCAGTTTAACAAAACATGAACCCTTGTCTTCCTTTATCTTGAAGGTTGTGGGTTGTGCGTCTCTACAGTGGCTCTTAGACGGCTGTGCTGACCCTCATTCTCTCTCTTTTCTTAGTTCTGGATGTCTGCTTTGGCAACCACTATGCCGGTGCCGTGTGGGGCCTTCATGCCAGTTTTTCTAATTGGTGAGTGTGTGTGTGTGCGTGCGTGCGTGTGTGTGAGTGTGCGCGTGTGTTTGTGTGTGCGTGTGCGTGTGTGTGCGTGTGTGAGAGTGTGTAACTCTCTGAATGTGTGTGCAGGGGCTGCGTTTGGTCGGCTGGTCGGTGAGATCATGGCAACTTGGTTCCCGGACAGCATCCATCCCGACGGCAGCATCTATCCCATTGTGCCTGGGGTGTACGCTGTAGTGGGTGAGTCTGCGCCCCCGTCCCGTCCCGTTCCCTCACGCCCTCCTCTCAGATCCCCCAAAGGGAATCCCCTCCTCCCCCAGCGAGACACTGCCCCAGTCACCTCTGCTTGCTACATCAGCACTATGTCATGCCTATGTAGGTGCTTCATAAACATTAATAGAGGCTTATGACAACTGACACCAAGCACAGTATGTTCTCACTCATATCACCTATGGCACTGTCACTCACCAACCATGCCTTGTGTAGGCTTATATTATATTTTGTCATATAGGGCCATTCATGGAATAGCGTTATTGTGAAATCTGCTTGGATGCGGGGCGATTGATCGCAAAGATAAAAGAAATCCTTTTAGGAATGGCCAGGTGCGATCATAGGTTTGTCCCATTTTTTGCAGCGTCCTGCGTGGGTGTGAGAAGGTGAGATCTCTGAAACGTGCAGAACTGTGTGGCTGACTTTTTTTAGGCATCATACGATCAGCAAGTTGAGCTACCTCGGCTCCTCAGACAGACAGCAGTTTCCTCAGTTGGCCAGAGGTGTCGCTGTTGCTAATAATGAAACCCCCGCTAGCTCCACAGGCTATCACCGTGAACCCCGTAGCTCCACGGTCGGCGCCGAGGCGAGCTGGATTTGACGTCTAAAGCGAACCACCGCGCTACGTGCTTTGACGGGATGGGCGGCGCTCACCTCCTGGTGTTGGACGGAGGTTGTCAGCGCGGGACGTTAGCGTTAGTGTTAGCATTAGCATTCGCGAACACGCCTCCGCCCCGCGCGTCTTTTCCGAACCCTCTCGTCTTCTCGTTCAGAGGCCTGTCAGAGTTATTAATAGCCAGCATTGGCGCTGTGAGAGACGTAATGCGCCAGGCAACACGTTATTAATAATCAAGCACATTATTGGCAGCTGTGTGCTCAGTGACACACAGTGACACTTTACGTGATTATCCCCTTGTGTAATTTTAGCTCATTCATTCTTTCTTCCTCTTTTTTGAATCTCTCTCTCTCTCTCTCTCTCGCTCTCTCTCTCGTTCCGTGTGTTTTTATTCCAGCCTCAGATCTTGATTATATAATTAGTTCAATTATTTGCTGAATTAGGGATGCAGGTTTGCACATAATGGTGACCCGACGTCTATGGTGACCCGCATTGTCTAAATAAAAACTTTCTTATATTCTGTGCTTCAATGCAGTTAAATGCATTTGGCTGAATGAGTAGTTGGGCTCAATTAAGGCAGGATTAATTGGTTGGAATGAAAACCTGCATACACACAGCCCTCCATGGCAACGAGTTTGAGACCACTGGTTTAGAACTTCAGGGTGAATGTATCGTTCAGCGCGAACATGGCCTGTATTTCAGTAGGACTGTGGTTCTGTTCGGGGGGGGTGGGGGGTTGGGGGGTTTGAAGGGGGGTGGAGTTAACCGCGACGCCATCTGTCCACCTGCCCCAGGTGCAGCGGCCCTCTCCGGCGCGGTCACACACACGGTCTCAACAGCGGTCATCGTGTTCGAGCTGACCGGGCAGATCTCGCACATCCTGCCGGTGATGATCGCGGTGATCCTGGCCAACGCGGTGGCCCAGAGCCTGCAGCCCTCCCTGTACGACTCCATCATCCGCATCAAGAAGCTGCCCTACCTGCCCGAGCTGGGCTGGGGACACCACGAGTGAGTCTCTCTCTCTCTCTCTCTCTCTCTCTCTCTCTCTCTCTCTCTCTTTCTTTCTCTCAGCTTTCTGTACCACTATCTCCACAATCTCTCTCTCTCTCTCTCTCCCCCACACGTGTGAGAGAGCACTGTGCATGGATGGGTGCTCGCGCATGATCACCTCGGCTTCAAGGTCAATCAACAGATGTTTTAGGGTCAATTAAATAAACAAATTGTTTGCCTCTCGCCTCTTCAAGGGTTGCCCCCTCTGTGTCTTTCTCTCTCTCTCTCTCTTTCACACACACACACACACACACACACACATCCTCATCCTGCCCCTGCAATATAAACAGCACCACATTTATCTGTCCTACTTGACTGTGGACGCTGTGCTTGAATCCAACACCCTGTGGAAGAATGAAGAGCAGTTTAGGTGTTGGTCATTTTTCTAAGTTGGTCAGAAAAATGTGTTTGTGTGTGTGTGTGGGGGGGGGGGCATTCTCTCTGTGGGGCCTCAGTTATCTCTCTCCTCTCTCTCTCTGGCTATCACTGTGGCTATCACCCCTTTCACTCTCCCCCAACCTCTTTTCCCTTCTTCTCCTTGATGTCTCCTTTACTCCCTCTCCCTCTCTCACTCTTCCCTCTCTCTCCTCCCCCCTTCATCAATCTGGCTCTCTCTCCTCTCTCATCCTCTCCTTCATGGCCTCTTTTCCTCCCTCGCCCCCCTCTCTCAGGAGGTACAGTATCCATGTGGAGGACATCATGGTGCGGGACGTGCGCTACATCACCCTAAACTGCTGCTACAGGGACCTGCGGGACGTCCTGCTGATCAGCCACCTCAAAACCGTAGCGCTGGTGGAGTCTACGGGTAAGACACGCACACGTGCGCACACACACACATTTTAATTCTTTATTTAGGTCCACATTTATAAAATACATTATAAGGGCCCAAATATATTTCAGTTGCTGTCTGATGTCCTTCACTTGAATGGCAGAAAGCATACCAGTAGGGATAAAGCAAACAAGGTGCAGGTTTGACATTTTCATCTCAATTGCACCGACAGGAAACATTATGGGTACAAGAAACATCTTCTCCTCCGTATACCACGACTGCCTGTGATGGAGGAAACTGAGCAATATTTTGCTAGTTGCTTTGCTCTCCATTTTGCCAGCCCCATTATCCTAAGATCTCTGACCACTAGCCTGTGGACACGGCCAAGGCTTCCAAATATTCCACACACACACACACACACACACACGTACACACACACGTACGCATACACATACGCACACACACACACAGGCACACACACATGTACACACACACACACACACACACGTACACACGTACACACACACGTACGCATACACATACGCACACACACATGTACACACACACACACACGTACACACACACGTACACTTGAACGCACACACACACGCGTGCTAGCACAATCCCATGATGCACCGCTCTCCATGTTCTAGATGCAGTCCCACAATGCCTCACTCTCCATGTGGCAATCCGGTAATGCACCAAAAATCCCACAACGCACCACTTTCTATGTGACAGTGGACAGTCCCAGGCCCACAATGCACCCCTTCCCTTTCCCTTTCCCCCCTGCAGAGTCGATGATCCTGCTGGGCTCCATCGAGCGTTCGCAGCTGCAGTCGCTGCTCTCTCACCAGCTGAGCTGCCCGCGCAGGCGGGAGTACCTGCGGGAGCGCACCCAGGAGTGCCACTCCGACCTGCCCCCCCAGGAGTGCCACGCCAACCTGCCCCCCCAGGAGCAGACCCACAGCCAGGAGACCCTGCTGGAGGAGGACCAGGAAGTACGCTACCTGGTGAGCGCGAGCCTCGGACCTGCCTGTGTGTGTGTGTGTGTGCGTGTGTGTGTGTGTGTGTGTGCGTGTGTGTGTGTGTGTGTGTGTGAGTGTGTGTGTGTGGGTGTGTGGGTGTGTGTGAGTGCATGCGTGTGCGTGTGTGAGTGTGTATGCATACGGGTGTGTGTGCGTGTGTGGGTGTGTAGGCGTGTGTGTGTGCGTGTTTGTGTGGTAATACTCTTGTCTCTGTAGATCTCTACAGAGAGGTCATCTCTCAGCTCCCAGAGGCCCCTGAAGTCTGTCCTCAAGAGGGAAAGCAGCCTCAAGAATATGGAGACTCAGTCCAGTATGCATTGTATTCTACAGGCCCCGCCTCACACACACACGCACACACACACACACACACATGCCTGCGCTGATACACACACACACACACACACACAAGCACGCACTGACACACTGTGTCTACCTGTCCTCACAGGTGCTTTGAGGAGCTCTACCTCCAGCCTGCAGAAGGAACCTGTGGAGGTAAGGCCGGTGCCACTTCCCACAACGCACTGGGTCTGGGACAGTGACACCGCAGTGGATTCCCTATCCCGCCCTTGCATCGAGCTATTCTCGGTCCGTGACCGTGTCCGAGTGCCATGGGTTACGGCTGAGCCATGTTGTCTCTGTGCAGTGCTTATGTTTCTGGTGACATATCCTCTCTCTCTCTCTCTCTCTCTGTCTCTCTCTCTGTCTCTCGTCCTCCTCCTCCTCCTCGTCCGTTCCTTCGGAAGAACAATGGGGGGTCGGCGCCCCCCGAAGGCCGCAAGCAGAAGCGCGTGAGGATAACAACTGCGGTAAGGAGTCTCCAAAAAAAACCCCAAAAAACATCTGGTCCCACGTGGGACTTACGCTTTCTTCACGTCGCGTTCCCTCTTCAGTCTGGCCAAGTGCTCCCTAACTGCCTAACTGACTAACTGCCTAACTGCCTAAATGCATAACTGCCTAACTGCCTAACTGCCTAACTGGCTAACTGACTAACTGCCTAACTGAATAACTGCCTAACTGCCTAACTGGCTAACTGACTAACTGCCTAACTGAATAACTGCCTAACTGACTAACTGCCTAACTGCCTAACTGCCTAACTGCCTAACTGACTAACTGGCTAACTGACTAACTGCCTAACTGAATAACTGCCTAACTGACTAACTGCCTAACTGCCTAACTGCCTAACTGACTAACTGCCTAACTGAATAACTGCCTAACTGCCTAACTGGCTAACTGACTAACTGACTAACTGCCTAACTGAATAACTGCCTAACTGACTAACTGCCTAACTGCCTAACTGCCTAACTGCCTAACTGCCTAACTGCCTAACTGACTAATTGCCTAACTGCCCGTCTCAGCTGAACCCACCCACTTCAGCTGTGTGAGCACAAGTCCACTTTACCAGCAGAACAATTCCCTAAACAGGGCCATGAATGAGGAGTTTGCTATCTCTCTCTTTCTGTCTTGCCCTCTCTCTATCTTTCTGAAGTGACTGCTATGTGACTGATCTTTCTGATATGAAATATTTATGGCCTGTAAATTACATCCATTCTCTCTCGCTGGGATATATCCAGTGATGTCACTTTCTCTTTCTCGGTCCTATTCGTTCTTTGGGATGGTTTAGTCATGGGGTTTTGCATGTGTGTGCGTGTTTGTGTGTGTGTGTGTGTACGTGTGTGTTCGTGTGCATGTGTGTGTTATTGTCTGTGTGTGTGCCCCTGTGGGTGTGTGTGCACGTGCACATGTATGTGTGTGTGCGCGTGCGTGTGTGTGCGTGTGTGCATGTGCACGTGTGTGTGTGCATGCGCGTGTGTGTGTGCGCATGTGCGCGTGTGTGTTGTGGGGAGGTGTGTTTATGTGCATACCCTTCCTTCCTCTTTGTTGACAGGAAGTCCCACACGCAGAGGATGACATGACCTTAGCAGAGGTGAGACTGAACTCTGCCTGCCTCCACTACAGGGGAATTCGTTTTTACATTTGCCGCCAGTTTTATGCCTACCAGCGATGTTCCATGTATCAGCTGAACAGCAGTAAGGTTGTTGTCCTTCCCTTTGTGTAGCGCAACTCTCTCTTGTCTCTTATGTAATTTTCATTGAGTCCCTGTTGGTTCAGGTGAGTGTTTTTGACAAAGGTTTTGCCCAGCTTTGGTCATCCATCCATCCGTCGTCCATTGTCTAATCCACTTATTCCTGGTCAGAGTAAGGAGTCTGTCCCAGCATTAGTGATGGGCAAAACAGTTCTTTTTCGTGTACTGAATCAGTAGAATCAGTTCACTAAAAAGATTCGTTCAAAAGACTCGTTCACCGAATCAGAAGGCAGGAATACATTCTGGACAGGTCGCCAACGCATCACAGAGCACATACACACAACATTCATTACATTACAGGCATTTAGCACTAGAGCGACTTGCACAACTTTTTTTTTTTTTTTTTTACACAGCATTTACATCGCATCCATTTATACAGCTGGATATATATACTGAAGCAATGCAGGTTAAGTACTGAAGTGTCCTTCCTGGGAATCAAAACTGTGACCTTTAAGTTACAAGACCATCTCCTTACCCATTATACTACATGCCTGCACCACCATTCGCTCACACACTCATACCTATGGGCTATTTAGGCTCTCCAGTGAACCGAACCTGCGTGTCTATTGACGGGGGGAGATCATGCAAACTAATTCCACTGCAGGCATTTAGCAGACGCTCTGGTCCACAGCGACTTACACAACTTTTACACAGCATTCACAATGCATTGCATCCAATTATACAGCTGGATATTGGACTGGATGCAGTACAGGTTAAGTACCTTTGCTCAAGGGTACAGCAGCAGTGTCCTATCGGGAATCAAACCAGCGACCTTTAGGTCACAAGACCAGTTCCTTACCCATTATGCTACAATCCACACAGGAAGTTGCCGGTTGGGCTCCGCCCACCCAGTCAGTTCAGCGGAGGGTTTTTTTTGGTTGAAGTGGGCGGATCCGGTGCTTCCCCTCTCCCTCCAGGTCGCCGAGTGGGAGGAGCTACAGCTGGCCGAGCCAGTCGACTTCAACAACTGCAAGATCGACCCCGCCCCTTTCCAGCTGGTGGAACGGACATCGCTCCACAAGGTGGGTGCGAGGCTCCGCCTCTTCTCCAGGGCCCCGCCCCCTCATGACTGTCTGGTACCTTTGTCTGCCTCCATTTTACTATGTTATAGCCAGAAAATAAAGTCTTTCGCATTGCTATTCAAGTGATTGAGCGCCTTGGAGTTTTTTTTTCTCTTTTCTTTTACATGGACATTAACCCCACCTTACAAAGGGAACCCCTTCATTTTGACAGTAATTGATACTATTTGAACTGAAGACGAGGTAACATTCCTTTAAAAAAAAAAGAACTATTTTCCTTCATCTGCCTCTTCAACAAGCAATGACAAAAGCCTCTTTTTTTTAACGGACCCCATACAGTCAAACTCTTAGCTATTGAACAGTTGTATTATTGCACAAAGAGCCGAAGAAAGTTTTTATACCGCCCACTACTGGAGGGTGACGGCTATAGCAGCGCGCTCTCTCTTGCCTTTTCATCCACACAGACCCACACCATCTTCTCCCTGCTCGGCCTGGACCACGCCTACGTCACCAGCATCGGGCGGCTCGTTGGAGTCGTTTCACTGAAGGAGGTGAGGGGGAGCTTTGGGTCGGGGACCGAAACCCGGTACCGCTGTGGCAACGGTTGCCATATGACCCGTGCGATCGAACGTTAAGCTCTGTCAAAATGCCAAAAAGCAAATGGGATAAATTACTAGTATAAAGTATAATTTTAAAAAATAAAACAATGAAATTGTTCAGTTTCTTTGCATATTCAGTAAAAAACGACTTTCTTTAATAACGTCCATGTATACTGTGTGTGCAGCTGCGAAAGGCCATCGAGGGATCCGTGACCGTGAAAGGGGTGAAAGTGCGCCCCCCGCTGGCCAGTTTCCGAGATAGCGGCTCCAGCAACCGGGAGGCGGAGGCCACGGAGCTCCATAGGCTGTGGGACCGCCACCGGACGCTGACGCTTCCGCGAGAGCCACACCCATCCGAACCCGGGGACCAATCGCGGCCTTCGCACGAAAAGAGCTCCGCCCAGGACGAATCACAGCTGCCCTATGTGCAAAGCCCCTCCCACGATAAGCACAACCCACAGCTAACGCATGGGTATGGTCCTTCCTACAATGAGGAGGAGTCAAACCAGCTGCCACTCGAACAAAGCCCCTCCCACAATGACAGCAAACCACAGCCTCCGTATGAGAGTAGCCCCTCCCACAATGGCAGCAAATCACAGGTTCTGTGTGAGGGTAGCCCCTCCCACAATGGCAGCAAATCACAGGTTCTGTATGAGAATAGCCCCTCCCATAATGGCAGCAAATCACAGGTTCCGTATGAGAATAGCCCCTCCCACAGTGGCAGCAAATCGCAGCTGGCATACAAAAACAGCCCCTCTCACAATGACAGCGAATCACTGCCGCTGTATGAAAACAGCCCCTCCCACGATGACAGCGAATCACAGCTGCTGTATGAAAACAGCCCCTCCCACAATGACAGCGAATCAATGCCGCTGTACGAAATCAGCCCCTCCCACAATGAGAATGATCCACAGCTGCCATACGAATACACCCCCTCTTACAGCGACAACATATCATTTGAACACGATGAGGGACCGCAACTAGTGTACAAATTTAGCCCCTCCCACAATGAGTACAAATCAGTGTACAGCTCCCACAGCATGGACCAATCACAGCTCTCGTATGAACACAGCCCATCCCATAATGTGACCAAATCTCAGTTGCCATACAGGTACAGCCCTTCCCACAGCGAGGACCAATGACAGCTTCCGTACGAGCACAGCCCCTCCCACTTCAAGGATGAGTCAAAGTGAGGGCAACTGAAAAAAGAATGATGAATCCTCAGGGCTAGTTGAGTGAGCTCATGATTGAGTGTGTGTGTGTGTGTGTGTGTGTGTGTGTCTATTGTACCTTAACCATAGACAATGTGTTGAAAATGTTGTTCATTTACTGTAAATAGGACGTAGGCTGACAGGGCTTTGTGTGTGTGTGTGTGTGTGTGTGTACAGGGGAGAGGGGGAATAGTGAGGGAGGGGGAGGGAAATACTGTTTTACATTTAGACATGTACTTAGGCATATTGCAGATGCTTACAGAAAGAGTTGTGCGATGACCTACCTTAAAACTGCAGTATCCATTTATTGATACCAAACCAGAAGAAAATAGTTCCATGAATTTTCATGGCAATTTCTGGTTTACTTAACCCTTTAAGCTGCGAGGCCACAAATATGTGATTAGAATGTTCTTAACTGAACATTTTAATGCTGCTGTAACAATCACTACCGGATATTGAAGACTGACTTAGAATTCAGAAGAAAAAAAAAACATTCTAAAAAACCTATTCTTCAAAAGGTTAACTTTCAACTCTGATTTATTTCTCTTCTCCTGATTAGGAAAAAAAAAACTCACGTTTAGTAGTCCCACCAGCTGCCGCCTGCCTGTCTGCCCCAGCTGCAGCTGCAGCTGCGCATGATGCGTAAGAATGCACTGACTGCGCAGCCGCAGCTGCAGCTGGGGCAGACAGGCAGGCGGCAGGCACCTGATTTGGCTAGGAGAGCGCCGGGAGACCCTGCTAGCTGCGGCTTGTCTCCACGGGGCAGGGCAGCCACACTTCACACCGGCCCGGCCAGGACTCAGCGGTGGACCGTAGGCCAGCAGTGTCTGCACATGCGTGTGCTCCCCAACTGACTCTGCCCCTGTCGACTAAACCCACCCACGTCTGCTACCTGTAGCACACGCTAGGCACTTTAACCAATGGAGCAAGTCCCTATACAGGGAAATGAATGAGGAGTTCACTCACTCTCTCTCTCTCTCTCTCTCTCTCTCTCTCTCTCTCTATATATATATATATATATATAATGTATAGACTCACACATACACATACTTACATACATAACTTTGTGTGTACATGCACATTCACATAATAGCTGTACATGTATTTATGTATATATGTCTGTGCATATATTCACACACGTTTGTAGTAAATGTGAAGAACTGCATTTGAAATGACCACTATTTTATGTCGATGTGATTTATTTACCCAGATGACTGGAAACTGTACAACGGCAGAGATTTACCTGGCATATATATATATATATATATATATATATATATATATATATATACATTCATATATAAGGGGAAGCGCGTTCGGTGGTAGTGTGTGAAATTTACCACTGTTTGAATGGTGACCGTGTTGTGGCGGATGCATGAACTGTTTCTCATAGACAGAGCGAGGGCTTGGGTTGTTTTCTTCTTCTAGATTTTACAATATGAAAACCTTACTGTAGACTCTTCGGGTACTGCTTCGGGACCTGTATCATCTTTGATTTCTCTTTCACCGTGGATTTTTCACACAAAAAAAAAACAGTTTATGTGTAATAGAAATTGTCAGGAAAGTCATCGGACAGCAAGCATTTGTTTGTCGTGTAACAATAACTAATTAAGCTGTGCAAAAAAAAAAAAAAAACTTATTTGATAAATTACAGTACTATGCATTGTCGATTGTTTATGAACACCTGCTACTTTGAAATAGTTTAATCTTACCTTAGAAGAGAAGTTATTGCCAGAAGAGGCGATGTTGCACCTGAAATGGCCACTTTCTCAAATTTGGCCTGATAATTGCTCATTTTAATTACTCAGATTCAACTATTACATTACATTTAGCAGATGCTCTTATCCAGAGCGACTCACATTGTATCCAAATATACAGCTGGATATATACTGGAGCAATGCAGGTTAAGTACCTTGCTCTAGGGTACGAAGGCAGTGTCCTACCGAGGAATCGAACTTGCGATCTTTAGGTTACAAGACCAATTCCTTCGCCATTATACTACACTGCCGCCCACACACGACCAAAGCTCGAGGGACACGTGAGGCAAAACGCTGTCCTTAAAAATTGCGAAAAGAGGCAAACCCCTCATATCTGAGCATCAGAGATCTTTTACACGAAGTTATCCGAGCAATTACACACACACAGGTAATGCAGTGCATTCTGAGCAATAACTCCTCATCTCATCATTGCAAAAACCCATTCGCTATGTCCCTGGGACATGAATGTAATATAACTGCTTAATAACTGTCTAAAAAATAATAATAATAACACAGAATGTTTTAAGGTATATAAACTATATCACGTATTTGTGTCCACATCTCTGACCATGCTACTTTAGAAGACTTTAGAAGACAGGGTGACATAGCTCAGGAGGTAAGAGCGTTTGTCTGGCAGTCAGAGGGTTGCCGGTTCGATCCCCCGCCCTGGGCGTGTCGATGTGTCCCTGAGCAAGACACCTAACCCCCTAATTGCTCCCAACGAGCTGACTGGTACCTTGCATGGCAGCCTTTCACCGTTGGCGTGTGTGAGTGTGTGTGTGAATGGGTGAATGAGAGGCATCAATTGTAAAGCGCTTTGGATAAAGGAGCTATATAAATGCAGTCCATTTACCATTTACCAAGACTCTGTTCGTAATCTCTGATAACAAAAGGGTAGCTGTAGACTCACCTGTGTTAGTTTCTGTACATACTGTACATATAAGCAGACAATAGAAATAGTGTTTTGTACATCAGAGGTGAATAAAATGCAAAAAAAGTGCTGAAATGTGTCCTGATATCTTCTTTTATATTCCTACGCCAGATATGCTTGACCTGGGCAGTCGTGTGTTATGAACAGATTAAAACGCTGCCAATGGCAATTAACTGGATGAAAAACCTACACTTGTTCTGTGCGTGCGCACACGTCATTTATCTCTTGTGTGTTTCTTTGGCCATCCGATGATTAAAAAAGAGCCTGCAAATTTAGAATTTAGAAATTCTGAAATGATTTGAAATTATGAAAGAGAAAAATCGTCAAGAAAACATCCAAAAAGAAAGAGATGTATGTATGATTTGCACAAGAAAGCTGTGCAATTAATGGATTGTTCAAACTCAGAATTGTGCCAGACTGAAACAAAAATGGATTTAGTGCCATTAGTACATATTATTATTATTAGTAGTAGTAGTAGTAGTAGCAGTAGTAGTACTAGTGGTGGTAGAAGCAGCAGTAGTAGTAGCAGGTTTGTATTCATAATAGTAATAATACAAATAAAATTTATAAAAATAACATCACTAATATTATAGAAATAATATATAAAAATATTTATAATATATTTTTATCATCCCGCAATGAAACCAGGTTTCTAGACCATTTCAGCCCAGTTACTGTCTTCATGTGGCTGGTCTCTGAATATGCATTTTGTTAATCTAACTTACAGTTTAATCATGCATAATCCCAAGTTTCCCCATTAATAATATCAATCTTGTCTCAGCTATTATCAGGACTGAAATCAAATTATGCGTTCGAGGCTTGATATGGAGAGAGAGAAAGAGAGAGAGAGAAGCAATTACAGAAGATTTATAAGACCGTAGGCCATTGTAATGTTTTTGGACAGTTAAAATGTTTTTCTTTTTTTTTTTTTCTTCCAGAGCATGACCATAACAAGGCAGAGAATAACAACAAAATACAAAAAAACGCAGTCGAAGTTCCGTAAAAAAAAAAGTCTTTTTTTTTCTTTCTTTCTCTTCCTATAGCGGATATCACACAGTGATTAAACAAAGAGAGGAGATAGCAACCGGTGGCTACGTTAGCGTAGTGCACAGAACTGACACGGCACAGTGGAAGATAGACCAAAGCCGGGCACAGCATAGAAAAATAGAGAAAATCTGAGATCCACTGTTTTCACGGCGGCACTGAAAAACTACTACTTCTATCGTTGATTTCTATTTTCACCTTCTCATAAACAAAACACAGTACCTCTACCACTAAAAAAAGGTCCATTTTGGGAACATTCTGGGTTTTTTAAAATTTCTTTTTTTTTAAGACAAGGAGTGCAATTTAATTTCTACAACTGTCTGCAGAAATACATCATTATGACCGAAGATCATCCTAATAATAACTATTACAACAACATTCGGAATGATATAAAACTAGTACAATAGAAGCATATCATTTTTTTTTTGTTTCATTTGTCTGAGTGTTTTTCTTTTTTTTCTATTTAAAAAGACGTGACCTTATCTGTTGCGACCTTTCCTGCGGCTCGATTTTTTTGCTATCTTTAGTGGCAGGTTAATTAGCAGGCGCGTGTCGGACAGCTACGCTGCAGGAACTCAGTGGGGTCCTTCAGGAGAGAGGAGAGCGATTCCGAAGCGTTAGCTTTCAGTCACTGGACGCCGATGATCTGAGCTGGATGGGCCAGTGCGGGCATGGGGGGTGGGGGGGTGGGGGGGGGGGAGTCAACAGAGGAGAGTGGTTTTGTGAAGGGGGTGACAGAAAAGAGCAGGGAGAAGAGGTAGGGTATATGGGGGTGTTGCCGAAAACCTGGAAACACATTCAGACATATTTAAAGATAAAGTTCTTCTGGCGTCTGCGTTTCCACAATCACATCACTCCAGGGAGCGGAGATGTAAAGGTTTGTATATTACAGCAGGTTAGAGCTGAGGATGGGGGAGTGGGATGGAGAAGGGGGGGTGGGCCTCCTTTGAAGAGGAATGGAGAGATCATACAACCCCCCGCCCCCAAAATGTGAATGAGGGGAAGGGGATGGATTTGAGTCACTGATGTCCTTCCTCCCTCCTCTCATCTTCATCCTCCTCCTCCTCCTCCTCCAAGGACATGGCTCCAGAGGAGGGCTCATCCAAGACCTTCCGGCAGGTGGTGTTCCCAAGCAGGACGTCCCGGTCGGTGCTCTCCAATTCGTCCTCCGCATCCAGGTAGGACAGGCAGCTGGAAGGGGTGTAGGCGGAGTCCTGGCTCATGCCCCTGCTGGGGCAGCAGGGGGTGCTGTCCCCCGCCTTCGCCTCCTCCTCCAGCGGCTCCTGGCCCTCCCGCGGGCACCCCGCATGGGACGGCGAGGGGGGCCGATTGAGCGCGCTCTCGGGCACTGGGCCGTCCTCCAGGCAGGACACCCTGGAGCAGAAGGTGTCGGGCGTGTCCGCTGGGGCTCCGGGAGGGGCGGGGCTATCCTCGGCTGGGCGTGGCACCTCCGGCTGGAACACCCGCCCCTGCCACAGGTCCTGGATGAACTGGGGGTAGAGGGAGGAGTCTGCAGGCGGGGGGAGGCAGGGTGGGAGGGTGTGAGAACAGCCAAGAGAGGGAGGATAAAGAAAGTGAGAGAGGGAGAAAAAGGAGGGAAGGGTAGAGAAAGAGGGAGAGTGGAAAGAGAGAGAGGAAAAGGGTGAGATAGAAAGGGAGACAGATGGAGAGAGGGAGGGATAAGGGGAGAAAAATGGAGAATAGAAAAGAGAGGAGGGAGGGGTAGAGAGAGAGGAGAGGGGAAAGAAAGTAAGAGAAAAGGACAGGAAGAGAAAATAAGAATGAAGGAGAGGGCGTAGAGAGAGTGTGTGTGTATGTGTGAGAGAGAGAGAGAGAGAGGGTGATGAGGGGGCAGAGAGGGGTAAGGGTGGTGGGTAAGTGGTTTAGGGGTGGTTTGGGTGGAGGGAGTGTAAACAGAGAGAGAGAGAGAGAGAGAGAGAGAGAGAGAGAGGGGGCAGAGATGAGGGGGCAGAGAGGGGTAAGGGTGGTGGGTAAGTGGTTTAGGGGTGGTTTGGGTGGAGGGAGTGTAAACAGAGAGAGAGAGAGAGGAGGGAGCGTCATACACAGTCAGAAAGGCTTAATCCATTCACTCCGAGATACACTACTGCTGTCTGACAGAAAGCAGAGCATAATGTTCCACCCACATGTAATAGGGCTCTACAGTGCTCCCATTTGAGGAGCACTGATGTGCACCAACGGGAAGAATAATTCGGGAGCACACGCGCTAATTGGGATGCATTAGTGCGCTCGTAAATATTTCAGCTTAGGAGCACACGTGCTCCTTGGGAAAAATCTCAGCGTGGAGCCCCAGTTTTACTGGTAAAAAATTAAAAAAAAAACATTAGGAATCTGGCTCTCTTTTAGGAGCGGGCCCATGTGAACACCCACGTCCCTCCACCCCCCTGGCTGCCAACCCGAAGATCACCCCCCCCCCCCCCCCCCCAACCCCCCACCCCGCCGGCAGAGCGAAATATTCTCATTAAATTTGCAGGACGGATGAAAGCCATGGGAGAGGTCCACGCAGGGGGCCGTGTTTTTGGATGGAAAGTAGAGCAGTAGAACAAAGGCAAGTCCGATCAGAGGCCTGTACAGAAATATCTGCCACAAAACCCCATAGGACCCTGCGCTACGCTCCCTCGCCCCCCCCGCCCCCCCCCCCCCCCCCCCCCCCCCCGCTCCCCCATCCCCCCTCTGAACGCGGGTAGAGTAACCGTGCCTACGGAGAAGTATATTCTCTACAGACAGAAAAGGGCATCTCAGGTTGTACTACAGAGATACCGGGTCTGAGCGTCCTGCGTTTGCAGTGCATTCTGGGTAATAACTCGGAGCAGAGAGGGGGCAAGTTGTATGTTTAAGTTCAGGTTCAGCTCAGGTGCACACCTCCGCTCTGTGTCGTCAGGTTGGGATCGCTGTAAGGCGCGGCGTCCTCGTCGCAGGAGTCCTCGTACGAGTCCTCTCCGTCCACAGATGACCACGCCCTCAGTTTGGCTTCGGCGATGGCAAACTGTTCGGCCACGCCTGGGGGGGAGAAAAACACACAGCGCACAGCCTTCAGAGCCGGCTTCAAGCCTGCAGCACCGGAGAGCCGAGAACCTGTTCTTTTCATTGGCAGTCGGTTAGAAAAATCACAGAGACCAGGCCTTAGAAACAGCATGTGTGGACTCCTCTTCAGCTGAATCAATAACTGAAGTCGAGTGCTTGAAAAGCACCAAAAACCAACTAAACCCTGCAGCCCTCCAGGAGAGAGAGAGAGAGAGAGTGAGAGAGAGAGACCTGTGATTCCCCTTTATCTGACAGTACATTTTATCTAAATATTTCAAACCTAAAAAATATAAAAAACAATAGAAATTTAAAAAAATACTTAAAAAACCAACCCAAAAAAAAAAAAAAAAAAAAAACTGGAATAAAAGTACCCACAAAACAAAACATATTCAGGTGGAAAATGAGAGAGAGAGAACAGGAGAAGGAGAAGGAGAGGGAGAGGGAGAGAGAGACAGAGAAAGACAGAGCACTCAATCACCCTTTACCCACAATTTCCTCACATCTCAATGTCCGCTCACACTTGCTTGCGTCAGTCAGGACTCAAACTGGTTCACCAATTTAATATCCTGACCAGAAATACTTTTTTTTGACATACTTTCAAACAACCCCCCCCCCCACCCCCCTCTCAACTGATCACAGCTGTCTGCAGTTATCAACGCCCGCGGGCCTTCAGACCTGGCTCAAATACTAATTTTACAGCACATTTTAGTCATATTTTTAATGTTAAATTCACAGGGTTCAACAGCAGTATTTTTCTCTACAGTTTTTTTAAACAGTATTCAAATCAGTATTTGACCCAGGTCTGATTTGCTCACAATTTTGGCTCTGAATTGATCTAGTGATCGCCCTGCTGGGGAACTCTAAAAAACTACAGTTTTTAGGTATTTAAAAATCCGCATTTTTCTCACAAGTCGAGCTCTGAATGTACTTTGCGGTTGTTCTGTTGGGGAATTTTTTTTACCATGTCTAAAAAACTACAGTGCTTAAAGTATTTAAAATCAGAATTTCCCTCAGGTGTGATTTTTCTCACAGGTCGAGCTCTGAATTTATCCAGCGATTGTTCTTTCCCAGTGACTTGCCCAGGCTGCATTCTTCTCTGCCCTCCAAGAACGTAAAATGCAGAACAAAAAACAACGTTCGCAATGCAGACGGGACTGAAAATGCTTAAAAACAGCACCTGTCTGTTATCCTTGTGCCCCTCCCCCCCCCCACCCCCCCAGGTGTCACAGAAAAGTTAGTGACGGGAGAGGGCTGAGATTACCCTCCGCCCGAAATGAGTTAATGACACAAGCTGCCCTTCTAAGCTGTCGCCTGACATTCAGCCAGCTGGCTGACAGATGGGGGCGGAGCCAAGAGCCAAGTGACGCACACGCTGGGGAAGGGTGAGAGATTGATCGGTGCGTGACAGGTGCGGGGGGGGGGGGGGGGGGGGGGCTTATATCTGTTTGACATAGGGCATGGGTACCTGGTTATTGGGTGGTGTTACTGACAGCATGTGGTTTTGGCTGTTGTGCTGGAGGGATCAGTAACAAGGTCTGGGTGTGGCTGGGGGTGGAGTCAGTGATTGTGTGGGTGTGGCTGGGGGTGGAGTCAGTGATTGTGTAGGTGTGGCTGGGGGTTGAGTCAGTGATTGTGTGGGTGTGGCTGGGAGGTGGAGTCAGTGATTGTGTGGGTGTGGCTGGGAGGTGGAGTCAGTGATTGTGTGGGTGTGGCTGAGGGTGGAGTCAGTGATTTTGTGGGTGTGGCTGGGGGGGTGGAGTCAGTGATTGTGTGGGTGTGTCTTAGGTGGAGTCAGTAATTGTGTGGGTGTGGCTGGGGGGTGGAGTCAGTGATTGTGTGGGTGTGGCTGGGGGGGTGGAGTCAGTGATTGTGTGGGTGTGGCTTAGGTGGAGTCAGTAATTGTGTGGGTGTGGCTGGGGGCTGGAGTCAGTGATTGTGTGGGCGTGGCTGGGGGGTGGAGTCAGTGATTGTGTGGGTGTGGCTGGGGGGTGGAGTCAGTGATTTTGTGGGTGTGGCTGGGGGGGTGGAGTCAGTGATGGTGTGGGTGTGGCGATGGAAATGTGGGTACAGCAGGGGGTTGTGGGTGTGGTTTGGAGGGGGGGGTTTGGGTTGACAGAGCGGGACGGGGGGGGGGACTCACCGGCGGCAAAGCGTGCCTCCTGCTCCCCCTCGGTCAGGTGGGAGTACGAGCTGAAGTGGGACTCCAGGGCGGCGGGGGAGTCGCACGGTCTGCACCAGCCCTTCCACTCGATCAGGTGAGCCACCCGCCCCTGCGCCATCGCCGTGGGCTTGGTCACGTGATCCTTCACCACCTGGGAGATACCTGGGCACAGAACACCGAGAGGCTCCGTCTGTCCGTTCGCCCGCAGGTGCACAAGAGGTGGAGGCTGAGGCCCGATCTGCGGTCACGCTACAACGTGCGAACTTCATACCGGATGTGCGTGACCGAGCAATCGATCCATCATTCAATCAATCAATCAATCAATCGATCCATCATTCAATCAATCAATCAATCAATCAATCAATCAATCGATCCATCATTCAATCAATCAATCAATCAATCCATCATTCAATCCACCATTCAAATAAATCAAACCATCATTCAAGCACTCAATCCATCATTCAATCCATCATCCAATCAATCAATCAATCAATCAATCATTCAATCCATCATTCAATCCACCATTCAAATAAATCAAACCATCATTCAAGCACTCAATCCATCATTCAATCCATCATCCAATCAATCAATCAATCAATCAATCAATCAATCCATCATTCAATCAATCCATCATTCAATCCATCATTCAATCAATCAATCATTCAATCATTCAATCAATCAATCCATTATTCAATAACTAAATACAGACTGCAGATTTAGTTCCCCATTAGAGAAGAACCAGAGAGGAAACGACAGGACACGGCATCCCGGTCAGATGAAGAGCAGAAGAAATCATTCGCTTAAATTACATCACTTCACTTATTCATTTAGTGGATTCTGTCGTCCACGGTGACCGACGACGCAGCAGAACGTAGCGGTACCCATCTGTCCTGCTGTAAATAAACACCAGCGCTGAGCCAGTGAGCTTCCCAGCATTTAGGAAGTGCCCGGCTTGAGAAGAGTCCGCCGGGCTTCAGATATCAGGGGATGACTGGCCCTCTCTCATTCCCCTCCCCTAGCATTATTGGTATTTTTTTTATAGTTCTATAAAGGGGGGAATAATCCAGGTTCTGGATGTAAGAAGTCCTCCTCAGTATTTCATTCCAATCGGCTTGCTAATTAGCAGAATCCTTCAGCCAGTTGGTGGAACTAATTAGCGAAATCAGCTGGCTGGAGTTAAATGGGTGGAAGAAACACAGGGCAGGACTTTTTACTTTCTGACTCCATATTGGACTTTCCATCTCCGTATTTCCATATTTTCTTTGTCCTTGAGACTTGCTGTGCTTTTTAATTTGTAATTTGTATGTATTCAGGATTTTGAATTTCAGTTCCAAGGTTAGCATGGTAAAACTACGCTAGTGCTTCGGTAACACCAGAGAAATGCTACGTACCTGCTATATGCGATACACCTGCTAATGACATTAGCTAGGTCTGTCACACCATAGCCCATATAAATCCCCCCCTTAAGGATGCCCTTACGTTCTCCGACACTGTAAGTCCCTCCGGATATGGCCACCTGCTAAAGTAACGTGATGAAGTGATGCAGTGCATTGTAACGATGTGGGTGGGGCTGACTGTCCCGACCCAACCCCCCCTTACCGTACAACGACGACCTGGCCAGTGCCGCAATCTCTTGAATGGTAAGCGCTTTCCTTGATTTCGGCAGCATGTCAATGGTCTCGTCAACATTTACCTGGAGGGGCAAAACCCAGAGGCGTTAGAACTGTGGAGGTCGCTCCAACCGCCAAATCCGTTCAAACAAACAAGACGGCAATTTTCCAGCCTTTATTCACGTCCACTGATCCACTACAGCGCCTCCTACAGACAGTCCTCCGACATAATTAACACTCGATTTGTTGTCAGGATGTGGTCATACTTGTTTGTCAGGATATACTGACTATTCTAACAGCACAGGTAAGCCTTAACATTTCTTGCTACATGACTATTGGAACTCAGGTGTTAATTATCCTGATCTGTTAATTACTGCCACTCTTATGAACCAACTGGAAGCACTCAAGTACCAAATGCCATTTTGTAACTGGATAATAGCATTTGCTAAATGGATGTAATACGATGTAATATTACGTAAAAATATGGGTTTTACAGGATTCCAGGAGGTAAAATAATTCCTCTGGCATTTTTTTCTGGTTTAATTAAGACCAAATAAATGGAAATGCAGTATGTAGTGTACAACTTTCATTTCTGGCAATCCATCATTGTCCGTCAAATGTTCTGTGACATTAGGACCCAGAAGTGATCTGAATTCCAATCTCATCATTGGCTCTGATGAGTAAGTGTGGCTAATTGAAATTGTATTCAGGAGGAAAAACAGGCCTGAAATTTTGTTTACATAAAACAAAATAGATTTGATATTAAATCACTCTGGTGAATGAAATCATGACTCACAGTCACAAACACGACATGAATTAATTAAATGAATTTTTCCTATTGATAACAATACTAACAAAAATCTTATTTACCGGGGATACTGCAGCACAGAAAACAGTGGGCCGACTAGAGCATTTGGCAGTGGGGAAAGACCAGCGTGGCGGAGGTCAAAGGTCACCCTGGCTCCCCTTCAATGTGTCCGGTGCTTTTGGCCGGTGAAATTAACCGGGCTCACTTAATATGACACAGGGATACTGTCAGAAGCTACCAGAGATGCACTAAGACTCGGGTGTCACACCAGGCCTGGAAGGCTGCGGTGCATGCTGGTCTTTGGTGTGTTTTAACACTTAAATGATTCCATTATGTCCCTGATTGGCTAAAGATTGACTTAAATGAATCCTTTATGTCCCTGATTGGCTAAAGAGTGCCTATAGCAAATATACAACCCAGGAGAATGTTTGGCAGGAGACGTGCAACGCCACTTTCCTTCATTGGCTACACATATGCGTGTGTGTGTCCTGCTTTTGAGTACTTCTGAGTTTGGGTCACGTCTTGAGTGTTTGTTCCCATTTTTTTTACCAGCTGTAAGCCGGTAACAGGACACGGTTTAGGAAGCCCGCTAAACACCAGACACATTTAATTTAAACGCTGTCTCGAGAGCTGATAGTTTTCAAGATTAATCAACAGATCCCCACTGCCCCACTGGACCTAGTAGCTGGGGAATCAGACGCACGTTACGGGATGACGTTGTCGTCTCGGAATGCTCCCCCATGGCTTGGAAGTCTGTGTTCTACCGATCATACCGTACTATCTGCTCACCGGAGGTTCGAGCCTCAGGTAGTGAATCTATCAACTGCCGGTAGAATTAACTGTCTGACGTTTTATTTCATTTTTATCTCAATAGTAGAGTCTACAAAACTCAGTCTACATTGTCTCAGGTTTGCCCACAGTCGTAAATTGCCCTTATTTTCAATACACCACGATACAATGGAACCACAGCAGTACCGTAATATCAATGCATTGCATTCATTTGCAGCAAATTTTAAGGGATGATTTCGAAGTTAATTCGCACTTGAGGCTGGTCATTTGCATAAAATTCCCTGGGAACACAGAGGCGCGCGGAAATCGTATCTTTCCATGTTTCAGCACTGGACAGCTACTGCTTTTTAATTAAGAGAAGAAGACCTTAAATCTAGCGCAGTGATAAAATTACTGCAAAAACTACTGTAGGCTACTACATGCGAAAGGCGCGAATCTACACAACATTACAAGACAACACAATTGAAAATAATTAATAGGCTCAGAATTATATATAAATATATAACTACCATGGTGCCGTCTTCCGTGACAACGCCCATCGCTCGATCGGAGAATGAGTGGTTTTCCGCAAACGAAACTGCGTAGAACGAGTTCTTCTTCTCAAACATGACACGCCGTTGTTTGCTTTCGCTCCCTTCTCTGGCGAATGTGGTAAATCGGATCTCCATCTTCCAACTTTCACCTAGGAAGTGCGCATTCCTATGGCAACCGGTCACCACGGAGCGATTTCTTCTAGGATACGCTCGGAGATTTGCGGATGACGTCACAGGCAGAACTCAATGTCTCCGGTTGCCGAATTTCCGCCTTTGATGTCCCGTTTTGCTTTTCCTTGTTTGCAATGGTCTCGAGCGCGCTGGTGCACTCTACGCCGGTCTTGCGAGGCACACACGCCGAGCAGAGGTAACTGCTCCAAAATGCTTTCTGTAGCCTACATTTGTAGGCGGTGAGATTATACAGCAGATGTTAAAGTCGTTAAGCCAGTCAGTCATCAGGTTACCATACTTTTAAGCGGACTCAAAGTGGCAAGCAAACATATGGCTCCTGGTTTTCTGTCCCGTTGTGCTAAACCAGGTCCGCATTAGCGGAGTAATACCCGCACCGTCTGGACACTAGGAAGGAAACCACTGGACAACAATCGAAAGGGCTTATTTTCTACAAACCTGTCGACACATTCGAACCTCCATATGTCCCAGTGTTTGTGAAGAAAAAGAGGATGCTCATTCAGCTTTGGAATAGTACATCATTGCGTCTTAGCCAACAGGTCGTGTTTAAAGGGCTTGTAGTACATATGCGCGGAGAATCTTGCGGTTAATTTCAATAATATCAGGGTACTTAGTTTGTCACGTGCTGCCCGCTCGAATCACTGCTTCATCTCAAACCAAGCGGTGTGCTGTGCAGTGAACACGCGATGACCATATGTTCACACAGAATAGCGCTTGGGGCGTATTTGAAGTCTGTTGGGAAGGTCCCCCAAGAAGTACAGCACATTTACTGCACGTGCATACTGTACTGACAGCCTATCCAGGCGCGCGCAGTGTGCTGGACAACGAAAGCCTGAAATCGCCTGCCAAGGCAATTTACGTGACTGAACAAAATATCAAGAAAGATGCAACGCATAGGGCCTAACAAGAACCAGTCTCACAATAAAAAAGTATTTGAAAGAAACCCAAATACCCGTACCGTAAGTGAATAATTGCATTTACGGGGGGATATGAAGTATTACGAACGATGGGCCTCATTCAGGAAACGTGTGATCACATTTGATCGTAAACTGCGTATAAGATCGTCTTTTTTATCTGTATGTGCTCATGGCTATTTCCTTATGCAAATCATACGAACAGGATTGTGCAATAAAATGCATTCATCATCTCATACACCTGGAATATGCACAGAAACAAACGTCTGAATAAATCTCTGAATAGTAGGGACATTTTAAAGAATTAAAGTAAGAATATTTTAAGACAAGTTTTGTGAATGAGGCCCAATGTCACAGGGATTCCGTTTGAAAATCGCACTAAACCAATTGCTAATTACATCTCGAATGACTTGTGGAAAATTAGGAAAGTAGACTACCTCGCGAGCATTTCATGAAAATACAAAGGATAACCATACGTAAAACCACTCCTTTACGACTGACAGGTTTCGTAAATTTGGTAATTACCATCAGGTTGGGAAAATGATCTTCCACAGACCATGAATTGCAGAAAGCCAAGAGCTGTTCTGGGAACCACCATCCGTACCGACTACCGATTATTTGGTTTATTTTGCATACATCAGGTCTCATTTCGCAGAGAACAAGAATGAACACGGGAAATCGCGTAGCTTGTACGTGCTGGTTTAAAAAATTTTTTTTTTTAACTCAATTAGCTATGCCGATATCGTGCGAAGCCGTAGACACGTGCGCGGCTGCAGTAAGGGGGAGATTTGCCAGGCACCTTTAAGGAGATTTATGTTTAAAGCGCTGACAGACACTCAGCTGATTGCCTCTCGTGGCGTGACAAGTGGGTCGCCGGCAGAGATCAACAGAATGATCTTGCCTTGGAGGCTCCTCGTCTGCGAAAGGTGCTGTGGCATTCCATGAAATATTACGTCAAAAATAACGGCGACGCTTCACTTCTGTTTGACTCCAGCCACTGTGCCGCAGCGGTGTCGGGTAATATTCGCACAAGCGACGACGACTTTTCATCCCAAAATCTCCGCTTGATACTATCCACACACGCACCACAGCAGAAGCGACTCACTAAAAGGGTGATTTCTTAGGAAGCTATTCCCAAGCCTAGATACTGAGAAGAAAAGCCTTTGAAAGAGGTTTTGACCACACGAGTGAGGCCAAGGGACGCGGAGGAATTTCCATCTCATTGGTACAATAGGCCTAATAATATCTTCACCTAATGCTGACCTAGTCCTGCCTAGTGCCTATCCTGCTACAGTTGTATGAACTTGGCAATTTCTCACCTTGGCTTTCAATACAGGCCTACATTGCAACAGTTTGCTATGTCCTTCTGTTGAAGGATGTTCTCTAACACTTCACAAGTAAACTGCGTAACAAGGCTTTTTAATGTACCAAGATGGACAGCTAGAACTCCCAGACACTGCACTAAACAGGAATAAAATACTTAACAAGCATAACAGATATTTCTCTTGAAATTATATTATCATCATTTAACCCGTAGTTAGGACTCATTCAATGCTGCGTCTTTGATACATTTGAGGGCTCTAGCTCAATTTTCATAATATTTTAAAGCTTTATTTAATCAGATAGGTTCACGGCAGCATAATCTCTGTTACAGCAATGGCTCGAGCAAGAGATCAGTGAATCCAAACAGAGTAAAAACAGTGACAGGACTCAATACGCACACGCCTGCGCAGCCTTGTTGTGCAGAATTCTTAATTAGCATTTTAGAAAGTCCCATTTTGAGTGTTATTTATTTCTAACAACGCTTTGGTTTCTCGGTTTCTCTGCAGTAAGCCGGAAAAGGCCCCTTTTAGGTCCCCACCGTTTTAGCTGGGGAGCCAACTTTCATTCAAACCCTTCAGTGGCAAGGTGCCAAAATGTCTTCTTCATGAAGCCACCTGTTGAGCTCTAATTAAAAATCATCCAGTTGCTGTAACTATGTTAATGATCTCTGAGTAATTTGGCAAAGACTCATTATGCCCCATTACGGGTAGATTCAAAGACCAGAGCTAATGGTTAATAACAAATCTGTATCCCTTTTAATCCAGTTCATATTTAGTAAGTATTAACAACGACGTGTCCACAATTACTTTTTCCAGAATATGATTTGTCTCTTGATGGTTTTTTTTTTTTTTTACTTCAGATACATGCAGAGTGATAAATTGGCTTTTTCCCCCCATCTAATATTATTGTTTAACTTGTTTTTCTCTTGTTTTTCTTTACTGTGACCCACCTGTGTGCAAATTTTTCTGCATCCTTTTTTTTTGAGTGAGCTCCACTAAAATATTGAAATATTGAAATATTGAAATTTCCATGAACCGTGCTCCATAACACTAACACTATTAGTGCTATAAATGTTATGTAATTGTTGATTAATGATCAGGTTTAACTGCACATGAAATACCTTCAACATTCTAAGTGAAATCAAATTAAATAAATAAAACATAAATAAATAAATATATATATATATATATATATATATATATATATATATATATATATATACATACATTGGTCACGACATACATCTACAGTGCTAAGAGATATTGTGTATAATAAATAATAATTCACTGTTCAAGCAAATGTAATTATACGTAACTTTATGATCAGAAACTTTTTTGGTCACTAAGTCTTCAGTTGACTTCAGTCATAGACTGAATCTTTACTTCATGTATTGTTATCACGTATCAGCACAGTGCATCTAGTGCAGCACAAATTGGTTCAAGAAAAAGCTTTGTAGACGTGTTTTCTTCCACCGTAAAGATAATCTAGTTTACTCCTGGGGATCTGTTCCATAATTTGCTGTATTCCAAAAAAGCTCATCATGATTGGCCTTCATTGGACCAATCAGCATTTTCCCTGCTGGCATGCTCCACGGGCTCAGCTTTACAGACACACAACTGCGGCAGGTTTTAAAACTGACCCACAGGCCATGAATCCCAGCTACCTTTACCTTTACAGGTTCATACTTATACAATAGCTCTGTCTGAAAGGGATCCCCCATTGGCCCATCCCCCAAAGACTCCAGTGGAAAACAGGCTGCAACATCAGGAGATTCCCAGGTACAGAATTATTGTAGTTTGATCACCTGTAAAGGGGAAGGCTTGTGGTTGGGAAGTGGCCATGTGGCCAGATTGAGCAGTTGGTGACTTTTCAACTTGGGTTTAAATGGAATACTGCCCTCTACTGGCAGACAGACACAGCCTTAAAATCAAAACTAATTTCTCAAGGTCTCCAATCCAATTTTGCAAGCAATTTCAGACCAATTTAGCTTCATATGCCACATGCCTACAGATGAACGGGATTGTACTTTCACCATGGTGGAGTTCTAAAACATTTTGGCACACTCTCATCTGACATGAATTCATCAGAAGAAATACCAATTGCCAGGCAAACAATGGTTTCAAACGGCATTACCCTCGGGGGAAACGCCTGGCTCCACAACTTTGCTTGCTGTGATCCCGCACACCTCGTTTCACGTTGCCATGGCAACTCATCGATTTGCCACCGATACTGCGCGCCCTAAAATGAGCAAATGAATAACAGTGCAAATGACGTGTCGAGCCACCGCCGAGCTCAGTCAATAGCGTTCAGTACACATTGTTTATTTATCATTTTCCAGTCGATTCAATCTTGTCTAAGGCGTTCGACTGCACAGTTGAAAACAAAGAGGGGTAGGCTACTCGACGAAAAAAAAATCTTTGCCACAAATTATATTCCAGTTGCAGAACAAAAAAACCCAAGGCCACATATTGTACTAAGGTTTTATATAGGCTACCTAAATTAACGTAGGGCATATAACTATAACTAAACAATACAAGCATGAAGACTCAGAGATTAAAAACCACAGACTTCAGCGCTGTAATCGCTGCTGCCCAGTCGCAACAGGTGAATCAAGTCGCTGAATTTTGTTATAAACTCGTGAGTTTGGAACGTAGGTGACGTAATGAGCAACCCCCAAAAGACAATCTATGATCAGAGAAGCGTGTCCAAAAAATAAAAACCGAAGAAGCAAAATAAATAAATAAATAAATAAAAATACAAAAAAAAAACCCGAAAACACTACAAGGGGATGTGTAAGACGGGAGCAACTGAAACAACATAGGACCGACTGTTTAGCCGAAAGCAAGCGAACCTATGTGTACCTACAGTACGCCTAGCAATTATGACCCATCTCTACAAACGTTGATGAAAAGCAGCGGTTAATAGTGTGACCTAGCGACCCCGTGCATCGTTTAAAAGATTCATACAACTTGCAAGAAGGTGCTAGGTGGCTACGAGCACCCCCAAATAAAACATTAAGAGTGTGCAAGTGATGATTCTCGCAAAGGCGTGTGGCCTATACATTCATATCCACCGTATGTGTATTTCCCGGGTTTACCGTTGCTCTGTGCATTATAAATCTTCATAAACAACAGAAACCGTTATCGGCTATCTCTTCACTGTGCAGCTATATCTTGCCGTATCCGCTGAGAAGACTCGAAGACAGTAACTGCGGATCAAACGAAGAGAATTGTGAAATATCTTTTAAAAGGAGAAAAGAGGTAGATGTGGGAGTTCTAATTAAGTTATTGGTGATGCCACTTAATTTATTTTTTACCAATGATTAAACAATGGTGAGACTCTAGCCGTCCATAGCTAATCATATCATGTGAAAAGGTTTCGTTCATAAAGGGAAAGATGGTTGCAGGCCATTCAGAAATTGCACGAACATAACCTACAGTCAGGCAAAAGTTATGCTGGATCCTTTCACAATCCAAACTGACGCTGTACAGTGCATGTGAAACAATACATAAAAAATATCAGTGTTTCTTCAATTGGCAATTTGGAATAAATTGGTTTCATTTTTTGAAATTAAAAAAAGAAATAGGCTATATGTGCTGTGCAATGCATGCCCATTATGGCCCGAGTTATCTATGCGTTTAAAAGGGCAACAAGGTGAAATGAGGCATGCTACTTGTTAGACACTGCGTTGAGGTGGTTGATAATCTAATAAAAATCACACACAATTTGGGAGGACTTTAGTAAAAGGCTAACACTAAAAGAGGAGGAAATTCTTCGTTGATAAATCTGCGGAACGGCGGTTGCTCTCGTGAGGATGATAAGTGCGCCTATGAGATGGTCTGAGCTCGGGGATGAAATGAGGGGTGCAAATGATTTATCGTCTCAACGAGGCCCTGTCGAATGAATCATGGCACTCGAGGGGGGGGGGGGGGGGGGGGGGGGGGAGAGACAAGATACAAGACGGCGTGGGGATAAAGGGGACATCACCCCCAGATTAATGGAAAGATAACTGTCAGTAAAACAACGGAGACGACCATCATAAAATCACAGCGCATCGGAGAAGTCAACCAATGAGGCTTGTCTCCTAGCAACAGCAAACCGGAGCTGCATATCAATGAACCGTGGTGCATCCGAACAAAATGGTGCAAATTTTCGCAACACCTCTTTTATTCGTCAAACGCTTAACCTACATCGTAGCTGATGGAAAGAATAATTGGGTCAGCTAATTTAAAAAAAAATCCACGCAATGGAAAAAAATAGTCGCGCGCGGTGGCACAGATGAAAGACAGCGAGCGCAAGCGTATCAAGAGGAGGCGACACCGACTTACCTTGAAATCAAACTGGGTTAATGCAGTCAAAAGCATCGCACGTGCAAAGTGTTCGGGTTACAAAGGCGATTTCCAGTGAGGCTCCACGGCGCAGCACCTTTCAGTTAAACGCTGAACCCGCGCGCTTCAATCCTGCCTCGCGCAGTGAACACGGTCTGAGAGCTTGAAGATCCGCTGGCGATGCCTAAACCCCGCAATCTGCAGACACTCCGGTGACAGTACCCCACTGACGGCGTCATCAGCACCGAGCGTCTGTTTAAACATCTACATTTAAATGGCAAGTCTCCTTAAAGACACACGAACCAGTTTTTGGCTCGACATTGGCACGCTTTGTGACAAGGTCTCGCGGTTCTCAATCTCAAGTCATTCACCTGTATGCTATACATTTTTTACACGCATTTTTCTCCAAATTTAAGATAAATATCCCACATTATGGATCTAAACCTTGAGCTCCAAAGAAGACATAATTGATAAAATGGCATATTAAAAGTCGTTGTGCAACCAAAAGAATTTTATATTTGTCACAAAATTAACAAATACAGTAAATATTATAGTGAGCACCTGAACAACTGAGATTCCAGTCAATTTGCCAGTACTCACGGTACCAAGGGACATCGTGGCTTGTTGCATAAACAGCCAGTTGGGCATGT
Source organism: Anguilla pacifica (assembly GCA_039654925.1). Lineage (NCBI taxonomy): Eukaryota > Metazoa > Chordata > Actinopteri > Anguilliformes > Anguillidae > Anguilla > Anguilla pacifica. Next base: position 6,726,085 of record CM077289.1, read on the forward strand.
CAAAATCAAATAGGCAAATAAAGGAGGAACACGGGGCAACCAAAATAAAATAAACAGCTTGGTTAGCGCTGTCTTAGATCAATGCAATGTCACAGAGGTTCAAAGACATGATATATCGTATGATTTTGATGCCAGGAAATTAACTTAGACTGCGAGCATGCTATATAACTTGGTATTTGACATTGGAGATTTGGTACAAGCAAAGTGACAAACTGAGTTTAGAGATATCCATAGCTTAGCCAAAACAGACACCCAGGACAGCGACCGTTCGTCACCGTTCCCCAAGTGACAGCTTCCGGTCCAATTCCACGGCGGCCTTGTCCTTATTACTGGAATAAACTATAATTGGCTCATACACGTAGCCAAGCCCACCACCGAATCATTCCAACCCGATTGCTGCTTTGATTGGTTTAGGGTGCCGTCTGTCAAAAGTGAACTTGTGAATACTAATTACAACCAAAACACGCCCGTCTCCCAGCGCTCCAGGTCAGACGTACTGTACTTATCTTAATCCCAAAAGAGCGGGTGTGGGTGCATGTTTTTATTCTAGTATAGCATTTAGCCACCTGATTCTATTTATCGAGGTCTTGATTGACCGTGATTAGTTAATTAGTTGAATCAGGTGTTGTAGTGCTGGGCTAAAACGAAAAACCTGCACCCACACCAACTCTTTTCTGCAGTACATAAATTTGTAAAAGGATGAAAGCACACACTGTCATACAATGAGAGAAATTAAGTAACTCCATATGTATAGTAAAATGTTTAGTGTTAAATCAACTCTTGGTAGACATATGGTCCATACTGAACTAGCATATACTCTGTTAGAATTGAATTAACACTTAACATTTTACTGTGTGGTTGTCCAACCGTGATTTATGGTGAACAGCCTAAACTAATTTTATGAATCCCACATTTATTAAATGTATGAATTTTTGAAAGATTCACTAAATATCGAAATCAATTTTGCTTTGACATATTGTCTTCAATAGGCCTACGTAACTTCGGAACCGCAACTGCCACGCGGTGTACGGAGAGTTAAAACACAATAGTAGCACTGGCCCCCTCTGGTGGAAAAAATGTGGAACAAACATTCTGTTATGGAGTCAATATCGACCAAGCGTTAAGGTGTGTTTGACATTCATTTGACTTTTTTTCTTTTTTTTTTGATAAACAAAACAGCTATTTCAAGTATTCCCATTTGTAGACAAAAAAAAATAAAAATCAGTTACAGGCTTCAACTGTGAGCCAAATTATATTGATAGAAGCAGTGTGGCTGGGTGAAATTCCCAGACCTGGGATAAAAATTTAAAAAAATCATATTATCCCTGGGCCCGGGACAATAATATTGACCACAAGTTCACAGACTATTGGGCCCCCCCCCCCCCCCCCCGAAACCCACATCGCCTCAAACTCTTCCCAGTGAAATCTTTAAATGCTCTGCTAACATCTACTCCGGGTGAATGGTTCTCACTTGTCCCAACCACAGAGCTTCTCTACCCTGGCCCCCCCCAGTGGTGGAACGAGCTCCCCATTCCTCTCTACGAACCACTTGGTCATTGCCCATCTTCCGCCGTGGTCTGAAGACGCACCTCTTAAGACTGTAACCTGTAACTGCTCTGCAGGGCAGTCCCAGTCTATGATCACTTTTATCACCTGTATCCTATCTTGTTCCTCTAGTATTTCCATGTTACCCTTGTATTACCATCCAGCACTTATATTGCACTTGTATTGTCATCTTGATGTTGCGGCCTGTCGTCATGCCCCCTGGTTTGACTTGCTATAACTTTCTGACCTAGCCAGCCTATGCTTACTGTGTGAACTGGACTTAATGTGTTCGTGGCCATGAATAACTGTTACATAATGACTACTGTACCTTACCTTATCTTAATCTCCATGAATGTAAAATCTAATTCACTGTGGCTGTACGTAGACAGTGCCACAGACAGTTGATACAACTTTTTCAGGCAATTGGTTCCACACTATGGGAAGAAGAAGAAAAAAAAAATACAACTACCAGAAGCGCACCAGGAAGCATGAAGAAATTTTCATTTAAAATTTTATACTCCCGATCTCTGTTGCTTTCGCTCTTTCGGGGTCTGAAATGTGCTCTCCTGAAGAGAAAACCATCATCACAACAGCATTTTTATTTCTGGAAAATAAAACAGACGAAAACATTTACAGAATACACCTGCTCCGCGCGTTCACTCACAGAAGCAGAAAGGCTTTTTTCTTACGATTTGAACTTTTTTCTTTCGCGCATTTTAAACGTTTATTTCTCAATGCGACTTCAAGTGTTTTATACGACGCTCAGCTTTAAAAAATCCACCGCAGGCTCATTTGAACGGAGGAGTAAAAGGTAAAAGGCCAAAAGATAAAAGGGTGGGGGGGGGGGCAAAAATGGAGCATGTTCAGCCCCCTCCACCCCTGCCCCCCAAACCAAGGTCAGAATCCACTTGAACCCACTTGGGCCGGTTCACCTTGGGTTCATCAGGAAGCTGAAAATAAGCGGTTTGAAATGGGTCGGCCTCAGACCTGGTCACCATTATCCCACTCCAGCGGGCAGCGGGACGACCGTTCGGGCATCCGGGGGGGCAGGAAAGCACAAAAAGCACTAAGTGTTCAGAGCTCAGGACCCCACCCACCCCCAGCGTCATCAAAGATGAACAAAAAAAAAAACAAACAAAAAAAACATGATATCCAAAGCAGGGTTCTCGTGAACACAACACGCAAAATATTCTAAAGAAAGAGCGATCCTTACTCTGCCCCGCCCCGCCCCGCCTCGCCCCCCCCCCCTTCTGGATGCATATATTTCAGAAATGGCGTAAGCGGATAAGCGCTGAAACAGGGCCCATCGCCCCGGGAAACGCAGGAGTAAACAGCTCTCGCAGTTCACACGCCTTCGTTTAAAAAAAAAAAAAAAGGTTTCCAGGGTAGGGGAGAATAAACTGGGAGAGTAAAAAAAAAAAAAGAATGTAATGATTGCCACGCTGAGCTGGAAGATCATCCCCCTCCTCCTCTCTTGGACTTTCTCCGTCTCCCTGTGCATCCTGCAGTTCCATGCCAACCCTCCAGGGGGCGCCCTCCAGACGGCCTAACTGTTATCGGACTCCTCCTCGGCCTCCCGGAGCCAGGTGAAGAAGGCGATGACGGACTTGAGGGCCACGCCCTTGCCCTGCTGCTCGGCGGGGTCCTTGCTGGACTCCCACCTGTAGAAGGCCTCCTCCTTGATCACATCCTCGTCGTAGAGCGTGTCGAAGAACATCCTCAGGAGATCTGTGGAGAGGCGGGGAGCTTTCACACACTGCCCGGGACAAGCTCACATAGACACGCACACACATACGCACGCACACACACACACATCACACACACACACGCACGCACGCACGCACTCACGCGCACACACATCACACACACATCACATGCACACACGCACACACGCGCACACACGCGCATACATACACACGCACGCACGCACACACACAGGCACACGCACACACAGAGACACGCACGCACACGCACACGCATGTGCGCACACACACACACACACACACACACACACAGCACTCACTGGCCGGCTGCTCCATTTTGACCATGAGGGCCTGGAGCGCATAGAGAGCCTGCAGCTCCTTCTGCTCGTCCGTCAGGTACTTCTGCAGCAGCTTGGCCCTCTGGGTCACCTGCTCAGCGTCCACCTTGTACGGGTTCTCACCTGGAGAGAGAGACCAGCCCCAACACTTACAAACAGGGTAAAGATCTACTCTCACCTGGAGAGACCAGCCCCAACAATTACAAACAGGGTAAAGATCTACTCTCACCTGGAGAGAGCAGCCCCAACACTTACAAACAGGGTAAAGATCTACTCTCACCTGGAGAGACCAGCCCCAACACTTACAAACAGGGTAAAGATCTACTCTCACCTGGAGAGAGAGACCAGCCCCAACACTTACAAACAAGGTAAAGATCTACTCTCACCTGGAGAGACCAGCCCCAACACTTAAAAACAGGGGAAAGATCTACTCTCACCTGGAGAGACCAGCCCCAAAACTTAAAAACAGGGGAAAGATCTACTCTCACCTGGAGAGACCAGCCCCAACACTTACAAACAGTGTAAAGATCTACTCTCACCTGGAGAGACCAGCCCCAATGCTTACAAACGGGGGAAAGTTCTACTCTCACCTGCAGGGAGACCTGCCCGCAGGAAGGAGGCGGGTGTGGGTGAAGTGGGCGGGACCTACTCACCGATGATGGCCGACCGACAGACTGAAGTCATCAGTGCGCGCACCAGCTGGTTGGACGAGGCCTGCTGCTCGTCGAGGTTTGCCTGTCACGTGATCACCACAGGGGTCAAAGGGTCAGAGATGCCAAGGCCACCAGGACAGAGAGAATGTGTGTGTATGGGAGTGAGTGTGTGTGTGTGTGTGTGTGTGTGTGTGTGTGTGTGTGGGGGACTCTGTTTGCATGTAAAAAAGCTGTGGGCAGGCGCTATGAGGACTAAGCTGAAAGCATACACACACACGCACACACACATGCACGCACACACGCACGCACACACACTTACACACAGGCGCACGCGCACACACACACAAGCAACGCACACACAGACGCACACACACTTACACACAGACGCATGCGCACACACACGCACACACACACGCGCACACACAGACGCACGCACACACACGCGCACACACACACGCACACGCACACACACACACACACCTCCACCCAATCGAAGACCCTCTGGTTGTCGGCCTTCTGCAGGATCAGCTCGTCCAGGTGCTGCTGCAGCTGCGCAGGCGACAGCCCCTTTCTGCTCGACTTCTCCAAATCGTCTCCCAGGGTGAACTCCACCTTCTGCAGAGAGAGCGTGCTTAAGGTCCGGCCCCGCCCTCCAAGCCCCACCCTGGCCCCGCCCTGCACAGGCCCCGCCCTCCAAGCCCCGCCCCCGCACCCGGCACCTCCTGTACGACTCCCCTTCTGCCTCACTAAGGCCCACCCATTTCAATCAGCCAAGTCCACCTCGGTTCACACTGGACCTGTTAGCCCCACCCCCACACATCTGCCCCAACCATAGATTCCCTCCACACTCAGTCAGCTCCTCCCACTGAGCTACTGCCAGCTCATTTAATCCCTCCCACCTTATTTAGTGGGATCGGCTGTCTCCGCCCCTCCCAACTCAGCTCCACCCAGACTACCGATCTCCTCCCCATGTTTTTACCCTAGTGTTTCAACTTCCCCCCTGTACCTCGGCCAACATCTTACCTTGTCGGTGACAAATTTGTTGACGTCCTCA
>CM077289.1:6733877-6736377 GCA_039654925.1 Anguilla pacifica
GTGCCCCCTGCTGACCTTCATTTCGTTGATATGCAGGTACTCCTCAATGATGGCCTTGGACTTCCTCTCCACGTCCTCCTCGCTCATCGCAGGCTTGGGCGGAGCCAAAGTGGGCGGAGCCATCGGGGCCGTCTCATGCTGAGCTGTGGAGAAAGAAGGGGCGTCACAAATGGTCTGTCACTCACAGTCTCTCCGCCCACAGGTGGCGGGGGGGGGGGGGGGGGTGTTTCCCTGAGCCTGGAGAGCCACAGGGCTTCTTCTGGTTTTTGCAACTGATACCTGAGAACCAGGTAGGCCAGTTAGCGGTAATGATCTGCTGAGCTTCCATCAGTGAAGTTGTGAATAAAAAGCAGCACACAGTACTGCAGGACAACGCCTGCAGTACTGCGATTGGGTGACTGGGACCGACAAGCGGAGAGCACAGTAACAGTACAATGATACTGTCAACCCTCTAACTCACCATGGTAACCTCTCTCCATTCTCTCACCCATCTTCCTGGTAACCCCTCCCCCACATCGCCCTGGAAACCCCTTCCCCATTCATCCACACATCTCCCTGGTAACCCCTTGACATTCTCTCGCCCATCTCCAAAGCAACCCCTTCCTGTTCTCTCACAATCTCCCTGGAAACCCCTTCGTCATTCTCCCACCCATCTCCCTGGTAACATTTCCCCATTCTCTCACCCATCTCCCTGGCAACCCCTCCCCTATACGCTCACCATCTCCCTGGTAACCCATCCACATTTTCTCACCCATCTCCAAAGCAACCCCTTCCTGTTCTCTTGCAATCTCCCTGGCGACCCCTCCTCCATTCTCTTACCCATCTCTCGGGTGCTGCCCCGGTCCTGGGTCCCCCGATCTCGGCTGCCCCGGTCCTGGGTCCCCCGATCTCGACTGCCCCGGTCCCGGCTGCCCCGGTCCTGGGTCCCCCGGTCGTCGGTCATGCTGGACACCCTGCGCAGGGCCTCTCGGGCCCCGCCCGGCTCCCCCTCCCTGCCGTAGCTCCTCTTGGTGAGGGGCAGCCGCTGGCGGTCCGGCCTGTCCGAGCGGTCGCGGTCGCCGCCGCGGACCAGCCGCTCGGGCCGCTCGAACCGCTCGCCTCGGTCGCCGCGGTCACCGCGATCCCCGCGGTCTCGGCTGGAGCTGTTCCTGCAGGGGTTTGGGAAGGGGGGGGGGTGGAAAGGGAGGGTGAAGACGGGACGAGAGAGAGGGGAGAGGCAGAGAGCGCTTACTGCACTGCCAGTACCGCCTCCCTTCAGGACAACGGTTTTTTTTTCTTCTTCTTCTTCTTTTTAATCAAGGTCAAGCACCCCCACAGGAAGTGACCCACACACCAATCACCCGTGTGGTCAGGGGTTCGATTCCCCGCCACGGTGGTTCCACCTCCACCTGTAACCCTCTCTGCTGTACCCCGTGTCGTAACACAGTGGAGAAATGAGCGGGTCCAACACTCGGCTCTCCTTTAAAAAACGCACAGCCATCTTGTTCCCCCCCCCTTCACATTCAAACAGAAAAGTGAGACAGACATACGGACGGGCGGGGGGCTGACCTCCGGGGGGTCCTATGGTCGCTTTCGGCAGAGCGGGACAGAGAGGAGGAGGTCTGCTGCAGGGCAGAGAAGCGGTTCAGGGTGCTGGTGGCGGGACGTCCCGACTCCGGAGCTGTGGATAAGACCAGACTGTTTTACACCTGCCTGCACCTTCATGACCAACACAGTGTGTGTGTGTGTGTGTGTGTGTGTGTCTCTGCGTGCGTACCAGCCTCCCCGCTGGGTTTGAATCCTGATCCTCCACTGCTGCCTTTGCCCCAACTGCCCCACGTTCCTTTACCCCCAGGGGCAAGAAGCTGGTTGTTGAAGTCCAGTGTTCCCGGCTGGGGAGGGGGAGAGAAGGACAGCTGATCTTGGATCCGTTTGGCATTTGTGCTCATAATGGGTAAGGTTAGCATGCAGGGTGGGCCAAACCTGATCCTCGATCAGATCCCAGCACACGCTATTTTTTCGGGGGGGGGGGTCTCACCTTGGTGATCTTGCTGAGCCTGCTGGTGTCGATCGGCCGGTTTTTGGCGGAGACGGGGACGGTGTTCCACCCCTCGTCCTGGGGATGGGGGCCACGCCCCCCTGGGGCATGCGGCCCGCCTCTGACCCCGCCCCCAGGCCCGGCCCCGCCTCCACGCATGTCCTTCTTGGACAGGAGCTGCTGCTGAACTTTGACCTGCTCCCGCTGCTCTTCCAGCTCCGCCTCCTTGTGGATCTGCTGGATGGTCTTGGGGCCCTGGTCGCTCCTCCTGGGAACCCAGCTGTTCTGTGAGGGGCAGAGGGGCCCGTTAGAAAGCCATAACCGTCTCCAGGGATACATGTGGGGCGAGGGGTTTTTAGACGGGGGGGGGGGCGTTACCTGTCGGAGGTCCAGCACGTCCTGCAGCATAAATCGGATTCGGGACGAGGTCTTCCTCTCCTTGATTATTTTCTCCATCTGGGTGAAGTACTGATCCATGCGGGG
>CM077289.1:6738877-6938877 GCA_039654925.1 Anguilla pacifica
GCCCCCGGCCCAGGCCCCGCCCCCTTCCGGGCGGACGGCTTCCAGGCCTTGTCTGCCCGGTTGAGCTGTACGTCTTCGCTGAGCGACACGCTGGCGATGATCTTCCGCGGCGGCTCCTTCCGCTGGCCCTGCTGCGACCGGCGGCCTCCGCCCATCCCGGGGGGCTGTGGGGGGGGGGGGGGCATGGTTAACCGCCATTTAGAACGCCTAATTGACATGCTGCTCGTCACCGCGACCTTGCGGGCGTGCGCTACCCTCCGAGGAGCGCGAATACGAGCCGCCGTTCCTTCGCTCTCTGCGCTGGGCGCCGCGGCAGACAGGAGCCATCTTATTAAGGGCCCAGACAGAACCAGCGCGTAGCGTGCATTTAAACACTCCTCACTGAGCCGCTTCCTGTTCACGCCCACACGCACTCGGGGGCGGGGACCCCAGATTTTGGAGTTCAGACAGTCAGGTGAGAAAATCAACCAGCTGGCGGAGGGGGGGGGGGGGGTGTTGGCAATGGGGAGAGAGATTCTTCCAGCGACACTGTTTTTTGGCTGGACTGCAACAGCGGGGCCAGCCCTACAAACGCGAATGTCTGGGACCGAATGACCGAGTGACTGAGTGATTGATGAAGTTATACCGTTGGTCGGGTGAGTTATGAAGTTATACCGTTGGTCGGGTGAGTTACGAAGTTACACCATTGGTCGGCCGGATCACGTGTGTTAGGTCCAGCCATATACCAGGTTTTGACCTGGTCTTGTTACTAAGTTGACCGTAAATATATGTCCCGAAGTTGGCGGCCAAACAGAGGTCTGTAGGAGGCCATTTAGCAGACAGCTGCACTTGGGGAACTGGTCACTAGAGTAGCAAAGGCCACATTGGGTAACGGCATCTGCCCAAGTAATAGGTAATCATTCCAATGCAGGCTGAGGCACAGAAAGAGCCAGCTGAGGGGGCGTGGCCCAGAAAGAGGGTGTGGCCTGGAAAGGGGGGCATGTTCCAGGAAGTGAGGTGTGACGAGGGGGGGGGCGGGGGGACTCACCGGGGCTCGGCTGCCCGTGGGCTGCCTGCCCAGGTTGGCGAAGGATGGGGTAAAGTCTGGACCGCAGCTCATGCCCGTCATACGGCTGGGGTCCATGGGGCGCAGGGGGGTCCTGTGTGCCTGAGAGAGAGAAAGAGAGAGAGAGGGAGAGGGAGAGGGAGAGAGGGAGGGAGAGCGAGGGAGAGAGAGGGAGAAAGAGAGGGAGCGAGGAAGAGAGTAAGAAAGGGAGAGAGAAAGAGAGGGGGAAAGGGAGTGAGAGAGAGAGAGAGGGAGAAAAAGAGAGAGAGCGGGAAAGAGAGAGCGAGGGAGAGAGAGAGAGTGAAGGGGAGCAAGAGCGAGGGAGAGAGAGAGAATGAGCGAGAGAGAGAGCAAAAGAGAGGGAAAGCCAGAGAGAGAGAGCGAGGGGGGAGGGAAAGAGAGAGAGAGAGAGAGAGAGAGAGAGAGGGAGAGAGAGCAAAGACGTGTGTTAGCTACAAGCTAACAAGCGGTCAGAATCGCCGCTGTGGAGTTTGTGGCCCTTATAAAGTAGAGTACTTCCTCCAAGCCAGCAGAGGGCAGCTCTTGTCCCACCTTGTCCAGAACCACGTCGCTGATGTGCGGCAGCCCCTCAGGCTTGTGCATGCTGACGCCGGCGAACTGGAAGCCCAGCAGGAACTCACGGTCGTACCTCTTCTTCTCCTCCTGGTCGATGGGTTTCCACTGTTCTGAGATGGGGAAGCGGGGGCGGGGGCGGGGGCAGGGGGGGGTTGGGTGGAGAGAGAAAGAGAGAGAGCACGATTCAGAGGGAGAAAGAGACCGAGAGAGAGATGCGATACCTGCTAGCACTTCAAACAGGGCTATGCTGCCGTTAGATGGTCATTTAAAGCACTGTGAGGGAGTTGGGAAGAATAAGGGATTTGGTGGAGAAGAGAAGGCGTGGCCCTACCTCTTTTGTACTGATATTTCAGGTCTCCAAGCTTGAGGGCCTCGGGTTTTAGGCTGCCGGGGTCCTGCTTTTCCTCCTCATCTGGCTCCCCAGCGGGCGTGGCAGGGCGGGGCTCTAAGGTGGGCGAGGCAGAATGGGGCGCAATGGTGGCCGTGGCGGGGTGGGCCTCTACGGTGGGCGTGGCAGGGCTGGGCTCGCTGGTGGGCGAGGAAGGGAGGTGCTTGCTGGTAGGCATGGCAGGCTGGTCATGAGGCACGTCTGCTTGGGCCTGCTCCAACTCAGAAGGACCCTCCGCTGCCTGCTCCTGGGGGGAGGGGCAGGGGAGGGGTCAGCGAGAGGGACGGACAGCCAGCCTCGAACCACAGCCTCTCGCCATCAGAGCAGCCTCAGCTCAAAGCACGTGATCTCAAGCACTGCATCACTCATCGCTTCCAAAGCAACGCTCCAATGGCGCTTCTCCACCACCGTGCCGCGGCGGAATCCGTGCTCCCGCTTTGTTTCGCTTTCTCCGCTGCCACCTGACCCGTGCCGGGCCGCAAGTACCCGTGCCGATTTTAGCTACTGCTCTGGGGTAGGTACCAAACGTACTATTCGATACTGCAGACCGTAGATTGGTCAATGGAAATCGTCACAAACACGTCAGACTCATCCCGTGTTCAGTTTGTTCACCGGCAGCAACCGCCATTTTTAAATACCACAACAGCAAGAGAGAGTCACGTTAACTAGCAAATTCTACAGTCAATATCTGGGACTAAATATTGAATAAATGTACATCCTTACCATTGGTTTTACGCGTAGAGACGTTCCTTTTGAGACTGAGTGGTCATATATTGTCTTGGACAATCCATTTGTGAAATATACACGCATTTGTGATGCCTGGGTACCTTCGTAAATAACGAGCTGTGCGTAATACCACACCTGTTGTTTATGGCGTTTTCGCTCTTTTTAGTCTGGCTTGATTGATTTATTCAGTAGGTGAGAGTATAAGCTTTCTAACGACGTATAACATATCTAACTTTGCTTTTGGAATAGTGTTTTATAGGTCAGCGTAACCGAAAATTTTGTAAATTTTTGAAAAAATTTTTAAATGTCAATCAACAATCAACACGGACAGTATCAACGACAATAACATAATAGATAGTACTAATCACTATAACAGCAATAATAAAACAATAATAACACTTGAAGTAAACACAGTAAGCAGTATCACAATTAACAACAATACTGATAGTAGTAACAATACTAATAATAAAAGTAATACTTATTATCACTGTTATAATTCATCTACAGCCTTGCCCTCTAACACACAGCACCCCTGCACCTCTTTAAAGGCCTCCAGGACGCCTCCCATCTGCTCCTCCCTGTTCGGCTCCTCCTGCGCCTCCTTCCTCCTTCCTGTGGGCGCGGACTCTGAGGCTGGGGGGGGGGAGACATTACATTACAGGCATTTAGCAGACGCTCTTATCCAGAGCGACTTACACAACTTTTACACAGCATTTTACATTGTACCCATTTCTACAGCTGGATATATACTGAAGTAGTTCAGGTTAGGTACCTTACTCAAGGGTACATCGGCAGTGTCCTACCCGGGAATCGAACCTGCGACCTTTCGGTTCCAAGCCCAGTACCTTGCCCACTGCGCTACACTGCCGCCCACGCACGGTGAGCGGACGGACTGGAGGGCGAGGGGGAGGTCACGTGAGGGGGCGGGGTCACGGGAGGCCGCGCCCCTGCTGCCGCCAACCAACCAACACTCGCGGTGTTCCCAACCCCTGGCAGTGAGCCGTCTCACCGAAGCCGCTAAAGCCGCCAAAGCCTCCGCCTCCTCGCGATTCGGTCGGCCGCCGTTCGGTGCCGTGCCCGTCGGCTTGCGGAGAGGAAGGAGAGGATCGTCCGACCAAACCCGCGCTGCCAGTCCCGCCGTCTCCACGGTTACCACCACGGAGCTTCAAAAGAGCGAAAGCGAACGTCGCCGGGGCGGACCGCGTCGACCGCGTACGTTCTAAGTTCTGCGTTAAACTTTACAGCCGAACGAAACACTTCCTTCTTGGTCAGTGAAAAGGTATACATTCCCTTCAGAACACGAGGGCTTTTCGTGTCATGAGCACCTGATACGATTGGTTGCTGAAGCCTTGCCCAAAGCGAATAATTATCCAGAAAACCAAGCTAACGCTAGCCAGCCGTATCACTACCTAACAACTGTATCCGTGCGACTGGATCACGCTAGGCCATCTTACCGTGCGAATCGTGACCGCTTGCCCCAACTTAGACAAGCTAATCAGTCGCAGGCAGCCAGGCATCGTGCCATTCTTCCGTACAAATTCAAATTAACACAGCGGCTCGATTTGCAAGCCTGCTAATCCCAAAAAAATGCAAATCATGGCCCGGTGTCACAGCTTGCTGGTGAGTGCCAGAGCAAGCGATATCAAACTGAGCGGCGTGTGAACTCAACTGAAAGGCATGAAGTAGCTTAACAGCGTTGGTATGTGAAAGGTTAACCCTCCTAAATTTGCTGGGGGAGGGGGTGGTGGGGGGAGCAGGGGCACTGTGCTCACCTTGCACAGGGCGCCCCTCTGCAGGGGGGGCGGTCCTGTCAGGGGCCTCCTCTTCCCCTTGGGGAGGGTGCGGACCCGTCAGTGCGTCTGCGGGGGTTGTTTCCGTGACGACGGGGCTGCTCGTCACGGGGCCCAGGCCGTTCGGGAGGCGGAGCTCCTGCCGCCGGGAGGAGGGGGCCTCGGGGGGGCCGTGGGGTCCGGAGGGCAGGGGGGCCACGGCGGCTCCGTTGGTCAGTCCAGAAGGCGCGTCCGCGGGCGCGGCAGGGCCCCTGGAGGAGTCGGGAGCCGGGCTGGGGGCGGGGCCTGGGTCGGCATCGACAACCGCCCGGGCCGGTTCCCCCTGCTGCTTTTCTGTCGGGCTCTCCTCCTCCTCTTCCTCCTCCTCCTCCTCTGTCTCAGGCACGGGCAGCTGTTCTCCTGTTGCCGTGGTTACTGGGCGTTCGCCCGCCGGCGAGGCGGCGGGGGCGGGGGCAGGCCGGGGGGTGTCCTCGCTGTCGCTGGCCGAGTGGGATGGGGGGGGTGTAGGGGATGGAGGGGGCGAGCGTTTCGGGGTCTCTCCGGGTGGAAGGAGCTCCTCCGCTTGGGTGGAGACCGGATTATCCCCATCAGCGTTAGTCTCGTCTGCAGGGGGCGCTGTGGGGACGGGCTTGGGGATTCTGGTGGGGGGCAGGGGCAAGGTCTCAGGGGCGGGGGCCACGGAACCCTCTCCAGACTCTGTGAAGCAGAAACGGCAGAGGGTCAAGAGTGACCCGTCCAAAAATCCCACAGGCTCCTAAACAGGAGCAGCTGAACTGCACAGGCACACACACACACAAACACGCATGGGCACATACACACACACACACACACACACACACCCACGCATGGGTACACACACACACACAAACACACACATGGCTACACACACACACACACAAACACACACACACGGGCACATACACACACGCATGGGCGCACACCCACACTCACACACATACACACACACGCATGGGCGCACACCCACACACACACACACACACACACACAGACAGACACGCCTCTCCTACCAGTCACACCTGCACACGCTCACCTGGTGTGTCTGTAGTGCGGGTGGTCGGCTCACACACCCCGTTGGCCTGGATTGGCCCGTCTCCCTCAGGACTGCCCACACCGCACTGAAGGGGGAGAGGGAGGGAAGCATTTCACTGCATTAATGAACAAATATTTCATGACAACAGCGCCACCCTGTGGTACAGCAGTACGGGGGCTGTTCGCCTACGCTTTGGCATTTGGCAAACACTCCAGACACCACTCACAACACCAATTCACACTAAAACATCTGGGGAAAGTACTGTCCCAAGAGAGCAGGTAAAACTCAGTTCTATTGGCTGCTACCAACGTGCTCCGCGATTGGTGCAGCTCAGCTCTGTTTCCTACCAGCACGGTAGCTGGTCTCATCCTGACTTCATTTATCATCTATTGGACAAGTACGAATTAACAAAGACCCGTTAGCTAGAGAACCCAAAATAAACTAAATCAAGCTAACATTAGCTAAAGTTAGCTTAACAAGCTAAAATTAGCTTCATTAGTTTGGGTTTACAAACAAAGAGCCGCTTCCTTAGTTTTTGCGCTTGTCCAGAGACAACGAAATAAGGACCAGACCAGCCACCCCAGACGCAGGAAAGAGAGTGGAGCTCCATCAATCACAGAGCACGTTGGTGGCAACAAAGAGAACGACACATACCCCTTTCACACAGAAGAAAAAAGGAGTTTTCGAGACGGCTTCGATACCGCTCTTATGTCTGTGTGAACACGCTGCGACGGCTTTTAAAACACTGCATCGAAAACGCCTCTCCCGGTGTTTTCGAGGCACCTCGATTACCGCTGCATTTCTCCCGTGGGAACGGAAAGCAGCATCGACGACTGCTTTCTGGGCGGCGTTCGAATTATGTTACAGATCTGCGTTCACGCGCACCTATCTCTCAACCGAAAAAATGGCACACAGAGGAAAAACCTGGACCCACAAAAAAGTGGAAATATTACAGTTGAGAAGCGAGGAAGAAATTGCCTCTCAACTGGAAGGTACAGTGAGAGACTCGGTGGTATATGAGCGGCTAGTGGAGCTGATACACTGTAAAAGCTTTGAGAACGCGAAAACTAATAACATAAAAAATGCGACCACTTGCACTTAAAAACGTAACATGTTTGTTTGTTTGATTGTTTTGCCGGAAAATTACAAGAAGATTGCAACGAAAATAAATAACAAGTGACGTTATAGCTTTGGGCCTACATCAAGTGTGTTACTATGGTAAGGGAACGTAAACAATTCATTCACGAGAGTTGAGTTCTACTGTGTGTGAAGGGTAAAGGCGGCTCGAATGCCGCATTACAAATTCTGTGGGAAAGGGAACCTGTTACCGTATCAGAGGAGGCTCAGATGCGGTATTAGCTGTGTGAAAGGGGCTTTAGAGTGGGTAGCAGGTACTCAGGGTGCTTGCAGTGCGATCAGCTAGTAAAGTTAGCATAAGCTAATACTAGCTTGCAAATGCTAATGAAAAGCTAATTAAAGCTAATGTTCGCTAACGTAGCTTACCGGCGGGGGGGTCGGCGTTGGGGTGGTCCTGCCGCCTGACATGATCTCCTCTGTGATGTCGCGGCCACCCTGATTGGGGTCGCGTATTCTAATCTGCACGTGACAGAAGGTTGTGGGGTCAGAGCCCTTACACAGTGGGGCGAACGTACAGAGATGGAGAGAGAGAGAGAGAGAGAGAGAGAGAACAAGAGAGGGTGAAAGAGAGCAAGGCGAGAGATAGAGGGAGGAAAGCAGAGAGAAGAGACAGAGATAGCAAAAAAGAGAAGAGGGTCCGGATTCATTGGGCTACATTCAGAAAGGGAGAAAGGGGCAGTTTTTATTAGTTCCAGGTTCTCCAAACCCTCACAAGAGGACATAATAAACGTTCGAAAGCACATGCTACAACAGTCTGGGCCACGCGACAGGCAACTGACAACCAGGCCATAAAACTACGCACCATTCCAGAGATTTTTCTCTCTCTCTCACACACACACACACACACGCGCGCGCAAGCACACACACACACAGACATGCCACCTCGCAAAAACAAGGTAAACGGCAAAATTCACCCACCTGCAACCCACAGAATTCTGCCTGAAATGGTCGGTTGTGAGTGACAGGCACTGGTGGACGTGGACACTTGCGTGCGTGCGTGCGCACGGACACACACACACACACACGCACACACACACACACACACACACAGACCTCAGTCTTACCTGCAAAAGCCCTGGCAGCAGAGAGTAGGGTAAACATGCGAGCAGACAGCCCAAAGGAGCAGGCCTCTCTCATCCTGGGTCTAGAGTACGGCTCCAGCCCGGCCGCCTGAGCTACAGGCTGGGCAGAGTTTCAGGCTGGCTGGGCTGCGGGGGCCTCTCTCTCCCTGGCTGAGCAGGAGTGTTGGAATGCGCTCCCTCCCACCAAGAAGCGCACCACAGACGAGGGGGGCAGGGCTTTGCTAACTGACAAACTTAAGAAGAAAAAAAAAAAGAAGAAAAAGAAAAACTTTTTCTCCCTTCCCTTCTCTCTCTCTCTCCTTTTGCTTCCTCTCCTCACAGGTAGCTTCAGTTCTCTCCCTCTCTTTCCTTCTCTCAGTTTCTCGTACTCTCTCGCTCCAGCCCCAGTTGGGGGGTGGGGGGGGGGGGTGCTGGTTCTGCCACAGCAGCAGCAGCCGGTGCCCTGAGCTCATCTGCTTCCGGGAGGGAGGGGGGGGCAGTGGAGGGGGAAGGGGGGGCGTGGGGGGGGGGGGGGGGCGAAAGCCACGTGGAGCTGGGCTGTGTGCTGACATGTCCTACACTTCCCCGCCCCCTGGCTGTTCCTCCACCCCCACCCCCACCCCCACCCCCCAGCAGCCAACTGCCAGCACAGCATGAAGAGGGGTGGGTGTGGGGCAGGGTGGGGGAGGGAGGGGGTGACTGGAGTTCAGAGCGTTCAGTAGAGACAGCATGTCTCTCACCCCACACGCATGCATGCACGCTCTCCAAAATACTTAACAGACCGCACAGCTGGTCAAACCCATTAGCCTAACTCTCTCTCTCTCTCTCTCTCCCCCTCTCTCTCTCTCTCTTTCATGTGCAAGAACTACACATTACCAATACTAAATGTAAAATGTCCACCTGTAAAATGTCCACCTGAGCCATAATAATAATAATAATAACAATAATAATAATAAATACTCTTCCCCTCCCTCACTGGAAAGACGGGATAAAGTGAAGCAGGCCTTCTTTTTCTCTGCCCGCCCCCGCCCCCCCCCCCCCCCCCCAATCAGAGCAGAGGAGGAGCCAGCTCCAATCAGAGCAGAGGAGGAGCTGGCCTCCTCCAATCAGAGCAGAGGAGGAGCCAGCTCCAATCAGAGCAGAGGAGGAGCCGGCCTCCAATCAGGGCACAAGAGGAGCCAACCTCCAATCAGAGCAGAGGAGGAGCCAGCCTCCAATCAGAGCAGAGGAGGCGCCGGCCTCCAATCAGAGCAGGGGAGGCGCCGGCCTCCAATCAGAGCAGAGGAGGAGCCGGCCTCCAATCAGAGCAGAGGAGGCGCCGGCCTCCAATCAGAGCAGAGGAGGAGCCAGCTCCAATCAGAGCAGAGGAGGCGCCGGCTTCCAATCAGAGCAGAGGAGAAAGATTTACAAGTGCTCCACAAGCATCTCCAGGAGGTACAACTGAAGTACTGTGTGTATGACAGTTACCTCCAAAATTATGTAACTAGAAGTTTTCAGAATTAGAAGCAACAAAAAAGTTAATCCGAACTTAGTCCGCTGGCAACAATTAATTTTGATTTGATTGGTGCATTTCCATCAACAATGCACATCCAACAGACAGACAGACAGACTCAGGTGAGACAGGTTACAGGCTAGCAAGAAACTCTGGTGCAACAGGAGACAAGACACAGGTAAAGGCAGACTCAGGTGTAACAGGTGAGCAGACAGACAGGTAAAGGCAGACTCAGGTGTAACCAGTGAGCAGACAGACAGGTAAAGGCAGACTCAGGTGTAACCGGTGAGCAGACAGACAGGTAAAGGCAGACTCAGGTGTAACCGGTGAGCAGACAGACAGGTAAAGGCAGACTCAGGTGTAACCGGTGAGCAGACAGACAGGTAAAGGCAGACTCAGGTGTAACCGGTAAGCAGACAGACAGGTAAAGGCAGACTCAGGTGTAACCGGTAAGCAGACAGACAGGTAAAGGCAGACTCAGGTGTAACCGGTGAGCAGACAGACAGGTAAAGGCAGACTCAGGTGTAACCGGTGAGCAGACAGACAGGTAAAGGCAGACTCAGGTGTAACCGGTGAGCAGACAGACAGGTAAAGGCAGACTCAGGTGTAACCGGTGAGCAGACAGACAGGTAAAGGCAGACTCAGGTGTAACAGGTGAGCAGACAGACAGGTAAAGGCAGACTCAGGTGTAACCGGTGAGCAGACAGACAGGTAAAGGCAGACTCAGGTGTAACAGGTGAGCAGACAGACAGGTAAAGGCAGACTCAGGTGTAACAGGTGAGCAGACAGACAGGTAAAGGCAGACTCAGGTGTAACCGGTGAGCAGACAGACAGGTAAAGGCAGACTCAGGTGTAACCGGTGAGCAGACAGACAGGTAAAGGCAGACTCAGGTGTAACCGGTGAGCAGACAGACAGGTAAAGGCAGACTCAGGTGTAACCGGTGAGCAGACAGACAGGTAAAGGCAGACTCAGGTGTAACAGGTGAGCAGACAGACAGGTAAAGGCAGACTCAGGTGTAACCGGTGAGCAGACAGACAGGTAAAGGCAGACTCAGGTGTAACAGGTGAGCAGACAGACAGGTAAAGGCAGACTCAGGTGTAACCGGTGAGCAGACAGACAGGTAAAGGCAGACTCAGGTGTAACAGGTGAGCAGACAGACAGGTAAAGGCAGGTGAGACCTGCTGGGCAGTACCTGCGTTCGCCCCCTCATAGACTGGACTTGCAGCTGTGGCGTGGGCTGTGGCTGGGCGGAGCTTAAGATGACGGACGCAGTGGCAACAGTGGGAGGGTGCTGTGGCTGTGCTGGGTAATACGTTCCTGCTTTGGGGGGGGGGGGGGGGGCAAAAACAACTGTCAGCCCAAAGACGGGTTGGGAGGGACTGCCTACAGAACAGTGGAACAAATGTAAACCTGTGAACCTCATGAGCCCTCCTCTCTGTTCTCCCTTTCACACACGCACACACGCACAGAATCACACGCGCACATTCACACTCACACGCACGCGCACTCACGCACGCACACTCACTCACTCACGCACGCACGCATGCACACTCACTCACGCACGCACACTCACTCACACACGCACGCACACTCACTCACACGCACGCGCACTCACACACGCACACACTAACACTCACTCACACACTCACACGTGCACATTCATACTCACACTTGCACGCACGCACACACTCACACACGCACACTCACGCACACACTCACACACACACATTCACACTCACACAAACGCACGCACACACACACGCACGCACATGCACACAAACATACGCACACACACACATACATACATACGCACACAAACACACACACACACACACACAGGCACACAAAAAAGGTCCAGTTTTGGTTTGCTAAATGCATGTAAGGATGTAAGGACCGAGCATTGGTTTCATTACATGTTTTTAGACAAACCTGGCCAAATGATGAATTGTTACCATATTTTGCAGGGCTGGTCCCGGGGTAGAATCCAGGGATTCCACTGGCCATGGGGTACTGCTGAGGCGGAGTCATGTATGTGGGCTGGTACTGCAAAGATGGTTATGCTTATATTTCAGATATTGCTGTTAGTTCAAAAACACAGTGAAATGATACTTCTGCAGCAATGACATTCTTCTCATCACAACAGGTCAGGTAAGCACCCCCTAATGCAGCTAGTCTATGATAAATGCAAATTAGTTAACATTTAAAAAAATACTATGCAGCAATGACTTGTTTCCCGTGGCTGGCAAGAACAGTCTAATCACGTAAAAATGCACACAGAATTTCACAAAGCATATGTCACAACACCAAGGGTGTACTTTATGAGTGGGGGGGGGGGTATGGGGTGTTCAAACCCACTCAATATTACAAAACAGCCCAAATAACCCCCCTCCCCCAATAACATAACATGACGATGAGAAAAATTATTTCTTGTAATAAAGATGGGAAATTCATCTTGTGATTGGGATATACTGATCAGTAGTCAGAAGTATTTTTTTAGTGCAGGGCTGCCCAACCCTGTTCCTGGAAATCTACCATCCTGCAGGTTTTCATTTCAACCCTAATTCAGCACACCTGATTCTACTACCTGGCAGCTCAAAAAGAGCTCTAGCTGTTGAATGAGGCGTGTTCTGTTAGGGTTGGTGTGGAAACCTACAGGTCAGTTAGATCTCCAGGAACGCGGTGGGACAGCGCCGAGTTTGGGCCCGGTGACGCTGTGACTGCGGCGTGAGCCCGGAAAGGGGGGGGCGGAGCTACCTGTCCAGGTGGAATGAAGTAGGCGGGGCTCTGCGGACTGGCGAATGGCAGCTGCTGCCGGGAGATCAGCATCACCGGAGTGCTGGCCTGGCAGAGGTGCGTGGGCGCCGCAGGCCGGGGCGTGCTGCCGGGCTGGCGGGGGGTGGAGCCAGGCAAACCAGGGCGGGGCTGGTAGTACGACTGCAGGTGTGTGGGGGGGGGGGGGGCTGGTTTATAGGCTGTCATCATTACCATTTCATTGGAATACGCACGCACGCATGCACACGCACACGCACACACGCAAACACGCACACACACAGTTGCTGACAGCAGGCCTGTGGAGGAGAGGACGGGGAAGGAGGAGATGGAAGTAAGGCTGAAAGCCAGAAGGGAGAGCCATTACTTGCAGAGACCTGAATCGCCCCCCCTCCCCCCCCCTTCAGTAGCACAGCAAACGAGAGAGACAGCAAGAAAGCAGGAGAAACTGTTTGTGCAAATGAAGCCACACCCACACAACACCACTGACATCCATTATGGTAAAGGCAACGGCCTGCCATCTTTAACAGCAACTATTCAAGTGTTGGCATGTAATAATCACCCCTGAACCCTCCCCTCTCCTCAGTAAGGATGCTTCAGTACCTGTTGGTTTAAAGCACGAGGCCCCACAGAACTAGGACAGCAGGAGAGAGACAGAGGTTTGGCAGTCATAGGTCAAGGGTCAGACCCACACAGACACTGGGATACACTAGAGTGCTCTTCAGTGCTCAGCAGCAATGCAGGAGGCAAAGCACTTCAGTGCATAGACGAGGACAAACAGAAGAAAGGGAAAAGAGAGAGAGGGGGGAAAGAGAGAGAGAGACAGAGAGAGGGGGACAATGCTTCTGTAAAGAAAATAAGAAAAGGTGAACAGGAAGGATTCGTGCTACTGACTGCATGCAGGGGAACTGATTCATCTTCTACTGCTTGAAATGAGAGTCATTTAATGCACCAGTACCTAAACAGGAGGCATACCTGGCAGGGTGGGGGCACTGTGTTCATCTGGGGTGGTGGGGTTCCAAAGACAACGCTGGGGGGCTGACCCAGAGGAAATGTGGCCTGGAGAGGTTTGGGATGGGGGGGTGGGGGTGGGGGGGGGGCGCGGTGGAGAAGCATTTGGTTTTTTAAAATTATTATTACACAATAAACCATGATTGTTAAGGGAAGAAAAAAAATATGGGGCTGTGGAAGTTACCGGAGGGAGTCCGGGGGAGGGGGGTGCAGCTATTGGCTGAGGGGCTTTGTTCATTTCATCTGGCCGGGTATGGAGTGTCACAGACCTGCAGAGAAATGTGAGGAAGAAGGAAGGGTGACGGAACCAGAGAGAGAGAGAGAGAGAGAGAGAGAGAGAGAGAGAGAGAGAGAGAGAGAAAGACAACTACCTGTGCGACAGGATGAGACTACCTCGTGTTGGGGAGATGGTCCGGGGGGGGGGGGTGTGTGGCAGTGTGGAGGTCTCTACCGCAGTGAGACAGTAAGTGAGAGAGTGAGAGAGAGAGTGAGAGAGTGAGAGTGAGAGAGAGATATGAGGTGGGGAAACAGAAAAGAACAGATGAATGACCCATTTTCCCCACTTCACATCACACAGTTATACGTTATACCAAGGGCCAAACTGACGCTCTGAAGAAAACATGACTTTGTGTGCATGTGCGTGAGTGTGTGTTTATGTTTGTGTGAAATACCTGCCCTGCTCAAACACATATGCACGCACCACAATAAATAAATAAATAAAATGCTACAACAAACCATGCAATGACAACCAATGGTGATGTCAAAAACCAGCCTAAGAGCAGGAACAGAGGAGCCAATCACATGACGGCACCAAGAAGAGAAGTCACCATCCTTGGGAAGCAAAAATCAACCCTTTGGGGGAAAACCACCCATTACACAGCCCTAGTGTGTGTGTGTCGGGGGAGGGGGGGGGTGCAAGGTCCGGGACGTTTCTTAATCGCTCAACTGATGGCTGGCCTGCAGACCATGCCAGCGGTCAGGGGAGGGGTCATGTGGGAGAAAGCAGTGACAGGGCGTTAGCCAGGAATGTCGAATGGGACAGCTAATTTAAATAGCCACACTTGCACGACGTAAATACAGCAAGAGCTGTACCTACGCCTAATCTGTCTTGAGCGGCACTACATGGTGATGGGAACTTGAATCATTTTTCCTGACTCCTTCGGTGAAGAGAGCGAATCTTTCGGTTCATTCTCTTGATCCAGTCTCGTTCATTCAGTGTAGTCGAGATAGCCATTCTTTCACGTGAGAGATTAACTTGGCACATGAGAGGCAAACCAATGCAAAACACCGTTCTTATAGCAAACACAACGAGATAATGTTCGTCCATTCGTTCAATCATAAAACACGAGTTTAGACAGTCAGCAGCTGATGGGTTTACTTTAGGTTTTACAATGTTATGTCCTGCGACATCGCGTCATTTAAATGCTTTTGCACAATGCAATAAATTATCATGTTAAACAACACGTTGGTTGGAAACTGAGCGTGATGTAGGCGGATCGGTTCGGCCAATCGAACGAGTAAAATGAGCGACTCAACTGAAAAAAACGAATCATTACTCCCGAGAACGAATCGTTCGCGACCAAACACCAACAAATATTGTACGTTGACGTGTGTCATTCAATGCTATTAGCTAAAGCGTCAGCATCATATTTCATGCGAATATGAGAATTTTATTTACTTATCGTATTCCTTAAAGATAACAGTCAAATCGTCGTCAGTGCCAGCGACTTGCTTGAAAGGTTCACAAAATACCCCTCATTTTCTAAACACAGCTAAAAGTTATGACAACACAACAGTCGCTGTAGTTCAAAATAAGCAACAAACGAGCTGTAGGCACAGTAACTTTAGTCTGACGCGAATGACAGGAGATGTAATGCAGTTTGAATACGTTTACTGAAATTGTAAGATTTAAATTACATTGTGTCACACGTATTCAAACTGTATTACATCTCCCGCCATTCACGTCAGACTACTGTGGCTACAGATCGTTTGTGGTTTATTTTGAAACGGAATGCCACTACAGTTAGTAGAAAAACTGTGCTCCCGTGCCTAACGCAGCTCTCTGCCCGACTACCCTGCGCATGACTCTACTTTACATGACACCAGTCACTATATTAAAAGCAGCATCAATATACATGCATTTGTTTTTGTACATTTCATACATTACCTATGTCTTATACAATGACTAGAAATGATAAACCATGAATTTTGCATAATATTTAAATTAATTTATATTCTCAAATTGTGGCTCTAGTCTTACAGTCACCGTAAACCTATTAAAGCTCAGCCTCCATGGGACTACAGGGCACGAATGTTATCACAATGGGCCTAAGCAGTCCGTCCGTTTTTCTTCAATTTTGGGCGGTGATGGTGATTTTAAAGCTGTAAGTAGCTAGTATGAAACTGCAGCTAACGGTAGCTGTAACAACTTAATTGCTCGGAGTTACCTTTTTGGTACACTTCAAAATTGTACCGTGGTAATACCGAAATGTAAGAACAAGTCGTAAATAAACTATCCCGGTTTATTGGTCATGCCGGACGTAAATACTATGATAGAGTCAAGGGCCTTGTAGTTCATTATCAAATGTTAGCCGCTACCTGCTCTGCAAGTAGCCTAAACCACGTCTCTCCTGGCACGATAACTGACCAGCGAGCGGGTAACTGCTAGGTGAAGCTACTTTAACATACTCATAATCGTAGACAGACAATATGAATATTAATCTATGTAACCACAAACAAAAAGCGAAGGACGTTGCTAGTCTAGCAAGAAGTGATTCATTCAGCTCAATAACAAGCTAACTTGCTGGCAGAAAACTGTCTGGGTGGTTAGCTAGCTTGCCAACCTTCTCTGCGGTCAAACACAGGCAACCACAGGCAACCACCCAGTTTAAATAAATTGGTCCAAATAGTTGTTCAACCTGCCTATTTAAAAACGAACAGATTAAACGTAGTTAAAATAGGCAGCGCGAATAATGAACTAATTAGCAATCAATTTAACTTGATGATGCTTACCAGAATTTAACTGAAGCTATGAAGAATGTAGCGAGAATAGGGCTTACGTTTTTGTATATAGTTAGCGAGCTAGCTAGCCATCTCCTTTTCGCCAGTTTCTTTAGTTCAGTTCACTTTGAAAAGCAGCATGTCCTCAAATTTCCAAAGGGTAAGGGGACGCCCCCATATAAATTGACTGGTCAGGGTGAGAACTGTCAAGTTTAGCTCAATCCTTAAATCCCTTGCAATGTGCAAAACAAAAAAACAAAAAAGCAAAAACTTGACCGATACGGCTTTTGGGAAAGGATTATTGACATAGCACGTGTCCACGGCTTGAACCGTAGCACTTGGGTTGCATGTGCAAAGCGTGGATGGATGCGGATGGACAGCGAGCAGTCCGCACCCTTCACAATTTTGGAGGGTCTACTACTAGGGAGCCATAGTAGTGCTCCTTTTTCATGGTTAATCATCAAAGCACAGGCAGGCTGTCTTTACGGGAGCCGCATGGCCATTTCCGGGTTCATTACGTCATTATCTCCTTCTTTGGCCACCCATCGATAACGTATAGTATTACCTGATGATAAACACGTTTTCAACGTACAAAAATGCCAGGTTACTTACACATACAAAGCACTGTCTATAAGTCATTGCTTCAAATCTAGGCCTGCCATTAAAAGTATTGCTATCAAACTTGTGCCAAGTTACATGAAACAATATTGACTATCTTAACTCACACAAATTACACAAGCTGTATTCCAAAGAAATGCTAATGGATAGGTTTGTAAGATTCTATATTTATTTAATAGGCCTCAATATGTGTAATTTTTTTATGTGTATTTATGTATTTACATAAATATAGGCTACACCCCCTTCCACAGTGTGGATGATTGTATGTTTCTTGGTATAAATGTCTGTTTACAAATGTGAATGTTACATGCTCCTAGGGAAATGTCGTCATAGGGAGAACAAAGTATTGCATATATGTCTGTATGTATGTATGTACAGTATTTATTTTACAATCAGTATTTATGTGAAGCTGAAACTATACAAGGACTTGTATATTTTGTAAAATGGAACTTGACAACAAAGTATAAACATATCCTTTCTGGAGGAATATCCTTTCTTTAGGTATTGACCAGCAGTTTCATACATTCATTTAAATGCCTTGCATGAGGTAATTTTTTTTTTATTAGAGACTTTGATGTGACACAAAGTTTGAATGACAACATTGTTTTCAGATGGTAAGATTAAAAACACACAGGGCCAAGTGACTTGAAATAATTTAGAAAACATTGGGTAGCATTGCTCTGGAATACAGCTTATGTAATTTGAGTGAGCTATGATAGCCAATATTGCTCCATGCAACTTCGCACAATTTTGATATCAATACTTTTAATGGCAGGCCTAGAATGAAGTTGACTTATAGATAGTGCTTTGTATGTGTGAGTAACTCGGCATTTTTGTACGTTGAAAACTGTTTTTTCATCCGATAGTACATACAGCGCAGAAAACAAAAAAAAACTTCACACAGGCTTACTGTCCCGGACTGGAGTCGAGTACACCTGTCCTAGACCACTGGTTCCAGCCTACACCCAGGCCAGAGGTGGGCAGTTCCAGTCCTGGAGGACTGGTGTGTATGTAGGTTTTTGTTTCAAACAATTCTCCTGACTAATTGAGCTAATTGGCCGTATACACCAACACTGGTTCACTCGTAGATTATAGCACAGTAAAAATACCTTATATAGGGACGCAAGAACAATTTTAGGCTGTCATTCATACACTTATCAAGAAATGGAGCTCAAATTTCAGTCGGCAAAACTGCTTGGGCTAATTAAGTAATTATGGCCAGAAGTTGGCATGAAGACAGCCCTCGGTGCCCAGTTCACTCCTGCACTACGAGAATCAGTCACCAGAGGGCACTAGAGTCCACCATGGAAAACAAAAGCAAGCATTTACACGTCATGTAAACTTAATGGCATGGTAATGGCAGCAAAAGATGAGGAGAGGTTCAATAAGAACATGAAAAATTCTTTTTTTTTTTTTTTTTTTTTTTAAAGAAACGTTTGTAAAATACTTAAACTTAAGTTACCACCACCCCCTCCTCACTGCTAGTCCTGGAATCCACAGGAGCGCCTGACCAGACAGTCCCAGTTCTGTGAGTGCAGTACTGTAGTTCTACTGAGGTCAGTGGTGATCAAATAAAATATAACTTTTTCACTGTTTGAAAGGAACAGTTGAAAATTCATAGAAACTGCACCCCTGCAGTTATCTTGAGCTATAATGCTCTGTATCAGAAATTGAATATATTGTAATATGGAAGCTGTCACGGTGACTGTGGTGTGGGGATGGCTGGTTTAAGCAGCCACACCTGCCCTGGGTCAAGCTAATTAGACCAGGCCAATTGGATAATTGGTTAAGAATTAGATAATTGGCCAGGCTAATTGGACCCGGGAACAGGAGTGGCTGCACCTGTGCGTAGTGAGGTAATCAGTGCGCACAGGTTAAATTGGCCATCCCCACTCACACAAAGCGGAGCCTCTGTCATGACAGTTTTTACATCTGCTCAGTTGGCTGTAACCTCTTGCCACCCTCATAAATTAACCTGTACTGTTTGAACATCATCTCCCTGTGACTCTGTGCTGGAGGGCCCCTTGGAAAGCCACTTCGGTGGCCTGTGGCAGGCTTGTTTGCCACAGTGACCTATTACAGTGTGAACACCAATAAAATCTTAAAGCAAAATTTTACTAAGTTTGGCTTGGGACAGCAGGAACGGGAGAGGATGTGTGGAAGTAGTAATCTGAAATGTCTTTGTTGAAATGCTAGAATTACAAATGAATCATTTTTGGAACTTGATGCTTTTATGAATAGTGGGGGCTATGAGGATGGGGATGAATACAATATAGAGGGTATAATATAGAGGGGTACAAACTCACCAGGAAGGATAGATACAATAAGAGAGGTGGGGTATAGCTCTCTATGTAAAAGAAAATCTTAATGTGCAAGAAATTCCAGAAACTGGCCAACTCATGTCTGGTGAGGATATTTGGATTAAGCTCATATAGGAACATGAAAGGGGCCTTACTGTAGACATGTGTTTCTGGATGCCAGCTTCAGACAGTAGTGTGAAATCAATGCTTTTTGGAAACGGAACAGGCTCATCAGGAAGGTGAGACTATTATTATGAGTGAGTCCAATTAGCCCATCATTAATTGGGAATTGATGACAGCAAGGAAAATGTGAGGAAGAATCTTTAGATGTAATAAATGACATTTTTTGGCACAATATGTCAGTCAGCCTACAAGTCAGTCAATTCTGGATCTGGTGCTATGCAACTGGCAGCATAGAGATAATCGAGCCACTTGGGACAATTGATCATTCTGCAGTTAGTTTAGATATATTTTGGCAAATTAACAGGGCCTCCTCGAAGTCCAGATTTATTTATTTGAAACTAACCGATTTTAACAAGATACGAGGAGCTTCTTGATTGCAAGACTGAATGAAAAGTGTGGCAGGTTTTAAAGGGTTATTCTTGAGGCACAATGTAAATTTATTCCACAGCTAAGAGGAATAATTAAGTTGAAGAAGCAGTCTCCCCAATGAACAAACCCATACGAGAGAGTTTGAGAAAAAAAGATATGTAAAGTTCTACATGTGTAAAATAAGAACATAAGGTAGGATTACTTGTACAAAATTGGAATGTGCTCAATTTGAAAAAGACTTGGGAGTAATGGTTGATAAAAGCCTTTCAGGTTCTAGGTACCGTGCCGTAGCAGTTTATTATTGCAGTTTTTATGTGTTTGTTTTGTACATTTTTTTTAGAATCAACCAGAAGCTGAACAAAACAAAGAACTTCCTGCCCCCTTGCATGCAGATGGTTGACGAACTGCCAAAGACATGGGGGCTGTGAGGGTGAGTGATGCTCTTCTACACCTTCTGCTGGCAGGTGTGGAAATTGCAGGCCTTCTCCAGTTCTGTGGGGCCGAGAGAAGAGGGGGAGAAAAACATGGCATCAGTTATAGCATAAACAGGGCTATCAGGTTAGGTGTCAGTTATCATACAAACAGGGCTATCAGGTTAGGCGTCAGTTATCATACAAACAGGGCAATCAGGTTAGACGTCAGTTATCATACAAACGGCAATCAGGTTAGGTGTCAGTTATCATACAAACAGGGCAATCAGGTTAGGCGTCAGTTATCATACAAACGGCAATCAGGTTAGGCGTCAGTTATCATACAAACGGCAATCAGGTTAGGCGTCAGTTATCATACAAACAGGGCTATCAGGATAGGCATCAGTTATCATACAAACAGGGCCAGGGTTTTCCCCCAGAAAAGTTGTTAGGGCCGGCGGCAAGTATCATTTGACAGGGCCCGGTGCGGCCCGGCGTGGGTTGGCAGCCAGGTGTCGTTTTTGATGGGGGCCCGGCGCAGGCCAGCGACAGACTGATGGCAGCATTAAGGTAAGGCCCTATAGTTTCTGTGATAACAGAATCACAGATGGAATCGCGGAATTGAGAATTTAAAAAAGCTGTAACACAGATTCCATAGGGCCCTACATTAAGTCAGTGCTAAAAGCTGACTGGAGATTTGAAAATTTAACTACGTAATGTGATTGTTGTTATAAATAAGTCATTCATTCAACACACATTTTTAAAAAATCAACGAAAAAAGTCCTGATTGGCTACTGAATCTTACAACAAGCCTTGGAATGCTGGGCACATTTAAATAGGGATCAGAATCGCGAACCGGTTCCAAGTTGTCCCATTCATTGGAATCGTATGCCTCCAAGCTTATCGATTCTGCTTCTTGAAGCCAGCATGTTTTTACGACAGCTGCACATTGCAAAACAATGACGTAACGCCTTGGGGGAGGCACGCACACAGGCAGCCTCTCTCAGGTGTTTGTTCTGGATGACAGCTGTCACAACAAATATGATCCGGGCTGCCAGCCTTGATATATTCTGTTGCAATAAAGATTCTAAGACAATTTCTAAGGCAATTTCTCTGGATTAACGGGTTATTTTCTAGCCTGAAATATATCGTATTACGAAATGACTACACATGTCATGTAACGTGCAAGTAGTTGGCTATCTCCCTGGATATGACGTAAATTTTTTTACCAATAAATAATAATAATAATAATACATGCGATTTTATCCAGGGAAATAGCTACACAAAAAGACAAAATAAATGTTGTGGTTGCGATTGCCGTCGTAGATGTCAGAAGGAAATGTCACTGGCAAAAAAAAGTTTGCTCTCTTTGCAGTGGTTTGGGCTGGAAACGAGCTGTAAGAGCGGGATATGCACAACACTGCCTACTGATTGGCTACTGAATCTTACAACAATGTGCAGCCTTGGAATGCTGGGCGCATTTCAACAACAACAAAATATCTATGTATCTGTGTTACTGACTGTTTGGCTAGCTAGCTAAGTTAGCTAAATGACCACGTTGTCGTGCACATCAATGTCATAAAGCTAACGTTATTAATAAACAAGTGAAGTCGTTATTTCGATGGCGATTAATAAATCATGTAATGTTACAATGTATTGAACGTTACATTCTTGCTACTAGTTTAATGTTACCTACACACTGCTTAAGTTAATATAAACAGAATGTACTTACCGACGAGATGAAGTGATAACACAGTTTGTAACGAGGTTAGTTAGCCTACCAAAGAAATGGTGCCTTGCTAGGTAACGTTAGCTTGAGATAGTCGGGAGCATCACGTGTTGAACGTCACTCTATGCACAATGAGGGTAAAGAACACTGATCTCTGACCTGCTGTTTTCCTAATATAGTGCACTATAATAGTGCGTTCACGTTTTAACCGACAGATGTCACTCGTGAGCTTTCCAACCGAGCCGACCCACTGTAACTGTAGTTTAAAAAACATCTTAAAAATGCATTAAAATTTTTTTTTTTTTTTAAATCCCCGATGCTTAGGCCCGGCGGGCCGCTGGGCTTGCAATACACTGGCGGAAACCCTGATGGCTATCAGGTTATGTGTCAGTTATTATGCAAACAAGGTTATCAGGTTCGGTGTCAGTTATTATGCAAACAAGGCTATCAGGTTAGGTGTCGGTTATCAGTTAACTGGATGGTCCGGTGTGGTTTCAGTTACACGCAGGGAAAATGGTCGAGACAAAACCTACCTGACGCGCTGGTGGAGCACTGCCTGAGTGAGGTCACAGCGTCGTAATATTCTTTCCCCAGGAAGTCCTTGAAACTCTGGCCTTTAATCACCTCCTGGAGACACTTGGTGGAGTCTTTAAAGAGGAGGTTACTCCCTTCTTTGGACTGGAACATCTTAAACATGCCAGTGTTGGAGCCTTTGATTCCGAACAGGCTCTACGGGAGAAGGTACAAAAGACTGTTCAGAAACTAGCTACTTGCATGCGTGTATGCGTGTGTGTGTGTGAGAATGTGTATTAAAGTTACCTCACAAAACTGTAATACCTGGGCAAATTTCTTAGCTACCAGGATAGGCTGCGAAACACATGCATGTTATGTTAAAGTTTATGTTAAAGCAAGATTATGTGGATAGCGAGCTACACTACATATCCAAAAGTATACTGTATGAACACCTGAACATCACACCTGTATGTACTTTCCTGGGGGAAGAACTAGGTGCAGATATACTCAGGGGTCTCTTTGCAGGGCAAAATTATTTACACCAACATATTCCGCTGGCTTTCCTCGAGGATACGCTCTATGAAAGATAACGATTCTCAAAGGAATGCAATACATATGCTCCTTTGACCATATATGTCTATATCCACGTATTCCTTAATCATGGTATAGTGATAAGCCACTGATATCAGTGTATTCTTGAGATTGTGAATACATTTTGGTGTGATTGCTCCGGGCCAGATTTTAAAGATTTTAGTGCTGTATAAAGTTTAAAGTTTTGGAACTCTTGAATGTGCAGTCGTCACTTGAAATAAACTGAAGGACAATCAAAGTGTGTCGATTTATTTGTTATGAATGGTAATGTAAATAAGATATTTACACGATTAGCATTTTTTTCCAATGCTCCTCCATGGCTTTGTTGGTGGCAACGGTGCTGCTTTTAACCATTGTAACTGCTTTATATTCTTTATTTAGTCCTTTTAGTCTTTTTTCCTCAGGACAGAATTAAGCTGCTCGAGTACGGTCAACAACAATGCCCCTTTTATGGGAACACGCACAGAGCTCAATTAACAAAGCCCATGTTCACTCAGCATGTTGATAACCGCCTGCACGATATTGGTTACACCCGATTGCAGTTGTTAGGTTTTGTCAAGCCAGCTAATGGAAAGGAACCCTGGGTATGTTAAGCTTCCTTTGTAGTGTACCCCCCAGAATGAACCTCATTTATTAGTCAACATTCTTACGGTACGAATGCTGCGGTTCAGGTGTACTGAATTTTAGGAGCACGGTTTTGGTCCTGCCCACCTCCTGGTCCTTCAGGACAGCCACCACCTGGTCCCGCATCTCGGGCCGGGTCACGACGGCGTGGGCGGGCACTTTGGCCAGGTGACATTTCAGGTGTTGAGAAATCGGGGCCCTTGTATTATCAAGGCACAGCAGCTCAAAATCAGCAGACTTCAGGGCCGACGCCCAGGAGGGACCGTTTCCTAGGCAGAGATTAGGATGAGATGGTCTGCAGTGCACACACACAAACACATAGGCATGCATACACACAAGCACGCACACACACACACACACATACGAGTGTGCACATACATGCACAAACACAGGCATGCGCACACACACATGCAGGTATGCATGCACACACGTGCATGCACACCCATGCACACATGCATGCTGGTATGCATGCATGGACACACAGGCATGCACAGTCGCGCGCGCGCACACACACACACACACACACACACAAACACATGTTGTGAAGGATATTTTGCCTATTTAGAGTAGCTTCAGTAAATATCCAGCTGTTTAAATGGATCTTATGTTTAAAAACATGCAAGCTTTCTTTGTCTTTTCACTGAGGGCGGGTCTGCTAAATATACAAATGGAAATGTTAATACTTTTCTATACAGCTATATACTGTATAGACAGAGTCTATACAGCTCGTATATGATAGATGACTCCATACTGTGCTAAAGACAGTTCTTACCATCACTGTTCTCTCCCACAGTTGTGTGTTTCACAAAGGAAACATCAGCACCACCCTCCACCAGGCACCTTGCAGAGAGGGAGAGGGAGGTCAGACACATCATGCGCACACAGAGAGAAACAAAAAACAAACGCATAACACAGACAGTGGAGGACATTACACACACACACACACACACACATCACACACACCACACACATAGTGCGACTCAAAGTATAATGGGAAAGGAGCTGGTCTTGTAACCTAAAGGTCGCAGGTTCGATTCACTGGCAGGACACGGTTGTACCCTTGAGCAAGGTACTTAAGTATATATATTGCTTCAGTATATATCCAGCTGTATAAATGGATGCGATGTAAATGCTGTGTAAAAACGTTGTGTAAGTCGCTCTGGTTAAGAGAGTCTGATAAAGGCCGGCAATGTAATGTAACACACGCAAAGTATAAATGTGCCTTACACATCACTGACAGAGGGACCAATATACACACGCGCGCACACACACACACACAGGGAGGGAAAAACAAAACCAGTCTACTCACTTCATGCATGTGCAGCAATAGAGAAACCGAATGCGAGAAACAACTGATAGCAGAATATAGAGAAAGTGAAGAACTGTGCAC
Source organism: Anguilla pacifica (assembly GCA_039654925.1). Classification (NCBI taxonomy): domain Eukaryota; kingdom Metazoa; phylum Chordata; class Actinopteri; order Anguilliformes; family Anguillidae; genus Anguilla; species Anguilla pacifica. The sequence goes on from CM077289.1 coordinate 6,763,652, forward strand.
ATCACACAGAAGAAAGAGATGGAGAGAGAGATAGGAGAGAAACAGAGAGGGAGAGAGAGAGACAGGGAGAGAGGAGAAAAACAGAGAGAGGGTGAGAGAGAGAGAGAGACACAGGGAGAGAGAGATAGAGACAGGGAGGGAGGGAGAGAGAGAAACGGAAAGAGAAAGACAGAAAGAGAGAGAATGAAGGTCATGCAGCCTGTACCTCAACGCTCCGGCATAGCTATAGTAAAGCTCCTCTGTGCTAGCTCTGCACTTGACGCCCCCCACGATGTCCTTTCCCTTGCCAACGCACAGTTTGCACAGACTGGACCCCTCGTCGGCCCCAGGGGCACAGCTCTCGCTGAAGAAATTGGCTGTAAAACGAGGGAGCAACGTAACCCCCAAACGGCAAAAAAACGGTAAGCAGTAGCCCCCTTCTCTCTCTGTGTTGTCCAATGCAGAGCCCGTGAACACAGACCCACAGAACTGCATTTCAGATGGAACGGCTACTCCCAATCAATGAGACAAGGGACAGCCATTCCAGTTACAACTGTTTTAATGGGAATGTTCTCATGTAAAAACCCATTACTTTAATTAGAAAAAACTGAACCCAAACTGTCGGCTGACAAATGATACGCCAGCTCTCCACAGCACAAACGATGTACGCACACAGACACAAACACGCTCACACAAAGACACAGAACACATTCAGCGTCACGGCTTCAGTGTCACTATAACACTTTGCCAGCACTCTCAGGCCTGTGACCCATGACCCCCAACACTACTCACAGAATTCACAGTCATTTGTGGCCTTGTGGATGAGACCCATGGGGACGTTCCAGCCCGCAGTGCGGCCCATTCCAGTGTGACACGACTTCTTGCCCCTCAGGTCAGCCCAGGAGAAGCCTGTGCCGTTCTTCACCACGGCAACAGCATAGTAAGAGGAGGTGAGGGTATCTCCAGATTCACTACATTTAGCTGTGAATAGAAACAGACAGAGAGACATAAAATTACATTATAAATAATGTGGTTCCAAATGAGGGAATTGGTGGATGTAGAGATGGTTGGAACAGATAAACCAGCCTATCAGGGGTGGTTCTGAAGGTGGTTCTGACGGCGGTTCTGCGTTTGACCGGTACCTTCATCATACTGCTCCGCCATGACCGGAACCAGGCCACACATCCCCGCAGTGTACAACTCCCCTCCATCCAACGTCATGGCATCTGCCTCTTTACGCTGAGACGAGTGAGAGAAACATAAAGAGAGATAGAAATAGGTAGAGACACACATGAATAAAAAGATGAGAGAGAGAGAGAAAGAGGGAGAGAGACGGAGACAAAGAAATAAAGAAGGAACAAAAAGAGAGGAAGAGAGAAGCAGCAAGAGAGAAATTTAACTGTCCTTCCCAAAAAATTGTTTCTATATCTCTTAACACCGCCCCCCCTCCCGGATCTTGTTATGTAAGGCATAATCCCTGACAAGGCGGTCAGCTATTGAGAAATAAAGGCAGCCGCAGAGGGGAGGGGGCTTGCCTCTGAGAAGGCCATTATTTACCCATAGCTGACCGCCTCATGTCACAGCATGCTTGCCTATTCAGGAGCATTGGCTAACGGGGTACTGGAGCAAGATACAAGGCAAGTTGACGCTAGTAGGTCATCGGACTCTCCTTAATACAAATTAGCATAAAATGTAATAACGGACTGTCTCCTGACATCAATGGCATAACACTGTCTACCTGGACCAGACAACACAAAACCGCTGTATCGATAGCTGAAAGACAACTACTTTTTATTTTTTATTATTTTGCTCTGCCTCTGTAATTCTGGCTCACTGTCTCTCTCCTGACACTGTCAGTGTCGCTGGCATTTATTTGCTCCCCGGCCTCTGATTCAGCCTCACACCTTTTGTAATGTCGCTAACACTAGGTCAGTTTTCTCTTCGCCCACTGCAAATCTGATTGACTGTACTGTACAGCTAGCGTAAGTCATACAACTAGGCACAATCACAAAAAAAAGTTGTCAGCTGTGGCACGTCTTTCTGCAGAGTGATATGAACAGTTCTAGGTTAAATCGGACTGTTACGCATAGCAGCAGTCATTATAAAGTAATATCTGACCACTGAATGCCTAAAGTGACCAATCAGAATCGAAAATTGAACAAAGCCGTGTAATAAACCGTGTTATACCATGATCTTTTTGATGCAGTCGTCCACGGTGGGTGCACTAGCACAGCTGATCTTGTCTTTTGCAGAGTCTATATCGATGCTTGAGGCCCAGTTATCGCATTTTGTGGTCTCCTTCTGCCCCGCCGCGCACCACTTCACCTCCTTGGCATCCCGCTTGATGTCAGGGCCAGCTGTGGGCAAGGGGATCCGCCAAGCGCAAATGAGCCAGCAGGACACGGATATGGCTCCTACTGATACATTGTGTGCGTGTGTATGTGTGTGTGTCAGAGTGAGTGTGCGTGCGTGTGTGTGTGCGTGCGGGTGTATGTGTGTGCATGTTTGTGTGTGAGCATGTGTGCATGTGTGTGTGTTTGTGTGCGTGGGTGTTTGTGTGTACGTGTGTGCGTGTGCACATGTGTGTTCGTCTGTGCGTGTGTGCACGCACGTGTGTGTGCATGCATGTGTGTGTGTTTCTGTGTGCGTGCATGTGAGTGCGCGTGTGTCCGTGTGCATGCGGGTGTGTGTGTATGTGTGTGCGCATATGGCTCCTGCTGATACACTGTGTGTGTGTGTATGTGTGTGTGCACGCCTGTGTGTGCGCGCGCGTGCACGTGTGTGTGCGCGTGCACGTGTGTGTGCGCATGTGTGTGCTTGCATGCGAGTGCATGTGTGCATGCATGTGTGTGCGCGTGTGCCTGTGTGTGCATATGTGTCTCACCTTTCTGCAGCGAGCGGACGATGCTCATATACTCTGCACCCAGGTAAAGGAAGCTCTCTGTGCTCTTGGGAATCTGGACCAGTTTGACAGTGGAGTCTTTGAAGAGCAGGTCCTTAGCTTTGTAGTTGGTGGAGGAGAAAAGGAGAGGTTCTCTCTGTTGCACACACACAGGCACAAACACAACCGGATTAGAACCTGACCGCCCATTCCACAACAGAAGCTCTGGTTCAGCTGGCGCAGCCATATGGGGGAGACATATAGGTGTGGCAGGTGAATGGCACAAGTGCACAGGCCAGTGGTGCAGGTGTAGTGGCCCAGGTGTAAAGAAGGATGGTACAGATGTGACATTGTCAGGTGAGTCGGTTGCACATGACACAGGTGAGCAGCGAGGGTACGACTGATGGACAGTACAGGTGTTTCAGGTGTACAGATAAGGAGTGTACCATGGCTATCTCAAGCATTTTCCAGATACGGTCAGCCAGGTCTGCGTCCTTACGGCTGACCACAGCATGGGCGGGCACTTTGGCCAGGTGGCATGAAGCAAAGTCATTGACGCTCTTCCTGGTGCCATCCTTACACAGCAGCTCGTATTTTGATTTCTCTGAGTCTACAAACGGGAAGTAGGAAACAGGAGGCGGAGTCAGTTATGCACATGCTGTGAGTGGTAGGCCTTGTCTGAAACAGCATGCCTGCCTACTACTGAGTACACAAGTTGTGTACAACTTGTATGCAACTTGTACACTCAATAGTAAGCAAATCAGCTGTTTCAGACACAGCCCTAGCTTCTCTCCAGAAAAGGACACAAAGAAAAAACTGCAAGAGTAACCAAGGGGCCAAGACCAGGCTTAGTGTTTGAAGGTCACTTCCTGGTGTTGTTGAGAGACATTGCTCTCTAGCGCCAGTGTGGTTGGCTCCAGTATAGGTCTGTCAGCCACCAGATTAATTATAAGCCAACAGTACCAATGCGGTCAAAATATGAAGTCAATCATTTTTACATCAACGATAGGTGTTTTTTCTTTGTCTAGTGTCTCCGTATGTGTCAATTCGTTAAGTTATTGTATCATTTTGAGAATATTTGAAAATTTTGTGGACCAATCAGGGACAGTTTGCATCGCTGCCTATTCACAGCGTATCACTCGAATGTCTATGGGTAAGGGCACAGTCACTTTGTCCATATTGGGTTTTTTTAAGGTCTATGAGAGTAACGTGAGCATTGACGTCAGCATCAGCACATTTGTCATCAGTTCACACAAGTCTTATAACACATATTACATATTTCATATTACACAGCAAGCAAGTGCCAGTCGGACTGCCATTAGTGCCAGACTTGGTCCCCTTCTGCTAACAACAGGGCTGTTCATCATATTCATCCTTCATCCTTCTCTTTTGCATTCTTTTAACACCAGATACCTCATCTTGACTGCTTAGCCACAACTGTACACCAGTGGACTAATTTGCAAAAGGTTTGCTGCGCTCTGTCAGGCCAATAAGGCACAATGTGAATTGGTGAATTGGTGATTACCTGGGACTGTCGTATGTTTCATAAAGCCTACATCACCAGCCTCCTCCAGGCACCTGACAAGAGAGAAAAGGATAAGATGTCCGACAACCCATATTTATTTTCTTAACAGTGACTCCAAACACACAGAAAATTTTACTTTGTCATTTTTTTTTTTTAAATTAAAAAAAAACAGAATCCATGTATGAAATCACAAATCAAAGCACACTAATGCAACTCAGGTTAAGCACCTTACTTGGGGGTGCAACAGCAGTGTCCTGCCTGGGAATGAAACCTGCAGCCCCAATCCTTACCCACCCCAAAGCCTAAACTGAACATGCTGGATAGAGCCAATATTAAAATGTCCCTCTTAATGTGGCCCAACACTCACATTAGCTTTTTTCTGTGTATGTCAATGGTTTGAAGACAGACACAGCATGGACATAGCAGAACTGAAAAATGTACATCAACCACGTTGTTCATGCTGAGAGAGGGCAGTTGTACCGTCCACTTAAAATAAAATTTCTGACTGTTTTTTAATGTTCTAACTAGTTTCCCATTTTCTCATGAAATTTCAACTATTTTTCCAAAGAAGGAAATCTCCAACTTTATTTGTGTGATAGTCAGTGACAGAATATTCTCCATAGTCGGTAGTCAGTCACCCCTAATAACTATGACAATTAAAAATTATTTTGTTTGCACACCCTGTGCAATACGGTAAACCAGAGATCTTCATTTCTGGCCCTGGCGGGCAGCAGTTTTTCTCGGGACCAGGACCAGGGATGAAGATCATGGGGGTAGATAGGGAGAGATCAGAGGAGAAAGCAATGGTAGCCCTGCAGGGGGTGCTGTGGGACTCACTTGAAGGCTCCACTGTAGTCATAGTAGGGATTCTTGTGTGTACGGGAGCAGTCGTTCATGCACAGCTTACACAGGTTCTTGTACTTCTTACTGTGCATATCCTGGTCAGCTCCCGGAACACAACTTTCAGAGAAGAACTCTGACACAGCTGCAGAGAAAACGGAAAATGCATTTCAGTGCACTGAAACATGCTTAAAAATGCACTGAAACATGTTTGAAAATGCACAGAAACATGCTTAGACACGTTAAAACAAGTTTTTAAATGCACTGAAACACACATAGGCATGTTGAAAATGTTTAAATGCGCACTGAAATATGCCCAGACATGTTGAAATGTGCCGTAAGCACATTTAAACACACAGGCAAGGATTTATACACATTTATGCACACAGAGTTACCATGACAATTTTCATCGCACTGGCAAACATGACTTTCACTCCTGTCCTACAATAAGGCAATATAATGGGAATGTCTCCTTGGACCTATTTCACTGCATGGCCTAAAAGAAACTACATGGCCCACAGTGCAGTGCGGCAGATCACCTTTCACAAGATTTTCATCGTCGATTCCACCCCAGGAGATCTGAGTCTGAGCTAGCAGAGTACCGATGGGAATTTTCCAACCAGCAGACTTCCCCAGGCCCGTGTGACATGACTTCTTCCCCTTCAGTTCATTGAACCCGAAGTTGGTGCCCGCCTTTGCCACGGCAACAGCGTAGTAGCAGGTGTCAGAACCTACAGGGGAAGGGGGTGGAGACAACTTAGTGAGTTTTCACCCTGCTTTCTCTCTCTCTCTCCACCCCACTGTCTGTGTCTGTGCTTTTACCCCGCTCCCTCCGTTTATGCAACATGGAACCTGTAATCACCGACTGAGCGTTCAACAGTATTAGATTAAAGAAGCACATAGAGAAATATCATACCATTCATCACAAAGGAACGATTCTCTGTTGAGAAAGATTGCCTCTACACATGAACTCCCCCCTCCTCCCCCTTGCCCCACCACCCCATTAACGGTGCTGCAATCCTTTATATCAGGAATGTTCAACCAGTAGCTCTGGAGTCAAATGTGGGCCACTGTAGTCCTAGCCATTTTATCATTGAGAAAAAAAACAAGAGACAGGCACACAAGCCCCCCTGCTTGAGTTATATCAGCTATGCATCCTCAATCTTATCCAGAAAGGGCCGGTCTGGGTGCTGGAACACACCTGATTCTACTAATCAAGGTCCTTAGCAAAGACTCTAGTGGTTGATCAGTAGAATCAGGTGTGTAACTGCTTGGTTGGAATGAAAGCCTGCACCCACACCGGCCATTTCTGGATAAGACTGAGGACCCCTGCTCTATGGTGTTTATTTCCATGTATATATAATGTATTGACGTATGATTCATGATACCAACATAGCTGTAATCTTATCATAACCTTCACCCTTCACTGCCGTGTCGAAAGCCCCTGGCCTACCTGGGCCGTAGTCCTCGGCGATGATTGGGTGCAGGTTGTAGTTTTCGAGTCCAGCATGGTAAATATCACCTCCATCTAGGGTAACGGCATCTGCATCCCTAGCCTGAGAGAGAGAGAGAGTTTTGAGTTTTAACAAACCTTTATTGTACAATACACAGCCAATGGCAACAACAAACCAAAATTAAGAAAAAAAAAAAATATATAAAAAACAAAGGGAGAAAGAAAAACAATAGGACGCACAATTAACATAAAGCATTGGTTACACCATCATCTTAGTATGCTGTTAAATACTAATTCTCCTCCCTCCAGCCTACACTCAGCCTCCCCACGGCACCACCTATCCTGAAAAAACACAAATATCCTGCATCCTACTGTAGTACTCAAAGTCTGCTGACACCCTTGATCTGATGAGAGACTTATACATCTCAATGATGGAATTTTTGTTCCTAAATACATTACTTTCTTCACTAGCACGCACCGTTCTTTTATTTATTTTCACCCGCACAATCTATTATGGGCTTTTATATGTATTTTGAAAGCCGTACTAAAAACTAAAAACTTATGAGCAAAAATGTTTTTAATCATTAGTCAGACGTATATTAACGACAGACGCTTTGAAATTCACATCAATCAGACTTTTCGCCATAGATGCCGGCGATAGAGTGACAGCGCCGTCCACTCACCTTAATGGCTTTTATGCAACCTTCCGCCCCTTCTTTCTGCACGCACGTCAAAAGGTCCTTCAGTTCATTTTTGCCCGCTAGGTCGTCACATTTCTTCTTCTCTGCGTCAGACTGCGCGCACCATTTCACCGGAGAAGCTGCCAGTGCCGAGGCTGTGGGGGGAAAGCGACAAGACAGCAGCGCCACACCTGACACGGTTATTCTAATGATCGTACTTTTTGCCCCCATCATTGCCGTGCACGACTCTTAATTGCAGCGCTAACACTCGGAGAGACAGTGGTCAAATATGAAGAACGTTAATTTGTATAATTCGTAGATTATACGATGTACCGTTTTATAAGGGAACAGAAGGTTCAGTACTTTACCGAGGCATCCAATGAGGAGCAAAGACACGAGAGCCTTCATGTCTGTGGGATTCTGGCGTTGTTACCGATTGGAAAAAGTGCAGATGAAAACCAGGCCAGCGCCGCGGCTTTTATACCCGACGGGTGGGCTGAGTTTGCTGGAAAAAAAACTCTGTTTGTTCAAGCTTTCCCAATACCTGGTCCACATATCTGGACGCATAATACAGCAGCAAACACGACCACGGGTGTGCGGGGGCTCGTGAGCCGTTCCTGAAATGGAGGGAATTGTTTCGGGTCAATTTGGTACAGGTCGTTTCTTCACGTTGGAATTGCCGCGCAAATTCCCCTGTATGTTAATGGTATGCTAGCAAGTGTTGAATGTGAGCAGCAATGTAATGACACTGAGTCTCCCCAGTATTTGTGTACATGTCCACAAACAACTTATCAAGGTGCAAAAAGGTGAAAAACAACATCAATACTAAGTAAAATGACCTTGTAGCTCAGATGTTGCTGGTTCTAAAGTCGCTTTTCCACCGCATGGTACCGGCTCAACTCGACTTGACTTTTTTGGTTTTCCATCGGGCAAAAGTTGTGGATAGTACCTGGTACCAGGTACTTTTTTTTGGTATCACCTCCGTCGAGGTTCCAAGCGAGCTGAGGCGATACCAAAAGGTTGACGTGAAAACACTGCAGACCACTGATTGGTCAGAACAACGCGTTTCTTGCGGTGTCGCTATATGACGACCAGCTACATTGACGGGGGTACTATCTGCAGTGGAAAACAAAGTACCTGGTACCAACAGCGAGTAGAGTTGAGTCGAGCTGAGCCGGTACCATGCGGTGGAAAAGCGGCTTTATTTACGCACGTGTTACAGCAGTGCATCTTATACACATTGTTTTACGCGCATCAGTTTTTAAATGAATCTGGCTCCGAAGAAAGATGCAGTTGAAGAAGAAGAAATCTGCTCCATTCGGGTCAGGTATCATACAGGTTAGGTGCCGGGAAAGCTCGACCTTTGAGCGACCCTAGGTTAGCGCTTAATTGCCCAGTGGCAGAACGGCCGACTGGCGTCAGCCTCGTCCCTGTTCCCGCCCAAATCCTGTTCAAATTACGCTTCTGCACTGTGTTTGAAACGTGTCACAAAGCGCTCTGTGTGACAAAATGGGTTATGACAAGATCTGTTTCTTTGTGTGCGGATTTTTCTTTTCCCTTTCTTTCCTTTTTTTTTTTTTAAATCAAGCAAAGCAAAGCAAACAGAGAGTGTTGAGAAATTTGGGAATTTCTAATCCGAACACGGTCTCACACGTTGACACCGCAAGCCAGTGGGCACATGGTAATGTTTTGTCAGTACACGCGGCAGTTGGACATGACCAGTGACCAGGGTGTGTGCAGTTGACTGGGTTTGGGGCAGACTTTCCTGCCAGATCCTGACTGGGCCGTCAGGTGGCCTTGGATATTGGGAGTCTTTGCTCGGGAAACTGAACCAATGACCACAAACTTATTATGCTCACATGAACCTCATATCTGAAGACTTTCTGCGCAAATTCATTCATTCATTTCCCGTTTCCATTTCATTTCTACAGGTTTGTGCCATCTCTTTTGTGAACACGGGCGCAAGCGTGAGCCTTGCTTCTTGTTGTACAAAGCCCCCCCCCCCCCCAAAAGCAGGGTCTTCCTCCAAAGACTATTTAAATAGTTCTAGTTCAAAGACACGACAGCAGTATCCTACCCTGGATTTGAACCTGCACGCTCAGTACCCTTTCCAAATTACACTATACTGCCCCCCCCCCATCCCCCACTACGCTACGCAATGCGTGCGAACCGCACGCCTCCGTCCTGTCGCCAGGTAAGGGCTAGAAGCGCCAGCGTGCCGGCTTTGCACTTCTGGCGAGACAACCCGTGACCCGTGACCCGCCAGGCAGTGCTCCCCCTAAGAAGAAACGGGCATCGTGGGTGACCCCGCAAAATACAACTGGGCCTTCGAAACCGGGCGCAGAAACGTCGTGTAGTCAGGATAGACACATGTTAGGTAATTCAGGCTGTTAAGATAACATGACATGCGGATTGCTCCATCGACATAGGTGGTGTGATGTGGGGTTTCTCTGATTGGGGGGGGCTCACATGGCTTTGAGGAATTTACTGGTTGGCTCAATTCCTTCCCGACAAGAGAACATTCCGGAATGAAGGAGGTCTGTTGTTTTTCCACATTGTACTCAGAGAAACAACAGAAAAAAACGGAGAAAAAAAAAAAATCAGGGAGAGGACCATCCCTTTGACATGCGAAAGTGCAAACTTGCAGACACATCTGGCCAATCAGATTCCACCTAAGAGGAGGTGGCTTTCCGTGATTGGGCAGTGGCTGTCACAGGCTACCTGTCGCCACGTCTCAATACAAATATTGAAGCAGACTGCATTTATATAGCGCTTTTTCCACTACGGTGACACAAATCGCTTTACAATTAATGCCTCTCATTCACCCATTCACCCACCTGCGAACGGCAGCCATGCAAGATGCCAACCAGCTCGTCAGGAGCAGTGAGGTGTTAAGTATCTCGCTCAAGGACAACTTTGATGCTTTTTTGCCCAGAGGGGTCGGGACTCTCAAACCGCCAACTCTCCAGACGATGGCTCTGGCAACTGAGTTAACGTCGCCCCCCCCCCCCCCCCCACCTGCCGGCTCGCGGCGCCTAAATGCGCTTCCCCGTATCTCCCCATATCTCCCTCTCCGTGTCTCCCAGCCTGGCTCCAGGGGCCGGGGGAAAAGTGCCTTGTCATGACCGCCCCGCCCGCACCCCTCCCCCCCCCCCCCCCCGCTGGCCCCCACTTCCACTGTTTGCCGAGCAAAGTTCAGTGGACCTGGAGGGACTACCCCCCCTGGTCACCCCTCGCCCCTCACCCCTCACGCAGGGACGCTGCCACAGTGAGCATGTGCGGAGGAGGGCGGGCGGGCGGGGGGGGGCGGGCAGCTCCGATCTGAGTTTTTTCATGCAGTTGTCTTGTATACATCGAAGGGGTAAAAAAAAAACACACACACACACACACACACATCGGAGAATCTGATAACCCTATTTGTTTCCATTTCGTCATTTGTTATATGTGCCGCTGTTTGCCCAGCGCGGTTCTGGCCCACAGCTCTCCTGGCCTTTCCCCGCGTTGGCTCCGGGTTCGCGGTTCTCCCTGCCAAGCACTCTTTGCTGAACATTTATTGACGAAATTCATGACATAAATGCTCCACAGCAAACATTAGTCGATTGATCACTTAACGGGCTTTTAGAAACCGACAAGTACAGAACTTCCGCTTTTTTTCCCCCCATAATACTTTTAAAATTTGCGCACTTGCACACTTCGTAGAAGTGGAGGTCGGCCAGCCGCCAAAAAACGGCTTCACAGCATTGCTACCATGTAGTGGCAGCGTTATAACATTGACAAAACTTTCCAGTGACATTGGGCCTCACTCACCAACCGTTCTTAAGAAGAATTTTCCTCTTAAAACCCACTTGCGCAGTTTTCACGAAGATTCTGACATTCACCAATGTTTTCTTATTTGGGATTTGTTCTTAGGTAAGAACAGAGTCTACGCACACTCAAGAGCACATTTGAGTGCTGACATGTTTGTGCATAACAATTGGTTATTGCGTTTTCTTCAGTTCTACAGTTGTATAATATTACAGGATTTAAATTGCAATAATATTTTTATCATTTATAATATTTTTGTAATGATTATTTTCATTATGGTCTTTTAAAATAAATAAACACTACACTAACACTTCATGGTGGACAAATGGAAAACACAGAAACAATGTACCAGGTTAATGGCTGTAATGCCTGTAATGTAATGGTAAATATATCTGTATAATTTTCATTTCTCGATCATAATGTGTGTAAATGATTGTTCGCAGTTAGCCTACATGTACCAAGTACCTTCTGTTAATGGCATGATGCTAATAACAACAAACAAACAGAGTTCATGCCTCACTTCCGTTGTCGTGCGTTCGGCAGGTCCTCAGCAACTCGTAATGTCGGAAATCTATCATGTGACCAGCAGTGGGTGATCTCATTGGTCCGCCTCCTTTATATCCCTGGTAGACATAGGTACTGTTCATGTGATGAATTTACCAGTTGCCATGACCACCCGAATGCAAACACCTCGTAAGTACGACTTGGTCACGTGATGAATTTCTGACTTTACGAGGACTGGTCCAAATGCACGATCTGCATGTGCACACGCCCCTGCAGTCTCACGCCCTTTTATGGGGATTGGCGGGGCGTTTACCTATGCTAATTAGGATCAACTGGCATGCACTTTCAATTTACGAGGACAATGGGATTCATTGTTATAAGAACACAGGCACGAACAATTCTGCGGTTTGAGAGCACGTCATGAATCTGACGTAAACTTTTCTTAGGACCTTTCTCAAGAACAAATTTAAGAAAAAACTTGGGAAGATATTGGTGAGGACTGGGTGGCTCCTGTTAAGTATGAAGCAATGGAGACTAACCCATAGGGTCAGAGGTATTACAGATATTACAGATTGCGTTTCCCCCCGATACAGCAGGTAGAATGTTACCTGCCTCGCAGTCTGATCAGGTCATCCAGATTACAACGTGAGACCCCCCCCCCCCTTCCCGAGAACGATCCATACATGCCAGGGTCATGTTCCGGGCATGCTACCGTCACACTTTAACTCCCCATTGATTACGCGTCCGGGAAAGCTCGTATGAACTTTCAGCCCTGAACGGCGTGCAGGTGGCCGCTTGCTACAATCCCACTCTCTCTCTTTCTCCCTCTCTCCTCCCCCCCCCTCTCCCCCCTTTCTCTCTCCCCCTCTCTCCCACTCCCCCCCTTCTCTCGCTCTCTCCCTTTCTCTCTTCCCTCTCTCTCTCCCTCCTCTCTCTTGCTCTCAGACAGACGTGGCGGTCGCGGCTGGCCTGCGAGGGAGAGGAAGGCCGCGCGACGCGTGGCGTGAAGGTCGGGCCGAGCTCGGGCCTTGCCGTAGCCGTCTCGGAGCCGGGGTTAGTATCCCTGAGCGGTGACATCACGCCCTGCCGCCACGGCGACGGAGTTCTCCCGCTCCAGCTGTGCCGACCTCGGTACGGGGGGCGGAGAGGGGGCACGTAGCCTCGGTATTTAAACAGCTGTGCTCCTCTCTCCACCTGACCCCGTGCAAACTGTCAGAGGCCAGCAGGGCAGAATGTGCAAACAGCCAACGAAAGAAAACAAGTCCGTGGATGGTGCGTCGTGGGGTAACAGCTACAAGACGCTTATCGAAGATTTGGGGGGTGGGGGGGTGGGGGGTGAGTAACGTTGGAATGTGGTCTACATGGGAGGGGTGCGCAAAATCTGCAGAAATAGGGGTAACACGTCTGTACCCCGGCCAAAAGTAACAAGCACCCAGCTCTCTCTGTCTGTCGTTCTCCCTCTTGTAAATGCACACGCTCACACGCACGACCAAGGACGTTTAACAGATGCTCTGATCCACAGCAACATGCAGAGGGAGCACTTTTTTAAAACACACAATCCACTTATACTGTGCACCAGTTGAGGTAAACTACCTCGCTAAGAACACAGAAGGTCAGAACAACAGGTGTTGGAAAAGCACTTATTTATTGGTTGATTTGTTTTTGTCTCTCTCTTTTTTTTTTTCTTTGCAGGAAAATATTACAATATTAAGACAAGTTGTGTAAAAACAAAAGTTTGGTCCCTCAAAGCACATACTTTTTTGTCTTTTTCTTGTTGTTTTTAGTCAGTCTCTCACACACAACTCTACTGCTACGCTGTGTGTCGTTATATACAGGAAAGATTCTACTTTGCTGGATGCATCCAGCAGCTTCAGAACCACATGGAACGAGGCAGGACGGGGCAGGGTTTTTTAAAAATAAGCACAGGGATCCTTCCTGGACTCCACCCCTTTCTGCCTACCTGCATCTCCACAGCTAGTCCAGCCAGGTAAGATCACAGCTCAGAGATGTTCGAGTGCATGGAGGGGGGGGGGGGGGGTCGAACCTGTGTTTCTCTGCGTCTAAAACGATAACGAAGCCCGTTTCCCCACCGTTCTAAACACTGGCTCACCGTGCTTTCAAATGGGTCCTTAAAAAAATCCAAGCTAAACTTTGTTAAAAACTGCACCTTGCAACATACAAATGACAACGGTTTGCCAAAAAATAAAATATAACAAAAAAGCAAAGCTAGGAGGCTATTTACAAACTCCCCGCTCTGAACCTCTATTGAAATTACCAACCCCCCCCGCCCCCCCCAAGCCCCCAACCCCTCCGCCTCCCCACAGTGACAGCGCCATAGTCCTAACTGATCCACCACTCTGGGCCTGACCCTAACTCTCCCCCACCACCCCATACAGCTAGAGGGATGCAGGCTTGTTTTAGCCCAACCCCCCCCTGCTTCAACCTCCTCCATCTTCCTGGGGAGGGTGGGAGCCGGTAGGAGCTGCAGGAGAGGACTACTCTGACAGGGCCGGGGAAAGGAATCCGCTTCTGACTGGAAAAGCTGCCGAACAACCTCAGCGAGGCAGCCTATGACACTGCGATGGCGCAGCGATAAGCCAATGGTAAGCATGGGACTGAGGACCACTTACACACCCTGCTTATCCCCCACCCACACCCCCCCAAAAAAAAAAATACAGTTAAAAAATTCCTCTGGCGAGTTGTGCTAAGGTACTCCCACGGCAGTTTTTAACATCACCAAAATCATTGCTATTCACACAGGAATAATATTTTCTATTGTTTAAAAAAAAAAAAAAATCTTTTCATAATTTAACAAGATGCATCAACTGACAAGATGGCCATCATCAGTGCCCTGACATATAGGGAATTTACACAACTGCAAAATGGTGATGATGGGGGGGGGGGGGGGGGTGACTCACTAATTACATACATGTTCAAAACCCAACACTGCTCCCATCTGGAAGAATTAAAAAATGATCCCATCTCTGTGCGGACTGGTACGTGGTGAACCGGAAACTTCCAGTTGCGTTGAGCTGGTAGCACTTAGCGAGCTCGGCCTTCATCCTGCCCAAGCCTGCGTAGCCAATTAGCGACGTCACCGATGAGGCGCGGAGATGGAGATGCTATTGGGCGAGACAGCGCCTGTGTGGATGGAGCTACAGAGCACGCCCTCTGAAGCGCGTTCTGGCTTTCCGTCACATTCGCATGCAGCGGTTACCCCAACACAAAAAAACCGCACGTGTAATCCGGGCCGATTGGCTAGGGCATGTCACAGTCGACCCCTAGGAGGGGTACGCCACTCAAATGCCAAGGGCTGTAGAGACCCTGGGGAGTCATTCAATTACTATGTCATCATAGTTCCATATTTTAGCAGATGAATAAAATTTGGTGTCAGTTTTTAAACACTGGCCTTAATTTCAGAATAATACCCATCTTGATTAAAAAAAGGCATCTCCCACAATGCACCTGTAACTTTTTTTTGTGAACGACATCAGAAGCACATGACTGACAACCTGTTTGTTTATTTTTTTGTTTTTTTTTAAATTGGTAGCCATGTCAACAAATTATCTGTGCTTGAGATGACCGATGGACGATGATGACCAAATGCTTCCTTCAATCAGCAAAATTGGCCCATGGAGACCATCGTGGAAAGACACACCTCCCTAAGGATGTCAAGAAATCTGGATTTAAATCGATGACACTCCTCCCAGCCATTGTGACATCAGCTGAAGCTCCGCCCAACTCATGCAGCCACATTCGGGAAGAAAAAAGCAGGCCAAAATTCCCTTTGTTTTGATGAATATATTTGAGCATCAACAATTTGTTTTTGTTTTTTTTTTTGTAAATGGGGCAGTATATAAAAAAAAGAGAAAAATAAAGCAAATGACTATAACTACACCTCTACACCAGACCTCCGCAGCACAAGGCTAGAACACAATCTCTGAGATACCCCACAGATCTGCCCCACCGTTACTGGTGTCTAAGGCGACCCGGGGTCTCCCAAACCCATGTCACCTTGACAACCGACTCACAGCTGGCCTATGGGATGCTTAGCGGAGCACCACTCACCAAAGTCTTTCTTTCTGCGGTCAAAAAAAAAAAAAAAAAAAAAAAACCTTTTCATGACACAATGTCATTAACAAATGTAACCAAAACTGGCGAGGGGAGGAAAAAAAAAAAGTGAAAATGACAACGTGAAGTCCTGGAAATTCATGTCATGTGACCTTACATGAAACACAGGGGTGGAGGGGGTCCTCAGCTGCTCGGCTGTACACCGACCCATTGCGTTCAAGCTTCCGATTTTGCTCGATGTTCGGTGAGAACCTCAACCAGGCCGGCTGAACGCTTCACCCCAACGTGGTACGCCTGCACTGACCAGGGCGGGCCGTGTCGACTGCATGTTCAGTTGAAATGAGGACGGCCACCTGTTAAGACAGAAACCAGCGGCTTGCAAGAACACAGAGTGGGAGGGGGGGGGTGGGGGGGGGAGCGGGTTGGGGCCAATCCACCAGGGTTTATTCAGAAAGTATATTTCGGAAGAGGCCGTGGTCTGCACATTCTCCCTAGGTCCGAAGTCAGAGAAAGGAGAGGTGGAGGGGCGAGGGGGATTGGAGCAGGACGGAGGCCCTAATTTCTCTCCTGCACAAAGACAGTCTCCTGTGGACACAGCCCCGCCTCCTGCAGCGTGATGTCATAGTCCAAGTGAGACAGCTTCCGTCGGGGGAAGTTGGTCACCAGTTCAAAGCGCTCGTTGGGGTAGCCTTTCGACTGCACGTGCTTCACCAGCGCCTACGGGAAAAGAGAGGGCGGGTCAACCAGGTACAGGCACACCTGACGGCAACACCGCCCCCCGGCAGGCAAACAGAGACCAGGACCCACTT
Source organism: Anguilla pacifica (assembly GCA_039654925.1). Classification (NCBI taxonomy): domain Eukaryota; kingdom Metazoa; phylum Chordata; class Actinopteri; order Anguilliformes; family Anguillidae; genus Anguilla; species Anguilla pacifica. The sequence continues at coordinate 6,780,198 of CM077289.1, forward strand.
ATTTTTAGGCTCTTGTTTTTGGTTTTCTAGGACTATTCTGGCCCGGTCAGCCCAAAGCACGACGTAAGGCGGCTCCCAAACCGTGGGTCACGGTTGAGCTGGGTCCGAAGACGATGGAAAAAAATCACCCGCCGTACATACAGTGCACTTTCCCCCCCCGATACCCACAGCCATCAAATTAAAACGCTGCACCTGTTGCATGTGACGCACTAGCCAAAGTGCACGCGCAGGTGCTCTGGCATACGCAAAAAAAAAAAAAAAAAAAAAGATTAATTCCACATTTGATGATATGCCAGCCATACATTTTACGAAGGGGAGGGTCACAGAAAACACATTGTCTCATTAAGCAGGTATGGACAGTTTGGAGACTAACAGCGACAAATTACTCCCCACCCAGCTGTCAGCAGATTCAATCTGAGTGCATTTGTGATGTCACAGGCTATAGCTCTCTGGCTGCAGGGGATGCGATGCACAGAGAAACCTGCTTTAATGGGTCAAGCCTCTGGGTGGGTGTGGCTCGTTACTACCACGTTTCAGGAAAGGGTCGGGGCATGCCTTACCTCAGCACACCAGTGTCCAAGCCCAGGTGGATATAGGTGCACCTGTGCCACGGTCGGCAGGCGGGAATGGTACCGGTAAATTACCGTCTTACCGCAAGCAGTGCGCCCTTACCTGTCACCAACACTGCTGTTCTGCGCACCGACCTGACATTTGAACTTTGACCCTGGCACACTCAACATTCCAACTGAGTGGTGGCAAGGTGGGTCCCTGTTCTTGGTGCTCAGTGAGAAAGCCTTACCGTACACCACAGCGCCTCAACACCATCTTACCACGCACAGTGACATTTTCTGCAATCTCGTCCTCGTTTCCACATCCGTGTGCAGTGACACATCAACACGATCATGCTCAGTAATGAATGATTCATGGGAAAAAAAAGAAGAGGCTTCACTGTAATTCCTACATTTCCCAAAGGACCCCAGCTTCCGGTGCAGAAGCTCCTCCACTCACCATGAGTTTGGCCTGCGTGGACATAGTGATCTGCTCCCTCTGGCCATCTGGGTACCGAAGCATCAACCGGGCCTTCGGACCTGCAACAGCCAGTCAGCGACGAAACCAATTACTCAGTTACTTGTACTTACTCAGTTACTGTTGCTGCCAGACACACAACAGTGCTTTCTGAGCGATAGCTACCAACATTTTAATGAAAGGTACAGGTTCAGTGTATCCAATGAAAAAAATAGGTGCTAGCGAAGTCCCCCTCGAGGAAGGCTGGGATTAGCAATATCCTAAAGACCTGTATTACGACAGGCAAAAGGCCTCTATAAGGGTGCAAAAGACCTCTATAAGGGGGCAAAAGACCTCTATAAGGAGGCAAAAGACCTCTATAAGGGGGCAAAAGACCTTAGCGGGATAAGTGGAAGACACAAGACCTCGGCGGGCTGCTTGAGGCAGTAGGTGTAGGGAGGTAAAGACCTGTATTACTAATTACATTTTATGTATGATAGGTGCTATATAAATAAAGCTTATTATTATTATTATTATTATTATTATAACATTCGGAAAACACATACGCTGCAGATAAGCATCATGCTCTGCAAGGAGGCTTCGGATCGGTTTTGTTGGAAAACGTGATTTGAATGAACCGGCGCCCGGGTTCTGTACCGTTGTCGTCGGGCTGGTCCAGGTGGGCCGGCTCGTCGGCGCCGGTCTCGGCAGGGGCCGGGCCGGAGTTCTGGGCCCGCGACCCGGCGAAGGGCTCCGGGGCGGCCGGCGAGCTCTCCGGCGGCTCCAGGTGGTTCTTCTTGTTCTCCTCCTTCCTGTGGCTGGACTCTTTGTGCGGGGACTTCCTGTGGCGGGCGGGACTGTCCGGCCGGGGGGGCGGGGTGGCCCGCGGCGGGGGGAGGGCGCGGCCGCCGGAGGGCCCCTCCCCCCCCTCGTCGCCGTCGTCGTCGTCCGACCCGTCCACGGAGATGAGCCCCTCGCTGTCGGAGAAGGGCTCGGCCTCGGAGTCGTCCTCCGAGCGCGACTCGGCGTGGTCCGGGTTCGACTCGTAGTGCGTCTCCTGCAGGGACGCCCGGATCGCCGCCTCCAGCTGGCTGTCCTCGCTGGCGTCAATCAAACTCTCCTGGGGGGCGGAGTCAGGGAAAAGGAGCAAAATGAGAGAGAGGCTTTTGATGTGCCTTCTTTGAAAGGCAAAAACACTTTACACAGTTACCTCAAAACCTACCCCAACCCCGTATTTTACAAACCCAAATCTCCCACCCCTAGACAGAGAGAGAGAGAGATCAAGGGAACTAGGTAGAGGGAAGTAAAGAAGGAGAATGAAAAAGAAAAAGAAAATAAGAATGATAGATGAAGGTATGGTCTGTTTGTTTTTTTTGGGGGGGGGGCAGAGGGGGCAAGTAGGCACTGACAATAGTGCATTGGATGGATGTTCATGATCATTATTATCAACCAAAATTAGCTGTGGGGGAGGGGGGGAGGGGAAAAGAATGAGGAAATAAAAGTCAAAGAAAAAGTGATAGAAATTAAAAACAAACACAAAGTGGGGGAAAAGTGAGAAAAGACCAAGAGGAAGAATATGGACTGGGGGGGGGGACTCACAGAGCGCGCGCGCTTCGCGGGCGGGGGGCGACTGGACAGCCCGTCGAGCTGGCCGTGCTCGCTCAGGAACCCCGACACCTGCTCCAGGAAGGAGGCCACGTCCAGCTGGTTCCACTCCACCATCTTCTGGCCTGGAGGTGACACAGGGGTCGTGGGTCAAGGGTCAGCATGGCATCTAAAAAAGTCATGTGCAACACATCTCGAATTGAAGCATTAGTCGTCTGTACAGGGAGGGGTCACCTGTACGGGGGTCCAGTATGGAGATATAGGGAAACTTATTCAGTTTGTAGAACTGGATATACCTCTGTCCCTCCTCACTGTCGTGGTAAACCTGAACACATACACACACACTACAGGTGAATTAAAAGGTAAAAACAGGCTGTTTACCTCAAAACAACACCCAGAGAGTTTTCCTGTGCAAGGTCAAGTGTTCACCCACTTTTCTCCCAAATATCCTGATGGGTGAGTGTGTGTGTGCGTGCGCATGTGAATGTGTATGTGTGTGTGTGTGTGTGTGTGTGAGAGAGACAGAATGCGTGTGCATGTGAATGTGTGTGTGTGTGTGTGTGTGTGTGAGAGAGACAGAATGCGTGTGCATGTGAATGTGTATGTGCGTACGCATGTGTGTGTGTGTGTGTGTGTGTGTGTGTGTGTGTGTGTATGCATGCATTAGGGCTGGCCCGAATGCCATTTTTTAGGCTTCAGACATTCGTTAGTGTATCCAAGCGAAGCTCCGAACGTTCGTTCTCACAAAGCACTCTGGCAAATAAAAATAGCCAGCCGACTAGAAAACATTGTGAATACAACTTTATTAAATAATAAGTAGGCCTAGCTTGGAACATTTTCAAAATGTTTAAATAAACGAATGGCCTCGCTCGGCCAAGGCCATTAATGTAGGCTACGTCTGAATAAATAACCTGACAATATGAGGCCATTACGACGAGCGTCCAAATAAACAAAATAAATAATATAATCAGCGTTGTTGAGGATGTTGATGATGCTGAGGGCTGCGATACCAAGGGATGCACCTATAATAATAAATTGGCTATAATAATAATAAGAATTATTATTATTACATTTCTTTGACGCCTATCGGCTATGCCTGTAACAGCAGTTAGCCAATGCAAAGTTAGCTAGCTAGTTTGTTAACTAACTGTCTAGGCTAGCCTACTAGGCTAGCTACAGGATATCTTTTCACCGACAAATTAATTATAGACATAGTTACAGATTTCAAATGAGCACTCAGATTTGTTGTGCCGCCGTGGTGTGCTGCCAGTTGCTTGTTACATATTTGACATCGAGCCTTTTTCTTGCCATCGGTAATTTTGAAGTGTTTCCACACAGCCGATTTCTGCTCAGTTGCCATTGTGCTAATGAACACGTGGACTGAAGCGTTTGTAGAGTGACTGACACACGTTGCGTGCTCTGTCTTTTTAAAAATTTTTTATTTATTTTATAAATTTTATTTTATTTACTTTTTTATTTTATTTTAGGTTATCTAACCTATCCTCAAATTACAAACAATAATAATAATAATAATAATAATAATAATATTATTATTATTATTATTATTAATAATAACATATCATCCGAATCCTGAATTGAGATTCAAATGCCAATATACCAAACAAATTCTGAACCATTCGAAAGTTCGAGGCCAGCCCCAGTGTGCATGTGAATGTGTAAGTGTGTGTGCATACGCATGTAAATGTGAATGTGTGTGTGTGTGTGTGTGTGCTTACGCATGTGAATGTGTGTGTGTGCATATGCATGCGTGTGTGTGTGTACATGTGAATGTGTGTGTGTGTGTGTGCGTGCCATGCGAATGTGTATGTGTGCGTGTTCGTGTGTGTGTGTGTGCGCGTGCGCTTGCGAATGTGTACGTGTGTGCACGTTCGTGTGTGTGTGTGTGTGAGTGGGTAAGCGGGTCAGTGGGTGAGTGCGTGTGTGTACCTGCCAGAAGATGAAGTGCTCTCTAATGATGGTTCTGACAGCGTTGTTGCTCCACACGTCTCTGTTGAGACACTGGCAGGAGAAGTCCTGCACATTCTGAATGTTGATCATCAGCCACTTGTTCTCCAGTTGCCCACAGTCCTTCGCCTGGGGGGGGGGGGGAGAGAGAGAAAGAGAGAGAGAGGGGAGAGAGAGACAGATTCACAATCTCTTTACAACAGACTACTACATTACATTTATTTGGCAGTTGCTTTCATTCAAATTTAGACAATAACCCTGCTCATTATTACAGAGCTATAAAACTTCCAGTTTCTTACATCCAGCTTCCTGGCCTGTACAAAGTGTGGACTGGACAGGAGCATGTGAACAAAGCAGTGGCATGTGTGCCAACATTCCGCTTCGAAGTGAAGTGGAACGGTGGCACACGCATGTGTGTGTGTGCGCATGCATGTGTGCAAGTGTGTGTGTGTGTGTGTGTGTGTGTGTAAGTATGTGTGAGTGTGCGTGTGCGGGTGTGCGTGTGCAAATGTGTGAGTGTGTGCGAGTGTGCAAGTGTGTGTGTGTGTGTGTGTGTGTGCGAGTGAGTGTGCGTGTGCAAGTGTGTGTGTGTGCGAGTGAGTGTGCGTGTGCAAGTGTGTGTGTGCGAGTGAGTGTGCGTGTGCAAGTGGGTGTGCGTGTATGCGAGTGTGTGTGTGTGAGTGTATGTGTGTGTGTGTGTGTGTGTGTGTGTGAGTGTGTGTGAGAGTGTGTGTGTGTGGGTGTGCGTGTGTGTGCGTGCGCGAGTGAGCGCACACTCCAGGGAGCTCACCGTCTCAAAGCTGCCTTTGTGCATGAGCTCGATGGGGGGGCGGAAGAGGTCGGCCAGGGTGCTCAGCTTCTTATCCACCGCACTGCCGTTCCGCAGCTCCTGCTCCTGCCGAACTGCCCGCACAACAGGGAGCGTTAGAACTGCCCCCCCTCCGCCCCTCACCTCCGTGGGGTCAGGGGTCAGCTGTGACACAGACGGACCTGGAAGCTTACGCACAAGATAACCCCTGAATCCTGGGAGGAACATCTGACCCCACTTACTCGTTTCTGTCTGGAAATCCCGGAAGCCGTCGAATATGGACCTCGCTGGTCTCCTCCTCTTTGGCACTGCAGAAGACAAAGGGTCGTTAGAACCCCAAAGCCGGGCTAATCTGCCCTCTGTTAAAGGCCAGGGGCCCGTGAGGGGCGCTATACTGCCCTCTGTTAAAGGCCAGGGGCCCGTGAGGGGCGCTATACTGCCCTCTGTTAAAGGCCAGGGGCCCGTGAGGGGCGCTATACTGCCCTCTGTTAAAGGCCAGGGGCCCGTGAGGGGCGGGGGGCCCGGTACCTCCGAACAGCGGCTCCGGCTCCACCAGGATGTCCTGTTTCTGGGGGATGGGTGCCCGCACCTCGTCCCTGAGGGCAAAGGACAACAACACACCTGAGTGACAAAACACCACCGCCTCCCATACAGGTACACACAAAAATCACAGCCTCCACCATACATACACTTACATTAACAAAACAGCCCCCCCATACAGGTACACACAGGGTTTCAATTTAAAGCTGGGTCAGAAATGCCTCGGTTGGCGGGACAGCGCATGTACTCACTCTGGGAGGGGGAGTCTGCTGCTGGATGCCCCTGCTGAGCTTGAGCTGGTGCTGGGCTCCTCTGCGATCCCCCCTCCATCCAGGAACATGGTCACGGCCATTTCCAAGTTGTTGTCGCAGGCCTCCAACATGTGTTTCCCCACACTTTCAGTGGCTCCTGCAAGCACACACGGTTAGTGCCACACAGACAGACAGACACACACACACACACACACACTAACACACAACCACTAGAGACACACACACCTCAATGTTACCCCCAAAGAGAGAGAGACACGCAAACCCACACATACATTGCCCCAAGAGACACAGACACACACACCTCAACATTACCCCTAGAGACACACACAAACACACACAACCCCTAGAGACACACACACACACATCAACATAATTCCTAGAGATAAGCAAACACACAGGCCTCAATATTATCCCTGGAGACACACACACAGGCCTGCACACAAGCTAAAAGCACTCGCGACCCTGGTACCATGTACCGCAAACATGTCTATGCCATATAAGCACTTTTACTTGGTACAGGCACAAGAAAAATGCAAGTGACAAGTGCCTGCATTCATTCTACAAACATTCATACAATTTGACATTAATGACCGTTTCAATAACATTTGGGGCACATTTTCATGCTTTCTGGCGAGTTGCTCACTACCATTAAAAATCAAGGCAAGTTAATGTATGGAAATTTTCTCTGAAAAATGGGATCACCCCCAACTAAGCAGTGCATGTTCCTTCCCGTGGTTCATTCCAACATCTCAAAAAACTGTTCTTGAAATCCGCTCTGGGAGTGCGCATGCGTTGAAACATGTTGCAATCTTGCTAACGCTACATTTATTTCTTTACCAGTAACGTTACAAGGAGGCAGGGCATCGCCAGTTATCTACCATACTGCATATTTTGTAACTAAGCTACAAAGCAATTTCGCTTTAGATCGTTCTCTACGCTGTAGTTTTTGGAACCAGTTCATAAATTACTACTCAGTTAACGATATTGCTAGCTACATAGCTAGCTGGAGTTTGTTGACGAAGGCTTTAATGCACTCCCGTGTTCTGAAATTTATTTCGATTAAACAAAAATGGGGTAACCGTATAGCAAGCTAGACATTATTTCAGACCTCGGTAAAATATTTAGAATTCAGAAGTTTTATCTTACGAGGTGTTTTCAGAACAAGTAACCAACGGACTAGCTAGATGTACAGTGATAGTACGAACACATCTTTTCGCTAGCTCCAGTTGAAGGATACGTCGAACCACCATTCCGCGGTTAGGAGGAGCCAACTAGCTAGAGGAAAATGTTGAACAGAACCTCCATTTCTTTATTGGACAAATTAAACAATGAAACGCACCTGCATGTAAAAAAATGTGAATTTATGCAAGACTCTCTAAAACTACACCTGAATCATCCTCGCTATTGTCTTGCTGTAATGGTCTTCGCTGAAAATTTTAAATGTTTCATTTTGGTGATCATGCACGTTTGCCCGTCCGAGTCCTTTCGATTTTGGTCTTTTTCCCTGTGCATGACAGAGGGGGCGGTAGTTTCTAATGCCCCTCTCGAGTTTTCTGCAGTTTGACTGTGCTTGTTACGCTACATTTTTTGTAAATATACCTTAAGGAAAATAAAACGGCAACACTTAAAAAACATATTATTTACCCGTTATGGCTGTAAATTGCTGTATTAACCCGTTCAGCCCCGGAGCTGATGCGTCCCCGAGCGCCGCCATCTTACCGCCGCCGACAACAACACACCGTTGCGCATGTGCACTGCACTGCTACACCCGCGACCTGGAGTTATGCGTCACAGCAATACATTTGGGTTTATGGGTAGTGTAGTTTTTGTGTATTTTAGTGCCAGTTTGGTTGGCGCATGTAAATAACGAACGTTCGTGTCCTCAAAAAACCAAGTGTTGATTCATATAAAATATTCTTACTGCCTTTTGTGCGGAAGCACCCCAGTAACATGAATGGCACGTAAAGCAAGCGATACATAAAACTGAAGTCAAAGTTTCTACACTGTGCACATAGTTATTATATATAGCCTGCAGTGAGCTCCTCAATGTTTGGGACAAAGACATCTTTTTTTGTTTTGGTTAATTTGGCTCCGTACTTCACAATCTTAGTTTTGCAATCAAACAATTCACATGCAGTTAAAGTGCACATTCTCAGCTTTTATTTTTTCAGTCACCTATGTCTTTTCATTATTTTTTCTTATTTCTTAGCATCATAATTCCTAATTGCTTGACTTGGGCCTCATGTTGACAAATGGCAATAACAGACTCCAAAGCCAATCAAAAGCCGAGAAACAAGACTAAACATTGAAAGCTCTTATACTTCCATTAAGGGTTGAACACAATTGAACACACCCAACTTCTCAGCATACAATCAAATTCTAGACAATTCTGTCCTTCCCCAACAGTTTAGGGAAGGCCCTTTCCTGTTTCAGCATGACAATACCCCCGGACACACAGCAAGGTCCATACAGAAATGGTTTTGTCAGGAACGGTGTGGAAGAACTTGACTGGCCTGCACAGAGCCCTGACCTCAACCCCATCCAACACCTTTGGGATCAATTGGAAAGGCAACTACAAGCCAGGCCTTGTCGCCCAATCATTACCCATCCTCACTGATGCTCTTCTGGCTGAATGGAAGAAAAATCCCTGCAGCAATGTTCCAACATCTAGTATAAAGCCTTCACAGAAGAGTGGAGGTTGTTATAGCGGCAAATAGTAGACCAACTCCATATTAATGCCCACAATTTTGCACGAGATGTTAGATACACATACTTTTGGCCATGTAGTGTACATAGTTCAGCCAATATGAGGGTGATTGGGCCCTGAAACCGGTTTGGTCACATTTCCAGGGTCAGGTTTCCAGTCAGGCCTGCTAAATGGAAACAAATGTACGACAAAGTTTGTGCCGAAAGCCTCATCCTCAAGACTCCAGAGTCCACCTGTCTGTTTGCTTGTCTGCTGATTGGCCCTCGGAGGTGCCAGTGTTCTAGAACTCGTTGCTGTTAACTACTAGTAGTGATTGCTACATCAGCATTAGAATGTTCATTTAAGAATGTTCTAATCACACATTTGTGATCTTACACCTTAAAGGGTTGAAAGTACCCACACCCGAATATAGTGAATTAATCACACATCTTTCAAGATGAAATGGGGAGAATCATGAAACTGGATAGACAAACACAAAAGGCCATATTTAATTTGAATTTATTTAATTATTTAATCTTTTATAATACATTCAGGTTAAAACAGTCAACCAAGCACTTGTAAAAATCAAATTTAAAAAAAGCAAACAAACAAAAAAACAATCCCCCACACTCTCTCCTTCAAGCAGCTTTAGACTCTTTACACAATCCTCCAGTGCTGCAGAGCGGGTGCGGCTGAGGCTTTGACATTCTTTTCAGGTGTCATAGATCTTGTGCAGCCTGTGAGGCTTGTGAAAACATCCAGATGTACTACCACACCCCCACCCCATTCCCCAGACCCCCACCCAGGCTATATCCATCTGATGGAACCAGTACCTGTTCAGTGTTTACAAACACCTGTGGGGGAGGGATTGGAAGAACCACACCCCCAGACCCCTCCAGATCAATAAGAACCAAGCTACTGCACATAAGATTCAAACAAAACAAACATTAACAAAACCCACAAAACATGTTGTATGCTGTCGTACGCACTGTTGTGTACACCTCAAATGAAGGGTTCTATTGAAAAGAGGTGGGGGGGGGCATGCCATTTGAAAATGCAACCATACAAAGACAGTGCTCATCAGTGTACACCACCAGGAAAACAAAACTACTCATTTTAGTGTGTTTATTATTTTAAAATAACAGTTTTTTTCCCCAGAACTTAAATTAAAAGATAAAAAAATAAAAGATCCTGTTTCCTTCTGTGGTCTGCCTGAGCAGAGCTGAGTATACTCTGGGGCAGGTTGATAAATACTGACACGATACAACCAGTCAACATAAAACAGGACAAAGAGGCTATCCCTCGAGAGTGCAAAAGAAATCAATGACACGAAAAGCCAACCCACTGCGCGAACAGTCTAAACAAGCCCACCTCAATTCGCTTGGGCTGTGCAGATTCCCTTTCCACTGACACAGAACCGCCACAACATGAGTACGTATTCCTGTGTGTGTGTGTGTGTGTGTGTGTGTGTGTGTATGTGTGTGCGCGTGTGTGTGAAGGAGAAGAGAGCAGGGGAGGAAGTGGGTGAGTGTTATAATGTTATGGAGGGAGGGGGGGGTCCCTGTTCTGTTAACCAAATCCCAGCATGCACTGCTCCTCCTGATGTAGCGTGGGTGGGGTCAGAGCACTTCTGCAGCACAGGTCTTTTTTTTTGACTGTGTGAAACTGAACCATGTGGGGGTGGTGGTGGTGGTGGTGGTGGTGGTGGGGGGGGGGGGGGGGGGGGGGGGGGGGGGGGCTGGGGGCATAAGAGAGGGCACACACAAACCCACATGCGAAGGGTTGGAGGGAGGTGGAAAAATCTTAAACCCCGTTTCAGAAGGCATTGCACCCACGACACAGCTATGAATAAATAAGGGACTTCCATAAACAAGAGCGCAAAGCCGGAATGTGTGTGTGTGTGTGTGCCTGTGTTTACACAAGAGATAGCATGTGACCAATCCTGGGGTGTGTGTGTGTGTGTGTGTGTGTGCGTGTGTGTGGTTGAGGGTTTAAGTGTGCAGACAGACGTGGGGGCGTGGTGTTGGGGTCCTGGGGGTGGGGCTCACTGGCACGGCAGGGGGCGGGGTCAGAAGCGGATGAAGGTGGCGTCTATCTGCCGCACGGTGGGCAGCGCCAGCATGATCTTGCGCCTGTACTGCGGGTCCTTCTGCAGCGGGTTGCGCTCCAGGTACACCGTCTCCAGCCCCCGCGCGTTCTTCAGCTCGTCCAGGTCGCCCCAGTTCTCGATCTGATTATCGTTCATCTGAGGGAGGGAGCGAGGGAGTGAGGGAGGAAGGGAGCAGGAGGGAACACGGAGAAAGGGAGGAGCAGAGAACGAGGGAAGGAGGGAGAGGAGAGAGAGAGCGAGAGAGAGAGAGAGAGAGAGAGAGAGAGAGAGAGAGACAAAGTGAGATTAATTAAGTCAGTTAAGAGTTTGACGTGGTTCACAGGAGTGGAAATGCAAAGACACATGTATGCGAGCACCACTGACAGTCTACAGAGAGAGAGAGGTGTGAGGAAATGACTGCGCCCGTTGTCGCGCCCTGTCACTCAAACGCACGCCTCACCTGCCCTGTGCTTACCCAGAATTCCTGCAGCTCCGTCAGGTGGCTGACGTTCTCGATTTTCTTCACCCGATTGGCGGCGATGTCCAGAGTCGTCAGCTTTTTCTAACCCAGAAAAGCAGTACAGACATGAGAAGAAGAAGGGTTTGGGTGGGGGTGGGGGGGGGGGGGATACAACAGCCGATCAGGTGAAAGGGATGGACTGTGGGGAAAGCATGGAACTCTGGGAACAGTAGTTCTGTGGTTAAAACATTTACATCGGTGAGTGAAAATAGTTCACACAAAGTAGACCCAAAGTTGCCAAACCTGGCCCTGGAGAGCAACAGAGTAGAAAAGCTACTGGTGTTTGTTTCACTTTAAAAATCAGCATCAGTTTACACCCAGGAAACTGGGCAAGGCGAGCCAACAGTTAAATGGGCAACGAAAGCCCTCAATCCCATGATTAGGCGGCGGTGTAGTATAATGGCTAAGGAGTTGGTCTTGTAATCTAAAGGTCGCAGGTTTGATTCCCCAATAGGACACTGCCGTTGTACCCTTGAGCAAGGTACTTAACCTGCATTGCTCCAGTATATATCCAGCTGTATAACTGGATACAGTGTAAGTCGCTCTGGATAAAAGAGTCTGCCAGATGCCTGTAAACTAAACTCATGACCGCTGAAGAAGACACAGAGCAGATGACGACCTAGTGGAAGGGCAGAGGTTGTGCTTGTGTTATGTAGGCGAGTTTGTGAATGGCACTACTGTACGGTGGGGGGAGGTCTCACTCACGTTGTTTTCCAGGCCCTCGATGACCTCAATGCCATTGTGGCTCAGGTAGAGTTCCCGTAGGTTCACCAGACTCTGCAGTCCCTCCATCTTAGTGATGCGGTTACTCTGGGGGAAGGGTCAACACAGGTCGTCAAGAGAAAACCGATACGCACACACAAGCCTGAACTGAGCCAAAGTACGGCCTAAACTTTCCACGGTTTCCAAGCTTCCCACAAATAAGGTTCGGCTGAAACTTTGAGCAGGCTGGCTAAATCAACCGATATCAATAAATGCACATTTTATGCGCAACCTTATTTCTCTAGTATGCAGTGAGTCACGTGCACAAAGGTGACCTGAAGCCAGGCCAGAGGGACAGAACAGGTGATGCGCTCACCTGGATGCTGAGCACCGTCAGGTTATGCAGCCCATCCAGGTTCTGGAGTTTGGTGATTTTATTGGTGCCCAGAAACAAGCTGTCCAGGGAGGGGAGAGAGTCCAGGTTCTCTATCACCTACAGACACACACACACAAACACACACACACACACAAATTAAGATAAAAAATATACACAGGCTGGACAGAAAGGCATGAATATGCAGGGTGAAAGGTATGAGAGATGCAAGAACGTGTGCACACAGGCGCACACACATACACACGCATGCCATTGCAAAGTACCATGCCTGCCATCCCAATATTATTCTGGGTTTTGTAATTACCATGGTTACTCACCATAATGGCTCTGGGTGTCACTTGGGACAAAAGCACACATGAAATGAATAAAGTGTGAACCCAAAACAAATGGGCTGGTCCGAAGCAGCCTGGAGCCACACGTGACCTCGCTATGCGTTCGACCTCTGACCCCTCACCCCTCACCCGGATGCGGTTGGAACCCAGCTCCAGCATCTCCAGGCCAGTCAGGTGGGCCAGGTTGTCGATGGCGCTGATCTTGTTGTGCAGTAGGAAGAGCTTCTTCAGCCGGGTCAGCCTCTCCAGACCCTCCACCTTCCTCAGGATGTTAAAGGACACATCCAGGACACTGAGACAGAGAGAGAAAGAGACAGAAAGAGTGAGAGAGATTAAGAGTGAGAGTTAGAGAGACAGAGAGAGAGAGAGAGAGAGAGAGAGAGAGAGAGATTAAGTGCATGGGTTGGTGAGTGTGTGCATATTAGTCAAACTTCAACAGCGGGTCCGTGTATACACATAAGAAGTGTGTCCGATTATGAGGCATGTGAATCTTGTGTGTGTGTGTGTGTGCGTGCGTGCGTCCGTTGGACTCACTCCAGCTCAGTTAGGTTCTGCAGGTTCTCCAGCCGGCGGATCTGGTTGTCATAGAGATCCAGTTCCCGTAGCAACGTGAGGGTCTCAAGGTTCTCGATCTTCTTGATGAGGTTCTGCCTCAAAGAGAGAGTCTGGGGGTGGGGGAGGGGGGAGGGGGGAGTGGGGAGAAAGGGTTAACTTTCTTCCGAATATTTTCCAGTCAATTTCTGCTTTAACCTTTGGCCAAATGGCACAATCACTCCCTTTTACGCTCCATCCTACAGCTCTCATTTCTGGACGTAGGATCGTTTTCTTTTTAGAGACAAAGCACCTCATGGACCTGGCTTGTAACTCACATAGAGTAGTCTGAAGACTCGCCACAAGGGGGAGCCATTAGCGCTCAAACAACCGAAACTGGTGACACTTCCAAGCACTTCTGGCGTGCTGGAGCAAAGTAACGGGGCTGCAACGTTAGAGTGGCGCTTTTTGACTTGTGTGGCAGCAGCGACTAGCCAAACTCGCAAACAAGCCGCACCGCGTGACAGCAAAACAGGTTTGCATTTGAAGACACCAACATTACGCGAAGTTTCCACCGTTTCGTCGCCGGAAGAAGTACAAGCTGATGACACACAACGCAACACCGAGACGTCTCGCTTTTTTGTTCTCTAAGCCAAAGCACACTCTGTTGACAAAACTCACACTTCATTGCCAGTTAACTACAATAGCTGAATGCGAGCAAATCAACCTAAATAAAATCATCTGTCAACCATGTGACCACACGGTTTTATCAGACTGAATGCACAAGGGCTGAACATGGATGACAATGCAAAAGACTCTTCTTTTTTGTGCTTTTCTGCCTTGTGTTATTTCCCAAATGAGAGGCAGAGACAGATGTGGCCTACTTAAAGACAAGAAACTGACTGAAAAAAGCAACTCCAAGCAAAGCTGACGTCATTTCAACATCATTCAGAATGCAGGTACAGGACCCTCTAGAAGAAGCTGGGCGTTCGCTCTGCACTGCGCACAAGCTGGATGCATAGGCCACCAAAAAAAAAACCCACAACTCAAAAACTACAAGCCAGAGGATTGTGGGATAGCACGGACCCACCTTAGCCTTCCTCAGTACCTCCAGTCCCTCAATCTTCCCAATCCTGCAGTGAACCAAATCAACATCCTGCAAAGAATTTTTAAAAAGGATGAAAAGAAAAAAATAGTAGAGAACAAAAAAAAAGGGATATAAGGAAAAAAAAAGTGGAGAAAAAAGATTCCATGTTAACAAAAAACAAGTTTGCTTCTCAGCAGTGGAACAGCAGAGAAAGACAACCTACAAAAAGTATTAACGATGTATTAACTGCAATCCAAATCTTACTCGCAGTGTAAGACAGGTTAAATGTAGTTGAAACAGACTCAATGGCTCTTCTTACTGGAACATGTCGTGAGAATATTAAATTGGGAAACCATAAAAATCGGAAAAATAACATTCCCGCATCCAATTATTACCTCTTCCTCCGGATCAAGCGTTATGGTATCCATGTCAACAGGCACCTCCTCTTTTCCTTCATCGGGTAAGGATGAGAAAGGTAGAGAGGAAAGAAGCAGGGGAGGAATTGAGAGTGAGAGAGGAATGAAGGGAGAAAGAGAGAGGCAAAAGAGGGACGAGGACAGGTGAAACAACGTCTTAATACATACAGGACCAAAACATACATCGTTTGGCTGACAGCTCTAAAAGTCATCACGTACAAGCTTGCATTGCGCACATACATGCACACTTTTGAGACTTAGACACAAGAACAAACAGCTCTGGTCTTTTTTTTAAAGTCAGGGATGCCTTAGACCTTCTCATACACAAACACAGATTAACCAGGTTAGCCAGGTTAGTGGGTAACCGTAGAGACGGGGGAGGGGTCCGCACCTGTAGGAGGGGGCTCCTGGGGGTCCACCTCCCCATTCAGACTCTTCCTCTTGGTTTCCTCATCCCCGGACTCCTCGGATTCACCCTTCCTGTCAACTGGGAGAAAATAAAGAGTGAGATGCATTCTGAGGTTCAGTACAGAGGTCATGACAGAAAAAAAACAGGATAAATACTACTACTACTACTACGAATAATAATAATAATAATATTCAGTAAGAGTCAATTGCAGAGTGCTTAGCTGAAGTTTAAACCTCAGCGCTAAACCTTTCTACCCTACAACTGCATTACAACTGGAATCGTTGTTCCAGATTTGCATAGCTGTTCCAGTTCTTGTGCAGTTCTGTTGTCTTGAGGTTTAAACTCCCAACTAATCGTGCAGTTGGTGTTATTATAATAATAATTATTGTTATTATCGCTAATAACCAACTCCACCCTGATCACAGAACAGCAAGACTCGGTAAAAAAAAATAATCAATTTTTTTTTTTTAAAAAGCACACAAAGTTAAGACACTATCGTGAGCTTACTGTTTTGAATAAAGCGGAATAAAATCGATTTAAACTGCAACACTGTCCCCGAAACACAGAGCAGGTTAGCAAAAATTAGCAGGTTAGACGATGGATGGAATGTTCCCCACACCTTTTCCAGAGTAAAATTCAACACGCCCTTTAAAGAACCCTTGCTAAGGACTTTCTAGCACTTCGTGGCTGTTGAACCACAATGTTGAATTAATTTCAACAGATGGCAATATACAATCGTAACACTAACCAAATACAACAGTAACCAGACCCAAACTCTTTCAAACAATTTAATCAAAATCCTTCCCCAACATTTTAAATGCTAATTCAAAATTCAAGCATTCCGAAGTTCAATGACTTAAAGCACCCGTGGAAACATTGATAGCCGTCAGGCATGTCGTAGCATCACGGATCGCATGGGAAAATCTTTCAAACGACGATAAACTTTGCTCAAAAGACAAGCAATGTCAAATAGATAACATCTAATGTCCACAGCTCGGCATATTATCTTCAACCTATCTTAGGTTAGGCAGCCACTGATATACCAATATAGCTACAAATAATCATACCTAGTCCACTTTAAATTGTGCATACCTGCAACTAGCTAGCTACAGAATGACACTCAGGCCCAGAGAGGGAGTGAAATTAACGTTAGCAAGCAACCCACCGTCAGCTATCTAAGGAAATGCGTCTATGACGCAGCAAAAATTAACAACAAATAGATTTTTTCCCCACAGTCCACCAAGATACAATTATTCGGCCAGCTAGCCCGCAAGTCAGCTGTATAACGTAGTGAGTTGGCGAACCAGTCAGTCAGCTGCATGATCTGATTTTGCTAGGCAGTTACAATAAATGTACGATAAACGCCAGTAATTGCTGATCTATTTATTAAAATACGAAGCAAATAATATCACCAGTACAATTAATAACGATGCTTAATATGTGCCCGCCGAAATTCACCACAGTAAAAACTGTAAACAAGATGACTATGAGAATGAATAGCTAACGGGAAACATGCTAGCTAGCCTGATCGACACGACACGATTCACTTCGCATTTTAGATAGCACTCGCGGATGTTTCACTGTCATTTAAAATTCAGATAGCCAAAAGCCCTCTCCCACTGACACGCGATTCCGTTTTAGCTAATATTAAGAAGACAGCTTATCTTAATTTTCACTCACCTTCCATCTCTTGCGATTCGCTCACCGACAACGAAGCCATTTTTCCTGGCTGTTACCCCACCCTCTAGGTCATTTCATAAACTGACAGCTTCGTAAGCCAATAATGGCAGTGGCTCTGTGCACCTCGCAGGAAGAAGGTCGTTTTCCCCCGATCAGTACTGCGCAGAGAGATGTTTAAAAGAACGGGATGGGCCCGCACGGTCATCGAGCGTAGCCTACTACCTCTACCCCTGTGAGGTTCGTTAATTTGCGCAGTTTTTCTCCAAAACAAGTGAGACCACCATCACTGAAGTAAACGCAGCGCAACGTATTTAATTGACGTATTTAAAACGCTGCGCAGATGCATCTCAGATGCGCGTGGTAGGTTTTCCAACCAATGCAAAATACAGTCGGTTAAAGTTGGCTGGCGTTATGCACTCAGTGGCCACTTTATTAGGTAGGCTACTCTTGCACATTAACAGCGAAACGTGTCTACAGCTCAGTATGTAAAGCAAACAGACCTGGTGACGAGGTTTAGTTGTTTTTTTTTTTTTAAAGATTATAATGGGCAAGATTTGTAAAAGTGACTGTGGTATGATTGTTCATGCCATATGTGGTGGTTCCAGCATCTCAGAAACAGCTGCCTGGCTGGCATTTTCTTTAAAGTTTACAGAGAATGGTGAGATTAAAAAAAAAAATCCAGTGAGCGGCAGTTTTTTGGGAAAACACCTTGTGAATAAGAGAGGTCTGAGGATAATGAGCAGGGTTGTTCAAGCTAGCAGAAAGGCCGCAAATTGTCAAACTTTTACAGCAAACAGCTTTTTACAGAAGTGGTGCTCCGAAGGGCATCTGTGGATGCACAATGCAATGAACTTTGAAGCGAATGGGCTACAGCAGTGGAAGAGTTGTCAGCTATCAGCTAAGAATAGGAAAATGTTGCTACAATGGGCACATGATCACCAAAGCTGGTCATTTGAAGATGGAAAAGTGTTGCCTGGTCTGGAAAATCTCAATTTATGTTGTGACACTCAGAAAGTAGGGTCATAACCACAGCCCTGGAATATAATGTAATGTAATATAATGCTTGATGCAATGTTCAAAATTCCCTGCCTTGTGTGAGCAAGAAATGGAAAAGGTGCCACAGCACCATCTGCTGAATCTGTTTGGTTAAGCTGGTCTTGTAACCTGAAGGTCACAAGTTCAATTCCCAGGGTAGATGCAAATTGTTAGATGGCCACAAAAA
The DNA here is from genome assembly GCA_039654925.1 of Anguilla pacifica. Lineage (NCBI taxonomy): Eukaryota > Metazoa > Chordata > Actinopteri > Anguilliformes > Anguillidae > Anguilla > Anguilla pacifica. The sequence goes on from CM077289.1 coordinate 6,798,461, forward strand.
CAGAATGACTTGCCTTCGTTGATGATACAACTGCTGATGGCAGCAGCAGAATTAATTCTGAAGTGTGCAGAAGCATCTTGTCTGTTCAAGTTCAAACAAATGCTATCATACCAGTGTAACGCCAGTCCTACAGGGCTGCAGTGTCTGCTAGTTTTTGGGGTGTTCTTTGCGCCAGTGGTCCATTCAAGTCATTGATTGGCTAAAAAATCCACACACCTTGTTCTCAAGGCCTTAATTGGCAGCTGATTGAAAGAAAACCACAAAAACAAAACACAGACACTGCAGCCCTTTGGGATTTAATTTACATTACATTACAGGCATTTGGCAGACGCTCTTATCCAGAGCGACGTACAACAAAGTGTATAACCATAACCAGGAACAAGTATGACGAAAACCCTAGAGAGAAGTACCAGTCCAAGTGCAGGGAACAACCGCATAGTTCAACTTGGACCCTAAAGGTTAAACTGATTAACACTAACACAAACGAGAACAGCAACAACGCAGTCTATGGAAAAACACAAGCAATAGTTAAGACAGGTGCATTAACTAAGTCACCTACGAAACAGCTACCCAGTTACAACCCTAAGCTTACAGTCATTTAAGAGATTACAGGGGGGTAGGGAGGGATGGGGAGAGGTGCAGCCTGAAGAGGTGAGTCTTCAGTCGTCGCTTGAAATGGGTCAGTGTCTCAGCTGTTCTGACCTCCACGGGGAGGTCATTCCACCATCGTGGGGCCAGAACAGACAGGAGACGTGTTCTGGAAGCGCAGGTACGAAGAGGGGGAGGTGCCAGGCGTCCTGAGGTAGCAGAACGGAGGGATCTGGCTGACATGTAGGGTTTGAATATCTTGTGGCGGTATGCTGGGGCTGATCCCTTGACTGCCTGGTATGATAGGACCAATGTTTTAAATTTTGATGCGAGCTCATTCTGAATGAGTTGCAGGGGGGTCTTCCCGAGAGAAACTGTCTAATAACATTGTTTACAGGCAGCTTAGGAAATGCGCACTTCCTTGACTTCCTTGAAGCACCTAATTTTTTTTTATAGCTCCACACGTATCCCTGACCAAGTTCTGTTTATTTTCAACAAACTGGGAGCTTTTCACCAGTTTATGCCTTGGTCTTCATTTATTTTGACGAACGATGCAGATTCAGATTAGCTTCTCACTTTTATGGACAACATTTTTCTCACTGCATGGAGCCAAAGGTAACTATTATTTTCTATTTTCCATTTTCATACAAATATGAAACCAAATGTTATGAAATCTGCTCCACTAACAGAGTAAAATGTATTCTGAAACGGTTGATTTAACACGTAACATTTTATTGTGTCAGTTGTTAAAGTTTTTCTTGAAAATATATAAATACCATCGTAATAGAGCTGTTTGTGTTTTGTGCCCTGTCTCAGTTACTGTACGCTATGTCTTTGGAAAAGTTTTGTATTTGTTAAAATAATTCCATGCGTTTCCTTTCAGCGTAACCTATTCGATTACGGTTGCGGTATCTTCACCCTTTTTGCAGCAATTTCCCCGTTTTGTTACACATATACAATATAGACTATAAACAGCCCAATGTCTAAAAACTATAGCTTGAACGTCAGCGAATTCAACGGCAACATGAACTCTCTGAGTTGATTTAACACCGTTTTATTGTATTTATGTTAGTTTTTGTGTGAACGAGCCCTCTCCCACCCCATATATATATTTTTTATGCAGAAACAATGATTCGATATCAGTATAGTGGAATCGTCGGGGCGTCCGCGACTTCAGACAACCTCACAATTGACAGTGTCCCGATCGCGTGGAGTGACAGACGAAACAACGGATTTCTCTCTATCAACACTGAATGCGAGGGTCTTTTTCGCATGACACTGAGGATGATCACCAGAAGTTTTAACCATACAACAACGAGTGAGTTCAGCTTCTGAATTATTATGGATATTCGTGTTATTGTTATTCATTCTGCTACTACAACAACAGCATCAAAGCCCTGTCTTACAAATGTCATAAAAATGACTGTTGTCTGTTTTGTGCATCTGCCCCATTTTTGGCTGGACTGCAACAGACTGACTGATAAAGTTACACCGCGCATGTCTGAGACATCGGCCGGTTCGGTCCAGCCATATACTAGGTTTTAACCTGGTCGTGTTTCGTCTGCTTTTAGGCAATCACAGGTATCAGCGCACGCACGAGTGCCTGCTGGAGGGGCACAGGGTGCTGCACGTGTCAGACCGGATTCACTACGATGGGGCGGAGTACCTGTGTCTGGACAGCGCCGAGAACACCTGGGTGGCGGCCGTCCCGCAAGCCCTCGCGCTGAAGCAGCAATGGGACCGGGACAGCGGATGCACGGAGAGGCACAAGGTTCTCCTCCAGAACGGATGCACCGAGCTGATTGAAGAATTCTCACGCGACAAAAATTCTGCGCCAGGTAGGCTAAAGGTGACACAGCTGCATCCCTGCACTTGTTTGTACCGAGTTTAACCGTTGAGACAAACATGACTAATCATGTCTAGCTGGTTTCGTAAACTTTCATGTGCTGATCTGCTTATAAGCAGTCTAGTGGTGGGATTAGTGTGTAGTGACGTTGTGACATTCAGCTCCAAAGCTAGATGGAGATAATGTTGCAGCAAATCTTTGTTGATATTTTATGTAAGTCACAATAAATTCTATCCAAGCACACATGGCCAAATTGCCCAACATGTTTTCATAGGAATTCCATCTTTGTCCTCTACAGCAATGGGGGTGCATTGTGTTAGTTGTATCTACTGATAGCTAGCTGCACTGGCTGTACACTCTAACACAGAAAGCAAGGGCATCGTGACAAATTTTAAAGTGCCAATGCTATCGCAAGAATTTCTACAAAATATATTGCAGCATACCTTGTTTTATTTTCAAATAAAGAAAACGTAAATAACTTACTTTCTTTCTTTTCTTTTTTTAAAATTTATTTATGGTTTTTCTACAGAGGCATCTTTGGCTAATGTATTGATTCCCATCCTCGTAATTGTAGTCCTCCTCTGTCAGTTCGTGGTCAGCTTCCTGATTTCAATACATGGTGAGTATGACTGTGCAGGAGTCCAAGGAGAATTAAATTATTTATCGTTTCATTATAGGAACTTAAGAAGACACTGTAATGACATCCTGATACACCTTAATGCAACAAGGTTCTATTCTTTTAAACTGACATAATTAGCATTATCTCAGGAACAATTTAAAACTCTTATTTGTGTATAACTGAAACATTTCTTGCCCCTGATCACACCACAAAAATTGTTACAAAGTGACCAATGTTTACTTTTTTCTTCTACTTTTGACACACCTTGCCATTATTATTATTTTCCATTGTATGTCATAGTTTATTTTGTCTTAATTTTAGATTTTCATACATTATGTGTAGACCTATGGGTACTGTGTGTATCTGCTGTAGAACAAATTGCCCAAGAATGGGACTGGACAGATGTACCGTGTAAAATTAGTTGGACTTACTGTGTTTTTGCACTTCTGTTTTCTGGTCCCACAGGCTCAAACTTTGCAGGAGGTAAGAATGGCTACTTCCGACACGACCCGGACACTGAGGTGGAATTAGCGGGGGTGTTGGGGGTGCAGTGTCCCATATGAGCAGTCATGGGGGGGCCCCCTGAGTACCCAAACACACATGCAAACCTCGGTCTAATAACTTTTGGGCGGGGGGGGGGTTCTCATTGTGCCTTGCACCCATATGTATGACAGGTTAGCTCCGCCCGGGCACATTTCCTGTTGTCCACACTGTTTACCGTACATCTACGCAGCCAAAAAGATTCAGAACCTCTTGAAGAAATATTAACCAGCTGCCATAAAGGATTTACTTGGAACATTGCTGCTGGCCCATTGCTTGGTAACAGATAAATCAGGCAATAGCTTCCTACTAATGCTGTACCTAACATACATGTGTGTCCAGGGCAGGTGTGTTTACCTGTAAGGTGAGTCTTGTCTTCATTTGTCTTCCCTGCACAGGTGTTTTGGGCTCAATCGTCCATTACCCTCAGAGGAACGTGGGCATCAAACCCTCAAAGGGAGACCCAGAAGAACACAACTTGGCATTTACCCCCTCTAAAGGGGTACACTCTTCCCTCCTGGTCATCCCAGCTTAGGGAGGGACACTGCAGGACAGTATGGTGCAACCTGTGGGCCAAATCGCACTATATGCAAAAAATTAATCGAGGCATTCGTTGATCAGTGCTTTGCTCAAAATTAGATTTTGCTCTCCATTCAAGGCAGCAGTGGAGAACGATGGTAGCATAATGGAGGATTGGACTTCTAACTCCATAGTTAGAGATTAACTCCCCAGATGGAGCACTGCTGTTGTACCATTGCTCAAGGTACTTAACCTGACTTGCTTCAATTTATATCCAGCTGTATAAATGGATTGAATATAAGAAATTATGTAGCCTGTGTTAGCCACTCTGGATGAGTTGAATAAGTTTACAGAGAATGGTGTGATTTTTTTTTTTTTAATCCAGTGAGCGGCAGTTTTTTGGGAAAACACCTTGTGAATAAGAGAGGTCTGAGGATAATGAGCAGGGTTGTTCAAGCTAGCAGAAAGGCCGCAAATTGTCAAACTTTTACTTTAAACAGCTTTTTACAGAAGTGGTGCTCTGAAGGGCATCTGTGGATACACAATGCAGTGAACTTTGAAGCAAATGGGCTACAGCAGTGGAAGAGTTGTCAGCTATCAGCTAAGAATAGGAAAATGTTGCTATAATGGGCACATGATCACCAAAGCTGGTCATTTGAAGATGGAAAAGTGTTGCCTGGTCTGGAAAATCTCAATTTATGTTGTGACACTCAGAAAGTAGGGTCATAACCACAGCCCTGGAATATAATGTAATGTAATATAATGCTTGATGCAATGTTCAAAATTCCCTGCCTTGTGTGAGCAAGAAATGGAAAAGGTGCCACAGCACCATCTGCTGAATCTGTTTGGTTAAGCTGGTCTTGTAACCTGAAGGTCACAAGTTCAATTCCCAGGGTAGATGCAAATTGTTAGATGGCCACAAAATCAGAATGACTTGCCTTCATTGATGATACAACTGCTGATGGAAGCAGCAGAATAAATTCTGAAGTGTGCAGAAGCATCTTGTCTGTTCAAGTTCAAACAAATGCTATCATACCAGTGTCAAACGCCAGTCCTACAGGGCTGCAGTGTCTGCTAGTTTTTGGGGTGTTCTTTGCGCCAGTGGCCCACTCAAGTCATTGATTGGCTAAAGAATCCACACACCTTGTTCTCAAGGCCTTAATTGGCAGCTGATTGAAAGAAAACCACAAAAAAAAAAAAAAACACAGACACTGCTGCCCTTTGGGAATTTAATTTGACACCCCTGATCTAACTGAACAAGTGTTTCATATGCTGAAGAGAAAACTTACGACAGTTAGCCCCCGAATCAAGCAGGAGCTGCAGTACAGGCCTGGCAGAGCATCACCAGAGACTCAGCGCCTGGTGATGTTCATGGGTCACAGACTTCAAGCAGCCGTTGCTTGCAAAGGATATGCAACAAACTACTAAATACAACTACTTTCATTTACATAACATAATAGACAAAATAACACAATACGTCCCAAACATTATGGTGCCCGGAAATGGTGGGGGTTATGTGTAGAACGTGTTATAATTTCTACATGGCAAAACCAAAATGTACAAAAATACCCTTTAATAAAAACAAGTAAGAATCTACTCTTCAGCGTGTGAATGCCTTGATTACAAATATAAAACTGTGGCATGCAGAGCCAAATTAACCTTTTAAAGTCTTTGTCCCAAACATTATGGAGAACACTACATATTATTTGTCTTAGTGGCACATTTTATGTGCTTAAAGTCGACAGTGTCATGGTTCTGTGGTTTGTCTGCGTTTCCCTTTTTGGGCCGCCAGATGGCGGCACTTCAGTTTTTAGTTCTGTTCTTTTACCCTGTTTAATTATATTGTTTTCAATTATTCAATTGTTGTTTGGTTGTCTCGTTTTCTCTTCCCTCTCTGTGGCCGGATTGTGCATTGTGCCCTGCTGTGTCTCGTCAGTGTCTTGTCTATTTAAGTGCTTGTCTTCCCTGACTCAGGTGCTGGATCTTTATGTGTGCTTCTGATTATGTTTCTGCCCTGCGTTTCCTCCTGAGAGTAGCTCCCTGTGTGTTTCTGCCCACGTTCCGTTTTTACGTGCTTTTGGATTCTTGGATTTTCTTTGTTTCCTGTGTTTTGAAGTTTTTCTTTGTTTTGAGTTGCCCTGCGAGGCCTTTTGTTCCCTGCTTTAGTTCCTGTTTTGTAAGTAAAGTCCTTGTTTCCATTTACCGTTTGGAGTTTTGTGTTTTCCCCCTCACTCTGCGTTTGGGTCCTAACCCCGCACAACCGTGACAGACAGGTCTGTTGCCAAATATGTGTCAGCTTGGTGCTGCAGTTAGCGTAGACCTTCTCCGCCCCCATCGCTCCCAGCTAAAGCAACAGACTTGTTTCGTTTCGTATGGCATTTTATGCACCAGAATCCTCCTGACTGTACAAGACCTTGAGGCCCCTCAGGTTGAAGCCACCGTGTATCCAGTGCAATCAGTGCTAGGAACCAGACTGTTCTGAACCAATTGTGACAGTGCAGTAAAATGAGCACTGTTGAGTGACATCAAAAGAGAAAGCAACCTGTGCAAGCGACTGTGTGTGTGTGTGTGTGTGCGCGCGTGTGTGCACCTGTGTGCATGAAATGAGACTTTGAACATGCCTGCCAACAACACCCATGCATTTGTGTTTCTACCCTTTCATTTTGACAGGGGGGTCTTCCCGAGAGAGACTGTCTAATAAAATTGTGGACAGGCAGCTTAAGAAATGCGCACTTCCTTGACTGCCTTGAAGCACCCAATTTTTTTAATTTATAGCTCCACCCCTAAGTTCTGTTTATTTTTAACAGTCCCGCTAATTAAAACAAAAGAGCAAAACAGCTTTTAAAAGCTTACTGGGAATTCTAAAAATAAAAAAGGCTATAGGGATTGATTTATTGCTGAGAAACATATTTGAAAGTTTTCCAACTGTCCTTTATCGCTTATTCTTTTGGGTGCGCACAGTGCATGCAGTAGGCTACTTCCGTTGTTTATCACAAGATGATGTTACACTACACTTCAAAGTAACCTTTTGCACATCATACATTGCAAAATGACGAAGTACTGAGTCTAGAGCTAAGCGTTTAATTCGAACATTACAAAGACTTCATCAATAATTGATGTTTTTGAGGGTTGTTTTGCGAACTTATGAACACTTGTAGACATGAAATTTGAAGAAAAAAAACACACACACAAAAAAAAACCAAATGGCTGCACGAAAGTTTTCTGTTGAGAATGGTGTCTTGAGAGGTTAACTGAATTTCCTACTTAACGTGCAGTAATTTACCTCAAAGCAAAAGTTGTTGTCATTTTCACTGTTCGTTTATTTATTTATTAGGCTGTTTATTTAACACATGCTCTTTTGATACACATGGCCAGTTCAATGTTAAGTCGCTTATACTTGAGTTCATTCTCATATACATCAATAAAACACAGTTTAATTTTAACGATAACAAGTGGAGAAAAAACTGAACAGCTTCTGGCCTTTAAACGGACCGGTTAACTGCGCCTCCTGAAGGATACCTCGTATAACCAATCAAACAACGGCATCACTTTAAAAGACAACAAGACACGATTTCTTAATTCCTGGGCACATATCGCTTCTCTTCAATGCAAGCAGTCCCTCATGTATAACTACATATTCGTGGGGGGAAATTTACGATTATTTTCGCATTAGTAAAGCCTAGCCTATAGTCTTTTTACATTTATCTGAACTCCAGGTTAAAAGCGAAACTAGAAACAGAAACTGAGAGCTTTTCACCAGTTTACGCCTTGGTCTTCATTTATTTTGACGAACGATGCGGATTCAGATTATCTTCTCACTTTTATGGACAGTATTTTTCTCACTGCATGCAGCCAAAGGTAACTATTATTTTCTATTTTCCATTTTCATACAAATATGAAACCAAATGTTATGAAATATCTGCTCCACCAGCAGAGTAAAATGTATTCTGAAACGGTTGATTTAACACGTAACATTTTATTGTGTCACAGTTGTTAAAGTTTTTCTTGAAAATATATATATACCATCGTAATAGAGCTGTTTGTGTTTTGTGCCCTGTCTCAGTTACTGTACGCTATGTCTTTGGAAAAGTTTTGTTTTTGTTAAAATAATTCCGTGCGTTTCCTTTCAGCGTAACTCATTCGATTACGTTTGCGGTGTCTTCACCCTTTTTGCAGCAATTCCCCCGTTTTGTTACACATATACAATATAGACTATAAACAGCCTAATGTCTACAAACTATAGCTTAAACGTCAGCGAATTCAACGGCAACATAAATTCTCTGAGTTGATTTAACACCGTTTTATTGTATTTATTTTGTTTTTGTGTGAACGACCCCTCTCCCACCCCATATATATATTTTTTATGCAGAAACAATGATTCGATATCAGTATAGTGGAATCGTCGGGGGGTCCGCGGCTTCAGACACCCTTACAATTGACAGTGTCCCGATCGCGTGGAGTGACAGACGAAACAACGGATTTCTCTCGATCAACACTGAATGCGAGGGTCTTTTTCGCATGACACTGAAGATGATCACCAGAAGTTTTAACCATACAACAACGAGTGAGTTCAGCTTCTGAATTATTATGGATATTCGTGTTATTGTTATTCATTCTGCTACTACAACAACAGCATCAAAGCCCTGTTTTACTAATGTCATAAATATGACTGTTGTTTGTTTTGTGCACCTGTCCCATTTTTGGCTGGACCGCAACAGACTGACTGAGTGATAAAGTTGCATCGCGCATGTCTGTGACATCGGCCGGTTCGGTCCAGCCATATACTAGGTTTTAACCTAGTCGTGTTTCGTCTGCTTTTAGACATTCACACGTATCAGCGCACGCACGAATGCCTGCTGGAGGGGCACAGGGTGCTGCACGTGTCAGACCGGATTCACTACGATGGGGCGGAGTACCTGTATCTGGACAGCGCCGAGAACACCTGGGTGGCGGCCGTCCCGCAAGCCCTCGCGCTAAAGCAGCAATGGGACCGGGACAGCGGATGCACGGAGAGGCACAAGGTTCTCCTCCAGAACGGATGCACCGAGCTGATCGAAGAATTCTCACGCGACAAAAATTCTGCGCCAGGTAGGCTAAAGGTGACACAGCTGCATCCCTGCACTTGTTTGTACCGAGTTTAACCGTTGAGACAAACATGACTAATCATGTCTAGCTGGTTTCGTAAACTTTCATGTGCTGATCTGCTTATAAGCAGTCTAGTGGTTGATTAGTGTGTAGTGACGTTGTGACATTCAGCTCCAAAGCTAGATGGAGATAATGTTGCAGGAAATCTTTGTTGATATTTTATGTAAGTCACAATAAATTCTATCCAAGCACACATGGCCAAATTGCCCAACATGTTTTCATAGGAATTCCATCTTTGTCCTCCACAGCAATAGAGGTGCATTGCGTTAGTTGTATCTACTGATAGCTAGCTGGACTGACTGTACACTCTAACACAGAAAGCAAGGGCATCGTGACAAATTTTTAAGTGCCAATGCTATCGCAAGAATTTCTACAAAATATATTGCAGCATACCTTGTTTTATTTTCAAATAAAGAAAATGGAAATAACTTTCTTTCTTTTTTTATTTATTTATTTATGGTTTTTCTACAGAGGCATCTTTGGCTATTGTATTGATTCCCATCCTTGTAATTGTAGTCCTCCTCTGTCAGTTCATGGTCAGCTTCCTGATTTCAAGACATGGTGAGTATGACTGTGCAGGAGTCCAGGGAGAATTAAATTATTTATCGTTTCATTATAAGAACTTAAGAAGACACTGTAATGACATCCTGATACACCTTAATGCAACAAGGTTCTATTCTTTTAAACTGACATAATTAGCATTATCTCAGGAACAATTTAAAACTCTTATTTGTGTATAACTGAAACATTTCTTGCCCCTGATCACACCACAAAAATTGTTACAAAGTGACCAATGTTTCCTTTTTTTCTTCTACTTTTGACACACCTTGCCATTATTATTATTTTCTATTGTATGTCATAGTTTATTTTGTCTTAATTTTAGATTTTCATACATTATGTGTAGACCTATGGGTACTGTGTGTATCTGCTGTAGAACAAATTGCCCAGGAATGGGACTGGACTGATGTACCGTGTAAAATTTGTTGGACTTACTGTGTTTTTGCACTTGTCTTCTGGTCCCACAGGCTCAAAGCTTGCAGGAGGTAAGAAAGGCTACTTCCGACACGACCCGGACACTGAGGTGGAATTAGCGGGGGTGTCGGGGGTGCAGTGTCCCATATGAGCAGTCATGGGGGGGCCCCCTGAGTACCCAAACACACATGCAAACCTCGGTCTAATAACTTTTGGGCGGGGGGGGGGTGTTCTCATTGTGCCTTGCACCCATATGTATGACAGGTTAGCTCCGCCCAGGCACATTTCCTGTTGTCCACACTGTTTACCGTACATCTACGCAGCCAAAAAGATTTAGAACCTCTTGAAGAAATATTAATCAGCTGCCATAAAGGATTTACTTGGAGCATTGCTGCTGGCCCATTGCTTGGTAACAGATAAATCAGGCAATAGCTTCCCCTTCAGTTCCTACTCTCAGCTCAGATGAACACTTACTCTTCTGTGCCCTACTAATGCTGTACCTAACCCACATGTGTGTCCAGGGCAGGTGTGTTTACCTGTAAGGTGAGTCTTGTCTTCATTTGTCTTCCCTGCACAGGTGTTTTGGGCTCAATCATCCATTACCCTCAGAGGAACGTGGGCATCAAACCCTCAAAGGGAGACCCAGAAGAACACAACTTGGCATTTACCCCCTCCAAAGAGGTACAGTCTCCCCTGCTGGTCATCCCAGCTTAGGGAGGGACACTGCAGGGCAGTATGGTGCAACCTGTGGGCCAAATCGCGCTATATGCAAAAAATTAATCGAGGCATTTGTTGATCAGTGCTTTGCTCGAAATTAGATTTTGCTCCCCATTCAAGGCAGCAGTGGAGCACGATGGTAGCATAATGGAGGATTGGACTTCTATCCCCATAGTTGGAGATTAAATCCCCAGATGGAGCACTGCCGTTGTACCATTGAGCAAGGTACTTAACCTGACTTGCTTCAATTTATATCCAGCTGTATAGAAAAACACAACTTGGCATTTACCCCCTTGTGATGGCTGCAGAGCGAGTCACACAGACCGGTCGCTGCGCTAAGCCCAATTCACCCCATTTACCATACATTTCCAAGTACATTTATACATATCATTTAAAATAACTCGCCACACGGTTTCTGTTTTTCACAGTCCTTTATTTACTTTCGTTTTATTAAGTGAGTGCACGCACTTAGTTTAACGTTAAGTTTAACATAATGTAATTGTACCACAGTTTGTTTGTATTACCTGCTTTTAAGTTTCATTCCTGCAGACGGGTCCGCCACAAAAGGGGTCGCGGGCGGAAACAAGGAACATTTATTTGGTTCCTAGTGGGAGGGCTGATCAGTCCACTGCATCCATGGCCCGAGGGGACCACAGGACCCACGGTCACCTTAAAATTATTATTAAAATGTATTCATTTTTTTCTTGTAAAATTATTAGTCAACAAATGCAATACAAATATTAACTATTAGATGTATATTTTGTTGTCATTCCTCAAATACCTGTAATAGCTATTATACATATTTATGTCCCTTTTTTTCTGTATTTTGGTGCTGGCCACCATTATATAAATGAGTATTTTGGGCCCTTTGGTCTGTCTTGTTTTGGGGTGCCATGGTGTGAGTCTGTTAAGCTAAAAGGTTCCATAATTGCTAATCTGCTGTATTTTAGATCTCTGTATTTTAAGAGGCAAGAGCAGAGCTAGAGACATTTTGTTATTTGAGCATTTCATATTTCTTTTGTTTTTTTTCCTTATTTTTTTTACATGTTGGTTTTTTTTCCCTTGTTGGTTTGAGACATTTTTGTGGTCAACCTGTGCTGGGAATAATAAACCCCTAACTTTTGCACCGCTACTTCTGTCTCTGCGCCCTTCTCAGGTACGTCCATTACACCCCTCCAAAGGGGTACACTCTTCCCATCCCAGTTTAGGGAGGGACACTGCAGGGCAGTATGGTGCAACCTGTGGGCCAAATCGCGCTATATGCAAAAAATTAGTCGAGGCATTTGTTGATCAGTGCTTTGCTCAAAATTAGATTTTGCTCTCCATTCAAGGCAGCAGTGGAGAACGATGGTAGCATAATGGAGGACTGGACTTCTAACTCCATAGTTAGAGATTAAATCCCCAGATGGAGCACTGCTGTTGTGCCATTGAGCAAGGTACTTAACCTGACTTGCTTCAATTTATGTCCAGCTGTATAAATGGATTGAATATAAGAAATTATGTAGCCTGTGTTAGCCACTCTGGATGAGTTGAATAAGTTTACAGAGAATGGTGTGATTTTTTTTTTTTTTTTTAATCCAGTGAGCGGCAGTTTTTTGGGAAAACACCTTGTGAATAAGAGAGGTCTGAGGACAATGAGCAGGGTTGTTCAAGCTAGCAGGAAGGCCGCAAATTGTCAAATTTTTACAGCAAACAGCTTTTTACAGAAGTGGTGCTCTGAAGGGCATCTGTGGATGCACAATGCAATGAACTTTGAAGCGAATGGGCTACAGCAGTGGAAGAGTTGTCAGCTATCAGCTAAGAATAGGAAAATGTTGCTACAATGGGCACATGATCACCAAAGCTGGTCATTTGAAGATGGAAAAGTGTTGCCTGGTCTGGCAAATCTCAATTTATGTTGTGACACTCAGAAAGTAGGGTCATAACCACAGCCCTGGAATATAATGTAATATAATATAATGCTTGATGCAATATTCAAAATTCCCTGCCTTGTGTGAGCAAGAAATGGAAAAGGTGCCACAGCACCATCTGCTGAGTCTGTTTGGTTAAGCTGGTCTTGTAACCTGAAGGTCACAAGTTCAATTCCCAGGGTAGATGCAAATTGTTAGATGGCCACAAAAATAGAATGACTTGACTTCGTTGATGATACAACTGCTGATGGAAGCAGCAGAATTAATTCTGAAGTGTGCAGAAGCATCTTGTCTGTTCAAGTTCAAACAAATGCTATCATACCAGTGTCAAACGCCAGTCCTACAGGGCTGCAGTGTCTGCTAGTTTTTAGTGTTCTTTGCGCCAGTGGTCCACTCAAGTCATTGATTGGCTAAAGAATCCACACACCTTGTTCTCAAGGCCTTAATTGGCAGCTGATTGAAAGAAAACCACAAAAAAAAAAAAAACACAGACACTGCTGCCCTTTGGGAATTTAATTTGACACCCCTGATCTAACTGAACAAGTGTTTCATATGCTGAAGAGAAAACTACGACAGTTAGCCCCCGAATCAAGCAGGAGCTGCAGTACAGGCCTGGCAGAGCATCACCAGAGACTCAGCGCCTGGTGATGTTCATGGGTCACAGACTTCAAGCAGTCGTTGCTTGCAAAGGATATGCAACAAACTACTAAATACAACTGCTTTCATTTACATAACATAATAGACAAAATAACACAATACGCCCCAAACATTATGGTGCCCGGAAATGGTGGGGGTTATGTGTAGAACGTGTTATATTTTCTACATGGCAAAACCAAAATGTACAAAAATGCCCTTTAATAAAAACAAGTAAGAATCTACTCTTCAGTGTGTGAATGCCTTGATTACAAATATAAAATTGTGGCATGCAGAGCCAAATTAACCTTTTGAAGTCTCTGTCCCAAACATTATGGAGAACACTACATATTATTTGTCTTAGTGGCACATTTTATGTGCTTAAAGTCGACAGGTCTGTTGCCAAATATGTGTCAGCTTGATGCTGCAGTTAGCGTAGACCTTCTCCGCCTCCATCGCTCCCAGCTAAAGCAACAGACTTGTTTCGTTTCGTATGGCGTTTTATGCGCCAGAATCCCGACTGTACAAGACCTTGAGGCCCCTCAGGTGGAAACCACCGTGTATCCGGTGCAATCAGTGCAAGGAACCAGACTGTTCTGAACCAATTGTGACAGCGCAGTAAAATGAGCACTGTTGAGTGACATCAAAAGAGAAAGCAACCTGTGCAAGCGACTGTGTGTGTGTGCGCGCGTGTGTGTGTGTGAGCCTGTGTGCGCGTGTGTGCATGAAATGGAGACTTTGAACATGCCTGCCAACAATACCCATGCATTTGTGTTTCTACCCTTTCATTTTGACAGGGGGGTCTTCCCGAGAGAGACTGTCTAATAAAATTGTGCACAGGCAGCTTATGAAATGCGCACTTCCTTGACTTCCTTGAAGCACCCTAATTGTTTTTTATAGCTCCACCCCTATCTCTGACCAAGTTTTGTTTATTTTCAACAGTCCCGCTAATTAAAACAAAAGAACAAAACAGCTTTTAAAAGCTTACTGGGAATTCTAAAAATAAAAAAAGGCTATAGGGATTGATTTATTGCTGAGAAACATATTTGAAAGTTTTCCAACTGTCCTTTATCGCTTATTCTTTTGGGGGCGCACAGTGCATGTAGTAGGCTACTTCCGTTGTTTATCACAAGATGATGTTGCACTACACTTGAAAGTAACCTTTTGCACATCATACATTGCAAAATGACGAGGTACTGATAGAGTCTAGAGCTAAGCGTTTAATTCGAGCATTACAAAGACTTGATCAATAATTGATGTTTTTGAGGGTTGTTTTGCGAACTTATGAACACTTGTAGACATGAAATTTGAAGAAAAATAAAACACAAAAAAAAACCAAATGGCTGCACGAAAGTTTTCTGTTGAGAATGGTGTCTTGAGAGGTTAACTGAATTTCCTACTTAACATGCAGTAATTTACCTCAAAACAAAAGTTATGTTGTCATTTTCACTGTTCGTTTATTAATTTATTAATTAATTAATTTATTAATTAATTAATTTATTTATTTATTAGGCTGTTTATTTAACACATGCACTTTTGATACACATGGCCAGTTCAATGTTAAGTCGCTTATACTTGAGTTCATTCTCATATACATCAATAAAACACAGTTGAATTTTAACGATAAGAAGTGCAGAAAAAACGGGGCAGCTTCTGGCCTTTAAACGCCTCTCCTGCAGGGTACCTCGCATAACCAATCAAACAGCGACATCAATTTAAAAGACAACAAGACTTCATTTCTTAATTCCTGGGCACATATCGCTTCTCTTCAATGCAAGGAGACCCTCATGTATAACCACATATTCGTGGGGGAAAACTTACGATTATTTTCGCATTAGTAAAGCTTGGCCTATAGTCTTTTTACATTTATCTGAACTCCAGGTTAAAAGCGAAACTAGAAACGCAAACTGGGAGCTTTTCACCAGTTTACGCCTTGGTCTTCATTTATTTTGACGAACGATGCAGATTCAGATTATCTTCTCACTTTTATGGACAGTATTTTTCTCACTGCATGGAGCCAAAGGTAACTATTATTTTCTATTTTCCATTTTCATACAAATATGAGTCCAAATATTATGAAATATCTGCTCCACTAACAGAGTAAAATGTATTCGGAAACGGTTGATTTAACACGTAACATTTTATTGTGTCAGTTGTTAAAGTTTTTCTTGAAAATATATAAATACCATCGTAATAGAGCTGTTTGTGTTTTGTGCCCTGTCTCAGTTACTGTACGCTATGTCTTTGGAAAAGTTTTGTTTTTGTTAAAATAATTCCGTGCGTTTCCTTTCAGCGTAACTCATTCGATTACGTTTGCGGTGTCTTCACCCTTTTTGCAGCAATTCCCCCGTTTTGTTACACATATACAATATAGACTATAAACAGCCTAATGTCTAAAAACTATAGCTTGAACGTCAGCGAATTCAACGGCAACATGAACTCTGAGTTGATTTAACACCGTTTTATGGTATTTATTATTATGTATTATTTTTTTGTGTGAACGACCCCTCTCCCACCCCATATATATATTTTTATGCAGAAACAATGATTCGATATCAGTATAGTGGAATCGTCGGGGGGTCCGTGACTTCAGACACCCTTACAATTGACAGTGTCCCGATCGCGTGGAGTGACAGACGAAACAACGGATTTCTCTCTATCAACACTGAATGCGAGGGTCTTTTTCGCATGACACTGAAGATGATCACCAGAAGTTTTAACCATACAACAACGAGTGAGTTCAGCTTCTGAATTATTATGGATATTCGTGTTATTGTTATCTGCTACTACAACAACAACAGCATCACAGCCCTGTTTTACTAATGTCATAAATATGACTGTTCAGTGTTTCCTGTGGAATTGATCTCTTGGTGTGGTGGTGGGTGTCTGAAGGTGGGGGGGGGGGGGGGGGGGTGTAGCAAAGGCAAAAAAGTTTAAGATTATGAAAACATAACCTCTTGAGACTTTTTTTTATATCTAAATCTATCTTTTAGCACTGACGAGCTCTTGATACAAGGAATAGCAGTTTGCAAGAGCTAAAAAGTAGTTTTAGATGTACTTTAACACCATAAAAGGTTTGTTAACCCTTGTATTGTTTGTAAATATTGAAGCAAAATAGGCCTGTATTTGAGTTATGGTGGGGTGAGAACAATTAAAAGAGCACATTGTCCATCTAGAAGTTCTATCTTCAAGAATAGAGGACTATATAACCAAAATTGATACTCAAGAAAAGTTACATATTGCACTTTAAAAGGGACACTCTTCTGCTAAATTAACTTAACTACCATGACAAAATAGTACTTAATTAGAATGTTTTATCTTTTTATTTAACAATATAATTTGAGCTGGGTCCACATTCAAAGCCCTCTCTCTCTCTCACTCAATGACAGAGTTTACATGCATTGTCCATGCAAAAAAAAGGAAAAAGTGAGAAAAATGGCTTTACAAATTCTGTTCTGTTACATTCTAATTCTACTGAGAGGCATGATACAAAAATTTCCTAACAAACTTAGACGCTTGATTAATGTATTTTTTATTAGCTAGTTTTATCTGTATTCATTTCTGGACACTGCAGCAGCTTGTGAGACTGCTCCTCTCGTTATGATCATAATCGTCATTAGAATGCAGCCCTCTTTGTCAGCTGTAGCAACTGTAGCCTAACTCTCAGTTTTGCTAGCTCACTACATTCACAAAACCTTAAAAATAAACACTTTCCCTTTCGTTTTCATGGGGAAAAAATCACCATGTTGTAGTATGGAAATGGAAGTAGTTGAATCACTCAAACATTTTAAATGGTTATATATATATATATATATATATATATATATATATTTTAATTTTTTTATTTAATTTTTATTATGGTGTGGCGGCAAGGATTTTGCCGTGGCGCCACGCCACGGCAAAACCTTACCAGCGGAAACGTTGCTGTTGTTTGTTTTGTGCACCTCTCCCATTTTTGGCTGGACCGCAACAGACTGACTGAGTGATAAAGTTGCATCGCGCATGTCTGTGACATCGGCCGGTTCGGTCCAGCCATATACTAGGTTTTAACCTGGTCGTGTTTCGTCTGCTTTTAGACAATCACACGTATCAGCGCACGCACGAGTGCCTGCTGGAGGGGCACAGGGTGCTGCACGTGTCAGACCGGATTCACTACGATGGGGCGGAGTACCTGTTACTGGACAGCGCCGAGAACACCTGGATGGCGGCCGTCCCGCAAGCCCTCGCGCTGAAGCAGCAATGGGACCGGGACAGCGGATGCACGGAGAGGCACAAGGTTCTCCTCCAGAACGGATGCACCGAGCTGATCGAAGAATTCTCACGCGACAAAAATTCTGCGCCAGGTAGGCTAAAGGTGACACAGCTGCATCCCTGCACTTGTTTGTACCGAGTTTAACCATTGAGACAAACATGACTAATCATGTCTAGCTGGTTTCGTAAACTTTCATGTGCTGATCTGCTTATAAGCAGTCTAGTGGTGGGATTAGTTTGTAGTAACGTTGTGACATTCAGCTCCAAAACTAGATGGAGATAATGTTGCAGGAAATCTTTGTTGATATTTTATGTAAGTCACAATAAATTCTATCCAAGCACACATGGCCAAATTGCCCAACATGTTTTCATAGGAATCCCATCTTTGTCCTCCACAGCAATAGAGGTGCATTGTGTTAGTTGTATCTACTGATTGCTAGCTGGACTGACTGTACACTCTAACACAGAAAGCAAGGGCATCGTGACAAATTTTTAAGTGCCAATGCTATCGCAAGAATTTCTACAAAATATATTGCAGCATACCTTGTTTTATTTTCAAATAAAGAAAACGTAAATAACTTTCTTTCTTTTTTTTATTTATTCATGGTTTTTCTACAGAGGCATCTTTGGCTATTGTATTGATTCCCATCCTTGTAATTGTAGTCCTCCTCTGTCAGTTCATGGTCAGCTTCCTGATTTCAAGACATGGTGAGTATGACTGTGCAGGATGTTCATACATTATGTGTAGACCTATGGGTACTGTGTGTATCTGCTGTAGAACAAATTGCCCAAGAATGGGACTGGACAGATGTACCGTGTTAAATTTGTTGGACTTACTATGTTTTTGCACTTCTGTCTTCTGGTCCCACAGGCTCAAACTTTGCAGGAGGTAAGAAAGGCTACTTCCGACACGACCCGGACACTGAGGTGGAATTACCGGGGGTGTCGGGGGTGCAGTGTCCCATATGAGCAGTCATGGGGGGGCCCCCTGAGTACCCAAACACACATGCAAACCACACTGTTTACCGGACATCTACGCAGCCAAAAAGATTCAGAACCTCTTGAAGAAATATTAACCAGCTGCCATAAAGGATTTACTTGGAGCATTGCTGCTGGCTCATTGCTTGGTAACAGATAAATCAGGCAATAGCTTCCCCTTCAGTTCCTACTCAGCTCAGATGAACACTTACTCTTCTGTGCCCTACTAATGCTGTACCTAACCCACATGTGTGTCCAGGGCAGGTGTGTTTACCTGTAAGGTGAGTCTTGTCTTCATTTGTCTTCCCTGCACAGGTGTTTTGGGCTCAATCATCCATTACCCTCAGAGGAAGGTGGGCATCAAACCCTCAAAGGGAGACCCAGAAGAACACAACTTGGCATTTACCCCCTCCAAAGGGGTACACTCTCCCCTGCTGGTCATCCCAGCTTAGGGAGGGACACTGCAGGGCAGTATGGTGCAACCTGTGGGCCAAATCGCGCTATATGCAAAAAAATTAATCGAGGCATTTGTTGATCAGTGCTTTGCTCAAAATGAGATTTTGCTCCCCATTCAAGGCAGCAGTGGAGCACGATGGTAGCATAATGGAGGATTGGACTTCTAACCCCATAGTTGGAGATTAAATCCCCAGATGGAGCACTGCTGTTGTACCATTGAGCAAGGTACTTAACCTGACTTGCTTCAATTTATATCCAGCTGTATAAATGGATTAAATGTAAGAAATTATGTAGCGTGTGTTAGCCACTCTGGATGAGAGCATTTGCTGAATTCCTGAAATGTACAGTGACAAGAAATGCTTCAATGAAAAAACCTAAAAATTTTTCCTCACTTTGTCACACCAATTTTATTTGAGTTTTTTTAGGTTTTCTCAAATGAAATGTTCAGATTCATTCAAATGAACCTAAAGATTTTCAGTTGAGAAAACCTAAAAAATATAAGGGTAACAAATAAAGTAAAGATTTTAGGCCCATACAATGGAACATGATTTTCAGTGTGATGTGTAAATATGTATAAAGAGAATGTTGCCAAAAGATTAAAATGTAGCTTGACATGCAATGTTATTTTGATTTTTAATCTGTCTAGGGTTTGTACTGATTTTTTTTTTTCAGACTGTGATCTACATTTTATTCAGGTTGGGAAATTAGGCCTATATTGTTCATATGGTTGGCTATCTTTTGCAGTTCTTGCTCATGGTTGGCTTATCTATTGCAGTTCTTGCCTCTATTTGTCGTTTTGCCAAAAGGTTTGATGGCATGAGACAGAAGTAAACAGTAATAAGCCCATCGACACCCAGTTTCAGTTCATTTATTTAGAGCAACATGTAAATAAATAATGATGTGTTGAGCTATAGTTCTGTTGATAGGTATCCTATTTTGATTACCCTCTTAAAAACAAACCTTCAAACTTTCAGCTACAATAAATGGTTGACTAATTGTAAAGTTACGCATTCACTAGTACTGTGCACCAGCTACCCAGCTGATGTGTGTTGTCAGCACTGGTAAGCTGAGGGCACACATATCCACAATTTAAAAACGAGAGTACGAGGAAAAATTCAGAGGAAACATGTTGCAACATGTTTTTACATATCGACTGTTCCTCGTTGTAGTATGATTCATGTTGTGTGCTGCTGGAGATGGTTTTGTTTGCTTTTTGTGCGGCTTAGTTTCAGTGCTTTAAAAAACGAAACGCATTTATAACAGAGTAAAATAAAAAAATGTTTAGAGCTGAGTTGTCTCGTCTCTCCTGAGTGGTATCCTTTAAATACGTGCAATAGGTCTTGCTACCGCTCTTGTAGTAATTTCGTATCAGGCGACATTAGGATGGCAGGTATGCCATCCCGCCAAGTTACGCCTTGGCGGGGGCATGCCCCATACCTATACAGCACCGAGAGTTTGGCACTTTTCAGGGTTCCCCACAGAAATAACCACAACAGCCACAGACACTCAGCCCTTAAAAACATTAAATTCTGTACATTCTGACACCATTTCAACAGACAGCTTTCATAAACTACTTCACATGTCCACACAATAAAGCCCCAAACTAAGGGGATTTTGCGTTTTCTCCTTCTTCTTCTTCTTCTTCTCTTTCTTCTTCTTCTTCTTCTTCTCATTCTTATTTTTCCTGCCGCCTATCCCACTAACAACATGTCTCCCCATTGGACATTTTACCGACACCAGCCAAATCCTCACCCTCACGACCCAATCAAAAACTCGCATACACACGCAAAATACCCATAACTTCTTACTCTGAAACATTTCCAGTTTAAACAATTAATTTGCCTGTGGTCTAGTGGGTAAGGTTACAGGCTAAGGAACATGGGGTCACTTCGCATTTCTCACTCTTATAATAAAACGCTTTGCAAAAAGAAATATCTCATAAAAAACATGTTTTCAACATACAAAAATGCCAAGTTACTCACACATACAAGACCAGTCCAGGCCTGCCATTAAAAGTATTGATATCAAAATGACGCCAAGTTATGGTACTACAAACAATATAGGCTATCTTGCCTCACAGAAATTAAATAAGATGTATTCCAAAGCAATGCTACCCAATATTTCCTCAATTCTTTCAAGTCACTTGGCCCCGTGTTTTGTAATCTTACCATTTTACAATGTCATGCAAACTTTGTGTCAGATCAAAGAGTCAAATATTTCGAATTGCCTCATGGAACACATTGAAATTCATGTACAAAACTGCTGCTGAGTAACTACAGGAAGCATATTTCTCCAGGAAACATGTTTATACTTGCTTCTGAACTGAATTTGAGTACATGTACAAGTTATTGTATATTTGCTCCGTACAATAAATACTGCATGTAAAATACATATTGTACATACATACATAGAGAACTTCTTTATCCCCATGGGGACATTTCCCTCGCAGCATGTTACATTCACATTTACGAACACACACTTATACCAAGAAACATACTATCATTCACGCAACAGAAAGGCTGGGCAGCGAAATACATACATACCAATACAAATTGGACATATACACGCCTATTCAATCAATCTTGACCGTGAGAGAGCCATCCACACATATGTTTGGCCTGTCCATCTAGTGCATGCTTATACACACAGGGCCAAGTGACTTGAAAGAATTGAGGAAATATTGGGTAGCATTGCTTTGGAATACATCTTATTTAATTTCTGTGAGGCAAGATAGCCTATATTGTTTGTAGTACCATAACTTGGCGTCATTTTGATATCAATACTTTTAATGGCAGGCCTGGACTGGTCTTGTATGTGTGAGTAACTTGGCGTTTGTGTACGTTGAAAACGTGTTTTTTATGAGATTGAAAATGACTGTGCCAAGTTTAAACACTCTGAAGCCGAGAGCGTGGCAAATAGCACAAGCATATTCCAGAAAACTGTAGACATTTTTTGACAGACAATAGTTTAAACGGTACCCCTACACAATCGTGCGAATGAAGTGCATTCTAGAGCGCAGCTCCAGTGGTCAAAAAAGAGAACTTATGCATCAGCAAGTTGCACACAGGACTAGCCTTTGGGTAGCTACCGTAAAATCGCCTTCAAATGGACCGTTCCCGAAATATTTGAATGACGTTTTTCAACAACTACTACATTTCACAAACATTTACGACATAATTTTAAGTACAATACTATTGTCAGCGTTTTTTAAACTTCCTTTCATTCCCAACAAGCTATACGCTGCCCCAGCATTGTAGGAACCCAGTGTTTCGGATCAGTGTTGTTCAAGCAACTTTAACAGTTACACAGGAAGAAAAAAAATCATAGGCGGATTGAAAATATAAACCAAATATCAGTGTGTTTCACGTACGTTTGAAAAATGTATGCCTTCAGCAATATTTCTATGTCATAATGTAAACTGGTTTTTTGCGTCCATCTTAAAATGTGCAACGTTAGTTTGTGACCCGTCAATACAAGATAGTTACTCATTACGTCACGGATTCCGTCCGGACACTTATTACTGCCCGTACAGTAACATCTACCACAGAAACGTTACCGTGGACTCCGTGTGATATCAACTTCTTAAACTTTGCACCTTTCTTTTTATCTGTAGATTTTAATACATTAAATCTTTCAGCAAGAGATTCTGGTGACGATGGGTGTACCAAAATTTTACCGATGGATTTCGGAGCGATATCCTTGCCTCAGTGAAGTTGTCAAGGAGCATCAGGTATGATATCGATTGCTAGCTAGCAAGGTTGCTAAATATAACTAGCTTGCAGGCCTGTTAGAGTTTCACCTCCACGTCTCGGTTTTTCCACAGTTGCCGTAGTCTATGGCTAGCATTTGTTTACATTCGATTTTTCTCTTGTTGGGCCGTTTATGATCTTAGAAAATAATTCGATTTTTATATTCGTGTTGATGTCAACCAGTTTTCCAAAATTGCTGGGTTAGCTAGCTAAGTTACTTGGCAAATAAGGTTACTAGCAACCCAGACTGCTAGTTGATTTGAGGTCATGTTCCTAAGAGTGATTTACATTTTCTAGCCGAAGTTACAACTTGGTCAATGGACTTCCTCTCTCGCTTGTCGTGAAACAGTCAGTTTTGCAATTCCTTGCACCGGCTAGTCGGTGCTTCTTTCTAAGTTATATGGTCGGGAACTTTTAACAGTGTGATTTGCAAAGTAAACATAATTAGTAGTGGACTGAGTACGTGATTTACACGTATCTGTGTTGTATATTATTACATTACGTTACATTACATTACAGTACAACTATCAACTATTAATGGTTGAGCGTGAGGATTTCAAACATCTACAAAATCCCACGCGTTTACGATGGAATCTGAAACGATTCGACGTTCTGGAGCAAGTCGGTGCGCTTTACTTCTGTTTATTTGTTTTATGTTCAGACAACTTCCTCCCGATATTGCTTCCGTACATCGCTTCACTGATAAGTCAAAACAAGTTTGAAGTGAATTTATTGTACCAACAGTGAGACTGACTGTTCTGTTGATAATATTTACGACTATATTATTCTGGCTTTTTGAACGGATAGTTACACGTTGTTTAAAATGAAATAAACAAAATGAAATGTTTCCCTCTTTCTAAATATTTTGACCCGCACCGACTACTTAGATTCCGGAGTTCGACAACCTCTACCTGGACATGAACGGTATCATTCATCAGTGCTCCCACCCCAACGATGAGGACGTGCACTTCCGCATCTCAGAAGAGAAGATTTTCGCCGACATTTTCCACTACCTGGAGGTCCTCTTTCGCATCATCAAACCCCGCAAAGTGTTCTTCATGGCCGTTGATGGCGTCGCCCCCAGAGCCAAGATGAACCAGCAGCGCGGGAGACGATTCAGGTGTGTTCTGGTGAGGTCGAGTGTCCTGGCTTGATGCGCCATTTGGTTTCAGGCCTGGCTTTGATGCAAGTTGTCGTCAGATCCTGCCCCGATTCCCTGTGTCACAGGTAAAGTCGTTATTGTCCTCTAGGTCTGCGAAAGAAGCGGAGGAGAAGATAAAGAAGGCTCTGGAGAAAGGAGAGGTTCTTCCCACAGAGGCTCGATTTGACTCAAACTGCATAACTCCAGGTGACCTACCGCCCGCAGTCACCTGTCAGTCTCTGTTCTGTTCACCTGTCAGAGTCTCTGTACCATTGAGTTGTATGTGTCCTTCAGCAGTTTTTACCTGTCTGTAGCCAGTCTCTGTACTGTCTCTTTAGCCCATTCCCTTGTCTGTCTGTCACCGTAGTTTCACCTGGCTCTCTCTGTACGTTTAAGTTGTGTGCAGCATTGAGCCTGTCAGCTGTCCTTCGCACTGTGTCGCCCTCTGTCCGTTACCGTGGTGGCACCGTGAAACCCTGAAGCACCTCGTTCTCTCTCTCTCTCTCTCTCTCTCTCTCTCTCTCTTCCTCCCTCAGGCACAGAGTTTATGGCCCGACTCCAGGAGCAGCTGAAGTATTTTGTCCACAGTAAACTGTCCACTGACAGGTCCTGGCAGGGGGTCAGTGTGTACCTGTCTGGCCACGAGGTGAGTGTGGGGTGGGGGGGGGGGTGGAGGGGGGGGGGGGTGGGAGTGCCAGGCTGCACGCTGGCACCGTCGCCCGTGGCAGTGTGCCCTCCTGGAAGCCGCCGTATTCTCGCTTGGTGCGTTAACCCTGTCTCTGGGTTCCCCCCTTCAGACCCCTGGAGAAGGAGAGCATAAGATCATGGAGTTCATCCGCTCGGAGAACGCCAAGCCGGGTCACGACCCCAACACCCGCCACTGCCTCTACGGCCTGGATGCGGACCTGGTGGGTGCCGGAACCACGTGGAAGTGTGTTTGAAACCGGATCTAAGTGGCTGGTGTCTTAACCTGTTTACACTGCCGTAGCGGTGGAGTGCATTGGTGCCTTGGATTTAATGACTTTGACTGCCATGTCTGTCAAGGATGTTAGAGGTCCAGGAACCTGAAATCTGTGAATTCCTGAGAAATATTTTTAAACGATTCTTGCAAAAAAAACGTATAGAAGTGTTACATTACAGGCATTTAGCAGACGCTCTTATCCAGAGCGACTTACACAGCTTATACATAGCATTTTTACATTGTATCCATTTATACAGCTGGATACATACTGAAGCAATTTCGGTTAAGTACCTTGCTTAAGGGTACAACGGCAGTGTCCTACCCGGGAATCGAACCTGCGACCTTGCGGTTACAAGCCCAGTTCCTTACCCACTGTGCTACACTCCGTCCACAAATTGGATGGAGTTGAAATTGGCTTTCTTTCCCCCTCAGCTGAACAGCAAGTTTTCAGTGGGCGGGGTTAATTGGGTGTTAGTTGGGTAACAAAAACCTTAAGTACAGTGAAATCCTCTCTATATTTAATATGTAAATGGTGCTCTTGCCACTTTTGTACGGGTAAGGCAAGCTGAACTGAAAATGCCTAATCATGCCTGTCTCTGGATGCGGAGAGAGCAATACCCTTTTTTTCCCACAAAAATGAAGAGACGAACCAGAAATGGCTTTTATTTCTGGAGCCTAGGGGCACTGTAATATTGCACTTACCCCTGCAGTTAGTATTTGCAGTGTCCATTTTCGCCTGGAACTCGGAACGCAATGGATCAGGAAGTAGGTCTACCGTCAGCTAGCGACACTTAAATAACTTTCAAGGTTAGACATGCGGAGCTATAGAGTCTAATGTTATTGTACAGTAGCTCAGTGTTACAACGTTATTACTACAACAATGGTTTATTTTGCTTTCTTTTGTTTTGTCTGGTGGTGTAATGTTACTGCTCAAACTAGTTCTAAGCTAGCTAGCAGTGAGGAATTTTACATATCGGATATGAATGTTAAGGAGTGAAGTATATCACACCCTGTCTTTGTCTGTTGAACAGGGCACAATAATCTAGTAGTGTTTATTACAATTAAATGGCTACAATTGCGTTAAAAACTTGAAAGAAGTATGAAGAAGACTAGCAGTTGTCTCTTCTGGGGAATATAACCACAGTTGTTGTAGAACAGTTCATTTTTATCTGTTCAGAGAAGTTTCCATCCAGCTCCCCCAAAAAGGAGCTACAGGAACTGATACTTTTTTATCACAGTAATGGTTTCTCTTTATGAGGTTCCTTAGACTGTATGGAGCGTGTTATTGTGTGTGATCCCCCTCGCTCACTCTCTAATCCTCTTTCTATCCCTGTCCCCCTTTCTCTGTCTCTCGCTACCTCCCTCTCGTCCTCTATCCCCCCCCCTCCCTGTGCATATCCCTCTCTCTCCTCTTTCTCTCCTCTTTCTCTCTCTCTGTCTCTCTCTCCCTTCCCCTCTCCCTCCCTCCCTCCCTCCCATCTCCCCTCCCCCTCTCTTCCTATCCCTCTCCCTCTCTCTCCCTCCCTCTGTTTCTCTCCCCTCCCCCCCTCTCCCTCCCTCTCTCCTGGTTGATGTAGATAATGCTCGGTCTCACCAGCCATGAGCCCCATTTCTCCCTCCTGAGAGAAGAGGTGCGCTTTGGTGGGCGGAAGGCCCAGAAGAGGTGAGTCATCCTCCCGTTCCTGTCCTCTGTGTCCTGTTACTGTGCTCACTAAACCCCAGTGTCCTGTTACTGTGCTCACTAAACCCCAGTGTCCTGTTACTGTGCTCACTAAACCCCAGTGTCCTGTTACTGTGCTCACTAAACCCCAGTGTCCTGTTACTGTGCTCACTAAACCCCAGTGTCCTGTTACTGTGCTCAGTAAACCCCAGTGTCCTGTTACTGTGCTCACTAAACCCCAGTGTCCTGTTACTGTGCTCACTAAACCCCAGTGTCCTGTTACTGTGCTCACTAAACCCCAATGTCCTGTTACTGTGCTCACTAAACCCCAGTGTCCTGTTACTGTGCTCACTAAACCCCAGTGTCCTGTTACTGTGCTCACTAAACCCCAGTGTCCTGTTACTGTGCTCACTAAACCCCAGTGTCCTGTTACTGTGCTCACTAAACCCCAGTGTCCTGTTACTGTGCTCACTAAACCCCAGTGTCTTGTTACTGTGCTCACTAAACCCCAGTGTCCTGTTACTGTGCTCACTAAACCCCAGTGTCCTGTTACTGTGCTCACTAAACCCCAGTGTCTTGTTACTGTGCTCACTAAACCCCAGTGTCTTGTTACTGTGCTCACTAAACTCCAGTGTCCTGTTACTGTGCTCACTAAACCCCAGTGTCCTGTTACTGTGCTCACTAAACCCCAGTGTCCTGTTACTGTGCTCACTAAACCCCAGTGTCCTGTTACTGTGCTCACTAAACCCCAATGTCCTGTTACTGTGCTCACTAAACCCCAGTGTCCTGTTACTGTGCTCGCTAAACCCCAGTGTCCTGTTACTGTGTTTATTAAATTAAATTAAATTAAATTAAATTAAATTAAATTAAATTAAATTAAATTAAATTAAATTAAATTGAACTGAACTGAACTGAAATTAATTGGAATAGGACATTTTGGGCAGGCACACGTCTTTAAATTGCGGCTCTCGTGTTTGGTTTCCTGAAGCTTAGTGTCCGCCTGTTTCTGTGCTGCAGAATTACTGCTCCTGAGGAGACTACTTTTCACCTGCTGCACCTGTCACTCATGAGGGAGTACATAGACTACGAGTTCTCTGAGCTAAAGGTGAGCAGGCGTAACGATAATGTGAGAGTGGTTGTAATGTAAGAGCGGTCGTAATGTAATGTAAGAGTGGTCGTAATGTAATGTAAGAGCGATTGTAATGTAAATGGACTGCATTTATATAGCGCTTTTATCCAAAGCGCTTTACAATTGATGCCTCTCATTCGCCAGAGCAGTTAGGGGTTAGGTGTCTTGCTCAAGGACACTTCAACACGCCCAGGGCGGGGTTTGAACCGGCAACCCTCCGACTGCCAGACAATCGGTCTTACCTCCTGAGCTACGTCGCCCCCAGTTGTAATGTAATGTAAGAGCGGTTGTAATGTAATGTAAGAGCATTCGTAATGATAATGTAAGAGCGGTTGTAATGCAATGTAAGAGCGGTTGTAATGTAACGTAGGAGCGGTCGTAATGTAATGTAAGAGTGGTCATAATGTATTGTGACGTGTTGATTGCTGCTCAGAATAAGATCTCGTTTGAGTACGACCTGGAGCGGATCATCGATGACTGGATACTGATGGGCTTCCTGGTGGGGAACGACTTCATTCCGCACCTCCCTCACCTTCATATCAACCACGACGCCCTGCCCCTGCTGTACCGCACCTACATCAGTGTGCTGCCCAGTCTGACCGGTGAGTACGGGACACGCCCCGCTGCACTGGGACGGAGCACAAACCCCGCCCCCAACCCCCCCCCCCCCCACGTCCCACTTCACCGGGACGGAGCACACCCCACCCCCTCCCCCCCCTCCTTGTGACATGACCGTTCCACTGAGGCCTGAGCTCATGGTGTCTGGGTGGGGTGAGTTCAGGCTCGTTTGTGTTTGGCGTGACCCACAGCTGTGCAAGGCCTGAGACAGCTGATAGATCAGCTTTTATGATAACTTCATGATAACTGCCCTTTATACTTCTGTTTTATGACTGTCACCAGGTTACCTCAATGAGAATGGAAACTTGAACCTGGCCAACTTCCAGAAGTACCTGGACAAATTATCGGAGGTGAGGCCCGTTGTGCTAGACTGGCAGGTAACCATGGTAGAGTGTGTGTGTGCGTGTGTGTGCATGTGTGTGCGTGCTTGTGTGCGGGTGCGTGTGTAAGTGCATGTGTGTGCAAGTGTGTGTGCAAGTGTATGTGCGTGTGTGCATGCATGCTTATGCGTGTGTGTGTGTGTGCATGTTTGTTAATGTGTGTGCATGCATGCATGCATGCTTGTGTGTGTGTGTGTGTGTGTGTGTGTGTGTGTACGCGCGCAAGTGTATGTGCATGTGTGCATGCATGCATGCTTGTGTGTGTGTGTGCATATGCGTGTGTGTGTGCATGCATGCATGCTTGTGTGTGTGTGTGTGTGTGCGTGTTTGTTAATGTGCATGCATGCATGCTTGTGTGTGTGTGTGTGTGTGCATGTGTGCGCGTGCTTGTGTGTGGGTACGTGTGTGCGTGTGTAAGTGCATGTGCGTGCAAGTGTGTGTGCAAGTGTATGTGTGTGCATGCATGCATGCTTGTGTGTGTGTGTGTGTGTGTGTGTGTGTGTGCATGTGCGTGTGTGTGTGCATGTTTGTTAATGTGTGTGCATGCTTGTGTGTGTGTGCATGTGTGTGTGCGTGTTTGTTAATGTGCATGCATGCATGCTTGCGGGTGTGTGCGGGTGTGTGTGTGTGTGTGTGTGTGTGAAAGAGACTGATCTCTCTCACACTCTTTCCGCCTCCCAGTTCGACCGGGAGCACTTCAGCGAGGTGTTTGTGGACCTGAAGTGGTTCGAGAGCAAGGTGGGGAATAAGTACCTGAACGAGGCGGCTGGGCTGGCGGCCGAGGAGGCGCGTGCTCACGAGGGGAGGAAGAGCAAGGTGAGGTCACCCGTGAACGCTCCCCAACGCGCCTCTCACCTGGACGGTCTCTCGCGAAAACGCGCATTCGTGTGCGCTGCCCGCACGTTCGTTCGGCGTGTGTGTGCGTAAGCGTGTGTGCACATGCTCGCGCGCTCGTGTTTGTTTTCCCAAGAGGCCGGGCCACGTACGCGCACACTTGGGAGGAGGTTGAAAATTCCAGACCAAATTGCGGGGGGGAAAATAAAAAAGCAGAACGTCTTGCTGAGCACGGGCAACACACAATTGAGAAAAATGAACGGCTTGTTAAAATCCGGGGAGCCGCTGGGTCCGGAGAAGGCGTTGCCTTTTCTGTCCCTGAAGAACTGTGTTGCAGTACGTGTGCAAACGGACCGATTAATCAGTCTTGCGGCCTTGAGTGAAGGCCGTGACACATGTTGAGTGGTCACGAGGTCTGAGACGCCTCGGACATTTGAGGTAGCTCGGCTGTTGACCTGCGTTGTGAAACGGAGGCCGAGAAACGCGGGTGAACGTTGTGTTGAGCGGCGCTCCCCTGTGCCAGCAGGTGCCAGGCGACTCTCTCTCTCTGACCGTGCTGGATGGGTGTAAAGACTCGGACGGCCTCCCTGCCAGAGGTAAAGCTGGAACCTTTCTGCCTGTGTTTCAGTTGGTGGTTATTGGTTGTTATTTTTCTTCTTCTTATTATTATTATTATTATTATTATTATTATTATTATTAATAATAAAGGTATTGCTACACTGCAACCTCACATTGCCGTTTCTCTGCCTCACATTGCTGTGTCCCATCACGCCTCAGACTGCGGGGAGGAGGACGGGGAGGACGATGACCTCTTCGAGACAGAGTTCAGGCAGTACAAGCGCTCGTACTACATGACCAAGATGGGCGTGGAGGTGGTTTCAGAGTGAGTCAGGGCGAGCTTCGCAAACAGAGCCGCGGCACGTTACCGCCCCTCTGCCGTTCTGGGCCTCCGCCCAGCACGCGCGCGTGTGGTAGCGTGCGTGTGCGTGGGGTGTGTGTGCTGCGTGCGTGCGTGCGTTGTGCGTGTGTGCGTGTGCGTGTGTGTGTGTGCGCGTGTGTGTGCGCGTGTGTGTGCGTTGTGTGTGCGTGTGCGTGCGTGTGCGTGTGTGTGCGCTGTGTGTGCGTATGCGTGTGTGCGTGTGTGCGTGCGTGTGTGCGTGTGCGCGCGTGTGTGTGCGTTGTGTGTGCGTGTGCGTGCGTGTGCGTGTGTGTGCGCTGTGTGTGCGTATGCGTGTGTGCGTGCGTGTGTGCGTGTGCGCGCGTGTGTGTGTGCGTGCATGTGCATGTGTGTGTGTGCATGTGAATATCTGTGTGTAATGCTGTGTTCTCTCTCTGCAGTGAGTTTCTGGCCAGTCAGGCCCTTTGTTATGTTGAGGGTATTCAGTGGATCCTGCATTACTACTACCATGGAGTCCAGTCCTGGAGCTGGTGAGTGTGTGTGTGTGTGTGTGCATTTGTGTGCATTTCTGTGTATTTGTGTGTGTCTCTGTGAGTGAGTGTGTGTGTGTGTGTGTGTATTTATGTGTGTGTGTGCCTGTGTGTATTTGTATTTGTGTGTGCGTGTGTGTGCGTGTGTGTGTATGTGTGTGTATTTGTATGTGTGCGTGTGTGTGCGCGCGTGCGTGCGTGCGTGCGTGCGTGTGTGTGTCTGCGTGCGTGTGTCTGCGTGCGTGTGTGCGTGCGTATGTGCATGTGTGTGCGTGTGTGCGTGAGTGTGTGCGTGCGTATGTGTGTGTGTGTGCGTATGTGTGTGTATGTGTGTGTGTGTGTGTGTGTGTCTCAGGCTCTGTGTTGCTCTGTGCCTGTCCCAGGTACTACCCGTACCACTACGCCCCCTTCCTGTCGGACGTGAGGAACATCGCGGGGCTCAAGCTGGAGTTCCACCTCGGCAAGCCATTCATGCCCTTTGAGCAGCTGCTGGGAGTGCTGCCTGCAGCCAGCAAAGACCTGCTGCCTCAGTGTTACCAGGTACGGGCATGTGCACACACATGCACACACACATATACACACACACACACACAAATACACAGAAATGCACACAAATGCACACACAAATACACACACACACAAATACACAGAAATGCACACAAATGCACACACAAATACACACACACACACACACACAAATGCACACAAATGCACACACAAATGCAC
This sequence comes from Anguilla pacifica, assembly GCA_039654925.1. NCBI lineage: Eukaryota > Metazoa > Chordata > Actinopteri > Anguilliformes > Anguillidae > Anguilla > Anguilla pacifica. The sequence continues at coordinate 6,830,261 of CM077289.1, forward strand.
ACACACATACACACACACACACATACACACACACATATACATACACACACACACACATACATACATATATACATACACACACACATACGCGCACACATGCATACATATACACACATACGCGCACACATGCATACATATACACACATATATACACTCACACACACGCGCACACACACACATGCGCCCACACATGTACACACACTCTCTCTCTTACCTGGTACTTGGGTACCATGCTTTCCTCCGTCAGCACCTGATGACAGCAGAGAGCTCTCCCATCATAGAGTACTATCCCCTGGACTTTAAGACTGACCTCAATGGCAAACAGCAGGAGTGGGAGGCCGTGGTCCTCATCCCCTTCATCGACGAGGTACGCCACCTGCGTCGCCATGACAGCAGCGACTTCTGTCCTGGGAGGGAGGGGGTGTACGCTACGGCTTGTCACGTGGGGAGGTGGAAGGATGTGGGTCCACAACGAGCTCTATTTTAATGTGTTTGTTTGCGTGCGTGTGGGCGCGTGCGTGCATGCCTGTGTGTGCGTGTGTGCGCGTGTGTGTGTGTGTGTGCGTGCCTGTGTGTGTGTGTGTGCGTGGTGTGTGTGTGTGTGTGTGTGTGTGTGCGCGCATGTGTGTGTGTGCATGCCTGTGCCTGTGTGTGTGTGTGTGTGTGTGTGTGTGTGTGTGTGTGTGTGTGTGTGTTTCTCCTCAGACTCGGCTGCTGGCTGCGATGGAGCCCTACAGTGCTCTGATGAGTGCGGGAGAGAAGGCCAGGAACAGGCACACAGAGTGTGCTCTGTACCGCCACGACAGCGACCTGGACTACGCCTACACCTCCCCCCTGCCCGAGCTCTTCCCCAACATCCCCCACTGCCGCGCCAGGTCTGTCTGTCTGTCAGTCTGTCTGTCTGTCTGTTACTGCGTCTGTCTGTCTGTCTGTCTGTCTGTCACTGTCTGTTACTGTGTCTGTCTGTATGTCTGTCAATCACTCAGACTGTCTGTCTGTCTTTCTGTCACTCTGTCTGTCTGTCTGTCCTGCGTCAGGTCTGCCTGTTTCTGCCCCTGCTCCACTGTCTGTATCTTTATCTGTCATGCAGCATCTGTCTGTCTGTGTCTGTCTGTCTGTCTGTCTGTCTGTCTGTCTGTCTGTCTGTCTGTCTGTCTCTGTCTCTGTGTAATATGTATGCGGCTGCACTGGGGGCTGTGGACGGCGCCAGTCGCCCTGTCACTGTCCACAGTGACACTGCATCGTCTGCGCAGGGGGGGAGGGGGGAGGTGGTTCGAGGTCGTGCGGGCTAACGCGGTGCGATGCGATTGGCGGTTTCCAGGCAGTCCCCCATCCCCATGGACGCGTGGCGCGTGCCGCTGGACACCAAGGTGAAGCGGGTGGAGGCCAGCCTGCTGTACTTCTGCGGCTTCCCCACCCTCCGGCACATCCGCCATACGGTGAGAGTGGGCGGGGCGGGGCGGGGCGGGGCGGAGCGGGGCGGAGCACGGGACGAGGCCTTTTTTACTCACCTGTCAGTTAAAGGAAATATTCACAGCACTTGGTTCAATCCCTATGTACCTTATGTATTTGTCTTTTGCAGACGTGGTTACCATGCAAAATGTAGCAATAGTTATCAGTCAGACTTAAAAATAGTACAGTAAAAACAAAAAAAAAAACTTTTCTCCTGCTTTGGCGTTGTAATACAATTCCCATCAGCCATTTCACCTGCTTTGCGGTGAACTATGGGAGGTTGAGGCAGGGGGGAGGTGCAGCGCAGCAGCGGCAGCAGCGGCAGCAGCGGCAGCAGTGGCACCCTCTTTGGGTTTCTTAAGTTGCTCTGTCTGCTGAATGTGTGTGACACACTCCTCCCCTCTCTGCAGTTCTGTAAGAAGAAGGCAGGGGTGGTGGTGTTCCAGCAGAGCAGCAGAGGGGAGAACACGATTCTGGAGATCACAAGCGACCAGCAGGGGGAGCCGGTGAGCTGCGTTTGCTTTTTTCCCCCCTCCCCGTTTCACAGTTTGAATCGGCTCCTCTTCTTCGCGGCTGATTGTGAAGCGCCTTTCCTGTGGCCCCTGCGCAGTTGTATTCCTGTTTTCCACTTTTGTGAGTCACCGTGGGTGAGAATGTCTGTCAGGTCGCAGTAATGCACAGGCAGGAAAAGCGTCAGAAAGGCAACTTTAAGCTGCGTGGCAAGATCATGAGAATGCTTGATCGCGAGGGCTGGCCTTGTAGTGTCATCATTTTGTGATGTCATGGTACTGTGTGTGTGTGTGTGTGTGTGTGTGTGTGTGTGTTCCCTGCCAGGACTGTGATGGCGTGGCGTCCCTGGTCCTGGGGAGGTCCGTGTTTGTGAATTGGCCCCACCTGGAGGAGGCGCGGATCGTGGCTGTGTCGGACGGGGAGATGAAGTAAGAGCCCGAAAGCACCCGACCCCGGCTGGGCCTGTCCGTCACACGCAAGCCGGGACGGTCTCAGTGTCTGTGGGCGTGTCTATGGTCGTGTCTCTGGGCTTGTCTCAGTGGGAGTGGGTCAGTGAGAGTGGGAGTGTCTCAGTGCCGGTGGGCGTGTCTCAGTGTCAGTGGGAGTGTCTCAGTGGGAGTGGCTCAGTGTGAGTGGGAGCGTCTCAGTGCCGGTGGGCGTGTCTCAGTGTCAGTGGGAGTGTCTCAGTGGGAGTGGCTCAGTGTGAGTGGGAGTGTCTCAGTGCCGGTGGGCGTGTCTCAGTGGGAGTGGCTCGGTGTCACTGGGAGTGTCTCAGTGACAGTGGGCGTGTCTCAGTGGGAGTGTCTCCGTGACAGTGGGTTTGTCTCAGTGTCACTGGGAGTGTCTCAGTGACAGTGGGCGTGTCTCAGTGGGAGTGTCTCCGTGACAGTGGGCGTGTCTCGTTGTCAGTGGAGCTCAGGTGTTCTCTGCTTCTGCAGGTTCAGCCTGGAGGAGGCCCCAGGAGTGCAGACGCTGTATCTAGGCAACACGCCGCCGCCCACCAAGGTGGCTTACCTGAGTGACAAGGAGCAGAAGGATTGGTTGAAGGAGGTGCAGACCGTCACTGAACAGTACGCAAAACCCCGCCTCCCCCTCACCTCCACAACCAATCATCTCCACCTCCATTCCACACCCTGTAACCAGTCCCCTCAACGTAAACTCTTCAAGCAGTAATCCAGTAATTAGTCATAATTTCTGCTGTCCACAAGAACTAATCTCATTTTCCATTTCATAACTAATAAACCATGGTCCTCAATTCCCCTTTTAACTGCCTGCCAAAATAATTAACAATGTGACCTGTGCAGTGTTGTGATCTTGTGGCCTTGTCTTCCCTCTTCCTGTTGCCTCCTGCTTCCCATTGGGCAGTTTCTCTAAGAGGAAGGGGATCATCATTAACGAGACTGCGGTTATGCTGTATGGGCAGCTGCTGACAGGAAGGAAGTACGTGGTGGGCCACAGCGGCCAGGTGCGCCTGGAGAAACAGTGGGCCAAGCAGGTCCTGCCCTTCGCCTACCAGACCATCGTCAAGGTAACCAGCGGCAAGGCGACGGCGTATTCCCCCGTAGTGCATTTGACTGCAAATGGCAGCTCGAGTTCTCATTTGTGTGTGTGTTTATGTGTGTGTGTGTGTTTATGTGTGTGTGTGTGTGTGCGTGTGTGTACGTACAGGACATCAAGGCCTTCGACCCCGCCTTCTCCCGCTTCAGAACCCTGGAGGAGCTGTTTCCACCGACGACCACCGTCTTCATGGTGGGGAACCCCTATTATGGGGCTATGGGAGAGGTCAGTACCGCACAGGACCCCCTCTGGGTAATGTAGTTTTCTGTACACCTTCTGCCACTCGGACATTTAGACCTAGAAAATGAGTGCTGCATTGTGGGATTACAGAGATCGCACAGTTAAATGGGAAAGTGTGGTTATTAGTAAGAAGATTTCTTAACTTAGTAATCCTTCACGAGTCCTTGTATGAGTTGTTGCCTCATAGCTTCCGTTAATATGTGAGAGAGAACTTTATCTAATTCTAAATCGAATTAGTTGCATCAGATGCCAGTAATAGATAATCTTTTACCTATTACTGGCATTTTGTGGACTCTGTTATCCGGAAAGATTTAAAATGCAAGCATGACTGCAAAGGTCAGGGGTCAAAGTGCAGCAGTTTCTCCGGGGGGAAAAGTGCAGTTCCGATGGAAGTGCAAGACGCGCACGCTCGGTTTACAGTTGCCCGCCCTCTTGAGAAACGATAATCCAGCCGCACGAGCGATAACGATTATCTGCAACCGCCCGCAGGTTCAGGAGTCTGCTGATGTCATCAGTGAGGGACGGGTCCGCGTGATTTTCACTGTGCCGTGTGAGCCACAGCTCGACGCGTTGATGCAGAACCAGCATGTGAGTCCAGCCCCCAGACTCACAGGGGCGCCCCGCAGCCCGTACCCCTGCTTTCTTCTCGCCCTCCCCTACTCACTCTCTCTTTCCCTCCTTCTTTCCTTCTGCCTCTCTCTCTCTCTCTCCTGCAGAAGTACTCGGTGAAGTACAGCCCGGGCTATGTTCTGGCGTCTCGGCTGGGCATCACCAGTTACCTCGTGTCCAGGTTCTCTGGCAGCATCTTCATCGGAAGAGGCTCCAAGAGGAAGTGAGTCCGTCCCTACTGGGAGCCCAGCACACACACGGGGAGACCAGTACGGGGAGAGATGGACACACTGAGCCACATAGAGACACAGGGAGACACTGACCCAGGGGGACGCTGGCCCAGGGAGACGCACTGACTTGAGGAGGCACTGACTCAGGGCAACACACTGATTCGAGGAGGCACTGCCTCAGGGAGACACTGACCCAGGGAGACACGCTGACTCGAGGAGGCACTGACCCAGGGCACTGACACTAACTCAGCGATGTACTGACTTAGGGGGAGACTCTTTTGTGCAGTGTCAGTGTCTTGGACAAAGGCAATGGCAGGAGCATACCTGACCTGACATACACGTCTTAGCAGTCTGGAATTACACAGAAAAGCATGAAAAACTCTCAAAACCTCAACCACACGAGGCCTGTTAGCCTTCCAGTCTGCTTTTTGGGTTGAAGTGTGGTGCGTTGGCCATCTCTAAGCATCTACCCCCCCCCCCCGTACCTCCAGCCCTCATGGGGAGCAGAAGGCCAACGTGGGCCTGAACCTGAAGTTTAACAAGAAGAACGAGGAGGTCCCGGGGTACACCAAGAGGACCGAGAAGGAGTGGCTCTACTCTGCAGCTGTGGAGGAGCTGCTGGCCGAGTACCTGGAGAGGTGTGTGTGTGTGTGTGTGTGTCTGTCTGTGTGTGTGTGCGCGCGCGCGTGTGTGTGTGTGAGGAGTACTGTGTGTGTCACCTCCCTGCTCCTCGCTGTTCCAGGTTCGCTGAGGTGTTTGACGCGGTCTCCAGGAACAGTCACGATGACGTCTTCTACGAGGATGACATCTGGCCGGGAGAGGACGAGAACGGGTAACGCACGGTTCATCTCTCTTTGCACCGCCGATGATGATGATGGTGGTGATTATGATGATGGTGATGGTGATAATGGTGGTGGTGATTATGATGATGGTGATGGTGATAATGGTGGTGGTGGTGATGATGATGGTGATGATGGTGATGGATGATGATGTTTTTCCCTCTCAGGGCTGAGAAGGTCCAGGAGATCACATCCTGGCTGAAGACCCACCCAGTTAGCTCCTCCTCCCGTGCGTCATGTGACCTGCAGATCCTTGACGCGGGCATTGTGGAGAAGATCGAGGAGGAGCTGGAGAAGTCCAAGGTGAAGTGAGGCCCATGACACGGCTAACAGCCAATCACTGTAGTGCATTGGTTGAGTGACAGGAGCGCCGGCGAATTGCAGTAGAACTGTATCGCACACTGTTGCTTTGCATTGAACTCGGTACACTTTCATGCTTGTTACACTTTTATTGGGGGGGGGGCAGTGTTTCCATTAAGCTTCCATTTATATTGACTGAGGCTGCAGCCTGAAAGGCTTCCCCCCCATCCCCCGCTCCAACCCCCATACCCCCCCGCCCCCTCCCCAGCGCTTCAGCCAGTTCCATGTGTCCAAGCCTCTTCCACAAATTTGGCAACTGGCAAGTTCAGTTACACCGTTAACTAGCCAGCTAGCATGCTAAGGCTAACGCAAATTCAGGTTTTGAATCTATTTGCATCGTTTTGGTTGTCTGCGAACCGCTAGCCGGGTGGCTGATAGTTACGCCGCCGGAACGGCAGTTATTCCAGACTGCAGCCTCTGGGTCGACCATCAGGGCGAAAAGGGCATCTGAGCGTCCCTTACACAGGACCCGTTTGGGGCGTGACTCTTGGGTGTGTCGAGGAGGATGTTCGGCCAGTCATTGAGCTCTCTGTTTGTCTCGACAGCTGAAGAAGAGCAGCAAGAAAGTCAGAGTGACCGTGAAGCCACACCTCCTGTTCAGGGTGAGTGTGCGTGTGTGAGAGATGGTACGTATGGTCATTGTGTGTTTGGTGTTATATCTCATGAGTATTCTCATAACCTTCTCTTTGTTTATGTGCGTTCTGTATGCGCACGTGTGCGTGTGGGTGTGCGTGTGCGTGTGTGTGTGTGTGTATATATGTGTGTGTGTGTGTGTATGTATGTATGTGTGTGTGTGTGTGTGTGTGTGTATGTGTGTAAATGTGTATATGTGTGTGTGTGTGTATGTGTGTGTGTGTGTAGCCCCTGGAGCAGCAGCACGGCGTGGTTCCTGATCCTGATGGGGAGTACCGGCTGTTTGACCGCGTGGTGAACGTGAGAGAGAGCTTCACCGTGCCGCTGGGCCTGAGGGGAACCATCATCGGCATCAAGGGGGGTGCGTCTCTTAGAGCCCCTTCCGTTTCTGTCTGTCTCTCTCTCTCTCTCACTCTCACTCTTCTCTCTCTCTCTGTCTCTTTCTTTTTGTATTTTTTCCTCTCTCTCTCTCTCTCTCTCTGTCTGTCTCCATCTCTCGCTTTCTCTCTCTCACGCACTCCCTCAAAAGTGATATGGAGGTTGTGTTCATCATGCTAAATACAGTTTTAATTGTTGTTTTTTGTGATGGTAAAGCTTACCATCACTCACCAGAGTGTATTTCAGTATAGTTAATTTCTCTCCCTCCCTTTCTCCCTTGCTCCCTCCCTCTGTCTCTCCCTCTCTCCCTCCGTCTCCCTCGCCCTTCCTCTATCTCTATATCTCCCTCGCCCTCCCTCTCTCTCCCACAGCTGAGAGGGAGGCTGAGGTTCTGTATGAGGTCGTGTTTGATGAGGAGTTTGCTGGAGGTCTCACCATCCGGTAGGTTCCCACTTCCCAGGTCAAAGGTCACGCTCCTTTGATCACATGACATCGTTTGGCTTCATCGTGCGCCTGTGAGGCCTTACTGGGGGAGTTGATGAGGAGAGCTGGCTGTGGGAGGGGCTAGGTTATATCCCCTCCTCGTCATTGGCTGAAACGGCCCTTCCCTCCCCACAGGTGCTCTCCTGGGCGGGGCTACCGCCTGCCCCCCAGTGCCTTAATAAATCTGACCCACGGCAGCCGGCTGGAGTTCGGCGGCCACAAGCTGACCGCCATCGTCAAGCCACAGCCCGCGTCCTCCGCGCAACAAGGCCAAAAGGGTCAGCTGGGGGGCCTGAACCACTCCCCCCGCTCCCCTTTAATACCCACACAGGTAAGGGATAACCTAAACCACTCCCCTTTAATACCCACACAGGTAAGGGATAACCTAAACCACTCCCCTTTAATACCCACACAGGTAAGGGATAACCTAAACCACTCCCCTTTAATACCCACACAGGTAAGGGATAACCTAAACCACTCCCCTTTAATACCCACACAGGTAAGGGATAACCTAAACCACTCCCCTTTAATACCCTCACAGGTGAGGGATAACCTAAACCACTCCCCTTTAATACCCGCACAGTTAAGGGATAACCTAAACCACTCCCCCATCCGTACTCACCTGGTTGTTTGATTGGTGGTTGATTCATTGGTTGATTGGTTAGTAGGGTGATGGGTTAATTGGTTGATTAATTGTTTGATTGGTTGATTGATTCTGTCAGCAACAGAATGGGAGACAAGGCTTCAATCTCAGGGCTGAAACTCAGACAAACAGAAATTCGCCTCATAAGAAGAATGCGCAGAAGGTACCGGCTTGTGTGTGTGTGTGTGTGTATGCGTGTGTGTGGTAGTTATGTGTGTGTGTGTTTTGCGTGTGTGTGTGTGTGGTAGTTACATACATGTTGTCGTTTCTCCCTCTCTGTAGGGCTCATGTGCAGATGAGTTCAGTAATGTGTGTGTGTGTGTGTGTGTGTGTGTGTGGTAGTTATGTGTGCATGTGTGTGTTTGTTATGCAATGTATGATGTATTTTCTCCCTCTCTGTAGGGCTTGTGTGCGGATGAGGAGTTCAGTAATGTGTGGCAGTCCCTGCAGGGTTCTGGAATGCCTCAAATCCCCCTCGCCCAATGGCAGAACAATGTCAGTACCCTATCGCTGCTGACATCACTTCCCGTGTGTCATTTCCTGTTAGTGAAGTGTCATTTCCAGGGTGTTGCCGGGTTCACGCGTGTGTGACCTGAATGTAACCTTGTGTGTGCTGCAGAACTAGGCTAAATCACCATGTGAAATTCTTTAACTCACTTTAGATCACTGAAACATTTCCCAGTATTTAAGGGGACAAATAAATCATGCAAATCTTTGATGTTTCCATGGAAAATCTGAAGGATCTGCAGTAATGTGTGACAGATCTGCAGTAATGTGTAACCTTGTGCGTGCATGCGTGTCTGTGTGTGTATGTGTGTGTGTGTGTGTGTGTGTGTGTGTGTGTGTGTGTGTTTTCTGTGTGTGTGTGTGTGTGTGTGTGTGTGTGTTTTCTCTGTGTGTGTGTGTGTGTGTGTGTGTTTTCTCTGTGTGTGTGTGTGTGTGTGTGTTTTCTGTGCGTGTGCGTGTGCGTGCGTGTGCGTGTGCGTGTGTGTGTGTGTGTGTGTGTGTTTTTTCTGTGCGTGTGTGTGTGTGTGTGTGTGTGTGTTTTTTCTGTGTGCGTGTGCGTGTGCGTGTGCGTGTGTGTGTGTGTGTTACAGGCTGCTCAAGGCTGGGCCTCAGGCTCTCCAGGGCAGAAGAGGCATCAGGAGGGGCAGCAGCAGGATCAGGGACAGAGCCACCGCAGTGAACCCCAGCCCTCGCAGCCTCACTGCAAGCCTGTATGTGCACCCGTGTACCTGTCTACCTGTGCACCTGTGTATCTGTGCACCCGTTTATCTGTCTACCTGTGTACCTGTATGTGCACCTGTGTATCTGTCTACCTGTGCACCCGTGTATCTGTCTACCTGTGTGCCTGTGCACCCGTGTATCTGTCTACCTGTGTGCCTGTATGTGCACCTGTGTATCTGTCTACCTGTGTGCCTGTATGTGCACCTGTGTATCTGTCTACCTGCGTGCCTGTGCACCCGTTTATCTGTCTACCTGTGTGCCTGTATGTGCACCCGTGTATCTGTGTACCTGTGTACCTGTGCACCCGTGTATCTGTCTACCTGTGTGCCTGTGCACCCGTGTATCTGTCTACCTGTGTACCTGTATGTGCACCCGTGTATCTGTCTACCTGTGTGCCTGTATGTGCACCCGTGTATCTGTCTACCTGTGTACCTGTGTACCTGTGCACCCGTGTATCTGGCTACCTGTGTACCTGTGTACCTGTGCACCCGTGTATCTGTCTACCCGTGTGCCTGTGCACCCGTGTATCTGTCTACCCGTGTGCCTGTGCGCCCGTGTATCTGTCTACCTGTGTACCTGTGCGCCCGTGTATCTGTCTACCTGTGTGCCTGTACGCCCGTGTATCTGTCTACCTGTGTACCTTTGCGCCCGTGTATCTGTCTACCTGTGTACCTGTACGCCCGTGTATCTGTCTACCTGTGTACCTGTACACCCGTGTATCTGTCTACCTGTGTACCTGTGCACCCGTGTATCTGTCTACCTGTGTACCTGTGCACCCGTGTATCTGTCTACCTGTGTACCTGTACATCTGTGTATCTGTCTACCTGTGTACCTGTGCACCCGTGTATCTGTCTACCTGTGTACCTGTACACCCGTGTATCTGTCTACCTGTGTACCTGTACACTTGTGTACCAGCGTACCTGTGCACCTGGGTACCGGTGCCTCGAGTACCCTGTGCTGTGTGTTTCAGGACTGTGTAGTACAGACAGTGAGGTGCTGTGTGTGCTCAGGACTGTGTAGTACAGACAGTGAGGTGCTGTGTGTTTCAGGACTGTGTAGTACAGACAGTGAGGTGCTGTGTGTTTCAGGACTGTGTAGTACAGACAGTGAGGTGCTGTGTGTGCTCAGGACTGTGTAGTACAGACAGTGAGGTGCTGTGTGTGCTCAGGACTGTGTAGTACAGACAGTGAGGTGCTGTGTGTGCTCAGGACTGTAGTACAGACAGTGAGGTGCTGTGTGTGCTCAGGACTGTGTAGTACAGACAGTGAGGTGCTGTGTGTTTCAGGACTGTGTAGTACAGACAGTGAGGTGCTGTGTGCTGTGTGTGCTCAGGACTGTGTAGTACAGGCAGTGAGGTGCTGTGTGTGCGCTCAGGACTGTGTAGTACAGGCAGTGAGGTGCTGTGTGTGCGCTCAGGACTGTGTAGTACAGGCAGTGAGGTGCTGTGTGCTGTGTGTGCTCAGGACTGTGTAGTACAGACAGTGAGGTGCTGTGTGTGTTTCAGGACTGTGTAGTACAGACAGTGAGGTGCTGTGTGCTGTGTGTGCTCAGGACTGTGTAGTACAGACAGTGAGGTGCTGTGTGTGCTCAGGACTGTGAGGTGCTGTGTGTTTCAGGACTGTATAGTACAGACAGTGAGGTGCTGTGTGTGTTTCAGGGTCCTGCTGGAAACATCAGAGTCCTGAAGAGGAACGAAGACTTCAGCTCTCTCTTCCCCTCCCAGAACACACCGAGCAAGGTACTGCTCTCACCCGCACGCGCACACACACGCACACACACACACACACACACACACAGGGTAACGTGAACTCTGTGTCCTCCAGGGCAACTCTGAGTTTGACGAGTTGATCGCGAACCTGAAGATCTCTAAGACCAGCCCGGCCCCGCCTCCCCAGCCCAAAGAGGGGACCGCCAACGAGCCGCTGTCCCCTCAGTCCTTCGCCATGGTGAGCACCGTCAGGAGGAGCCAATCAGCTTACTTTACAGACCAGACCCCGTGCCCAGCTCTGCTGTGAGGGATTGAATGTTGAGTGTGTCTCTGTCTCTCTCTCTGTCTGTCTCTCTCTCTGTGCAGAAGGGGACACTTATGTTGAAGGAAATGCTGAAGATTGATGGCTCAGGCAGCCCTGGCCCCGCCCCTGACTCCGCCCCTTCGGCCGCCACTCAGAACTCGTCCGGCGGCAGTGGGCAGTACCCTGGCAGGAGGAAACCGTCCAAAAAGCTGGGTACTGCACCCCTCCCCCTGCCCCCTGTCTTCAGAGTGATACTGCAGTGTCTTGGCGTGATACGGTGCTTGATACTATCTAGTTTGTAGGTAAACCGAGGACTCGGTACCCTTCAGTGGTGAGGAAAATGGCGAGCACTGTTGAGCTGAATGGCCTCTTCTCATCGCTATGTTATGTTATGCTATGTTATGCTATGTTATGTTATAAATCACACAACTGCTCTGGAGAGCAACACTCTTCGATTGGTTGAGCTCAGTGCCGCTCCTCGTCGTGACTGCCTCCGCCTCGGTTTGGACTCCATTGTGATGTCGTGTGACTCCTCCCCTTTTTCCCCCCTGGGAATCCCCGACAGCCGCCCGGATCAACAAACCCCAGGGGGGGGAGTCTCCGGGGCAGCCTTTGCCCCCCGCGCCGGCCTGCGGCCCCCCTCCGCCCCTCATCCCCACCGTGGCGTCTGAGCTGGCCCGGATCTGCATGGGTCTGGGCATGGCCCCCCCCGAGTTTGCGTACATTCGCAGCCCCCAGGTAAACCCCCCCCCCCAGATCTCCACACACTCTCTCCCTGCTGTTGGGCGGCTGTATAGCACGACGGTTAGGGAAGTGGGCTTGCAGGTTTGATTCCCAGAGAGGACACTGCCATCCTACTCTTGAGAATGGCTCCTCACCCGAATTTTTCAAGGAAGCGGACAGTTTATCGGACTGAACTGACCTGCATTCACCAGGTTCACACTCACACACACACACACACACACACACACACAGTGTGTCCCCCTGACTGTAATTCTTGTGTTTGTAATGCACTTTGTAATGCGTTTGTAATACATTAAATTCCAACACCTGTTTTTGTTGAGATGCAAGACAATTATCCCCAAGGGGGCAATAAGCAAATGACTATCTGTCTGTCTGCCTGTGTGTCTGTCTCTCTGTGTGTCGGTCGGTCTGTCTGTCTGTCTGTGTCTGTCTGTCTGTCTGTGTGTGTGCGTGTCTGTCTGTGTGTGCGTCTCTCTCTCTCTCTCTGTCTGTCTGTCTGTCTGTCTGTCTCTCTGTGTGTGTCTGTCTGTGTGTGTCTCTCTGTCTCTCTGTGTGTCGGTCTGTCTGTCTGTCTGTCTGTGTCTGTCTGTGTGTGTGTGCGTGTCTGTCTGTGTATGCGTCTCTCTGTCTCTCTGTGTGTCGGTCTGTCTGTCTGTCTGTCTGTGTCTGTCTGTGTGTGTGTCTCTCTGTCTGTCTGTGTCTCGGTCCGTCCGGCGTGCCAGGGCCTGACAGTGTGCCAGGTGAAGCTGGCAAGCGGACTGCTGGTCCACGGGCCGCAGTGCCAGACGGAGAACGAAGCCAAGGAGAAAGCGGCGCTGTTCGCCCTCCAGCGGCTGGTGAGCACCACCCCACCCCTGTCCCTGTCTGTGTGTGTGAGTAACGCTGTGTGTGTGTGTGTGTGTGTGTGTGTGTGTGTGTATGAGTAACGCTGTGTGTGTGTGTGTGTGTGTGAGTTACGCTATGTGTGTGTGTGTGTGTGTGTGTGTGTGTGTGTGAGTAACGCTTTGTGTGTCTGTGTGTGAGTAACGCTCTGTGTGTGTGTGTGTCTGTGTGTGAGTAACACTTTGTGTCTGTGTGAGTAATGCTCTGTGTGTGTGTGTGTGTGTGTGTGAGTAACGCTTTGCGTCTGTGTGTGAGTAACGCTTTGCGTCTGTGTGTGAGTAACGCTTTGTGTGTGTGTGTGAGTAACGCTTTGTGTGTGTGTGTGAGTAACGCTTTGCGTCTGTGTGTGAGTAACGCTTTGTGTCTGTGTGTGAGTAACGCTTTGCGTCTGTGTGTGAGTAACGCTTTGTGTGTGTGTGTGAGTAACGCTTTGTGTCTGTGTGTGAGTAACGCTTTGTGTGTGTGTGTGAGTAACGCTTTGTGTCTGTGTGTGAGTAACGCTTTGCGTCTGTGTGTGAGTAACGCTTTGTGTCTGTGTGTGAGTAACGCTTTGCGTCTGTGTGTGAGTAACGCTTTGCGTCTGTGTGTGAGTAACGCTTTGTGTCTGTGTGTGAGTAACACTTTGCGTCTGTGTGTGAGTAACGCTTTGCGTCTGTGTGTGAGTAACGCTTTGTGTGTGTGTGTGAGTAACGCTTTGTGTCTGTGTGTGAGTAACGCTTTGTGTGTGTGTGTGAGTAACGCTTTGTGTCTGTGTGTGAGTAACGCTTTGCGTCTGTGTGTGAGTAACGCTTTGTGTGTGTGTGTGAGTAACGCTTTGTGTCTGTGTGTGAGTAACGCTTTGCGTCTGTGTGTGAGTAACGCTTTGTGTCTGTGTGTGAGTAACGCTTTGTGTCTGTGTGTGAGTAACGCTTTGCGTCTGTGTGTGAGTAATGCTTTGTGTGTGTGTGTGAGTAACGCTTTGTGTGTGTGTGTGAGTAACGCTTTGTGTCTGTGTGTGAGTAACGCTTTGTGTGTGTGTGTGAGTAACGCTTTGTGTGTGTGTGTGAGTAACGCTTTGTGTCTGTGTGTGAGTAACGCTGTGTTTCTCTGCAGAACTCAGTGGGCTCCAGCTTCCCCATCCCTCCCCCCCTGTTCTCCAGCATGCAGCCGATGAGGGCGCTGGCAGCGGGACCCCTGCCCTCTGTATTCGGCCAACCACCTGGTGAGTGAGTGTGTGTGTGTGTGTGTGTGTGTATGCGTGCGTGCGTGCGTGCGTGTGTGTGTGTGTGTGTAAGGTCTGTGTGTGTGTGCGTGTGTGTGAGGTGTGTGTATGTGTGTGCGTGTATGTGTGTGTATGTGTGTATGTGTGTGTGTGTGTGTGTGTGTGTGTGTGTGTGTGTGCGCGCGCGTGTATGTATTTGTGTGTGTGTGTGTATGTGTGTGCGCGCGTGTGTGCGCGTGTGTGTGTGTGTGTGTGCGTGCATATATGTGTGTGTTTGTGTGTGAGGTGTGTGTGTATGTATGTGCGCGCGTGTGTGTGTGTGTGTGTGTGTGTGAGGTGTGTGTGTGCGTGTGTGTGCGTGCATACACCATGCATACACATCTCTCCACAGGGGGTCTGCTGATGCACCCTCCAGCTCCGGGCTACGCCCCCCTGCACTGGCCCGGCCACGCCCACCTCCCCCACCAGGGCCCGCCCTTCTACCAGGGCACGTACCCCGGGGCGCGGCCCCCGAACTCCGGCCTGCCCCTCGGCTCCCACAACCAGTTCATCCCGCTGCAGGTAAGAGCGCCGCCCTGCGGGCAGCAGGCGGGAGGTGCGCCTCCGCCGCGGACGCGTCCGCTCGCGCTCGCTCTCCCGCCGTGAGCCCCGTGACTGTTTTACAGCCTGCAGGCCGCTCGGCGGCACGGGAGAGGGCCGTCCGCCACCAGAGGAGAGGCGTGTCTCCCTGGCAACTACTGGGTAAAGTGGGCGTGTCCTTATGGAGCACTGGCGGTCCTGCTGCCAGCACGCGTGGGCACGGCGGTACACTCACTCTTGGGTTTAAGTGGGCGTGTCCTATCGGTCCTTATAGAGCACTAGGGTTTATGTGGGTGTGTCCTATCGGTCCATATAGAGCACTAGGGTTTATGTGGGTGTGTCCTATCGGTCCTTAGAGAGCACTAGGGCTTAAGTGGGCGTGTCCTGTTGGTCCTTATAGAGCACTAGGGTTTTAAGTGGGCGTGTCCTATTGGTCCTTAGAGAGCACTAGGGTTTATGTGGGTGTGTCCTGTTGGTCCTTATGGAGCACTAGGGTTTATGTGGGTGTGTCCTGTTGGTCCTAATAGAGCACTAGGGTTTATGTGGGTGTGTCCTATTGGTCCTTATAGAGCACTAGGGTTTATGTGGGTGTGTCCTATTGGTCCTTATAGAGCACTAGGGTTTAAGTGGGCGTGTCCTATTGGTCCTTATAGAGCACTAGGGTTTAAGTGGGTGTGTCCTATCGGTCCTAATAGAGCACTCGGGTTTATAGTGGGTGTGTCCTATTGGTCCTTATAGAGCACTAGGGTTTAAGTGGGTGTGTCCTATCGGTCCTAATAGAGCACTCGGGTTTATAGTGGGTGTGTCCTATTGGTCCTTATAGAGCACTAGGGTTTAAGTGGGTGTGTCCTATCGGTCCTTATAGAGCACTAGGGTTTATAGTGGGTGTGTCCTATTGGTCCTTATAGAGCACTAGGGTTTAAGTGGGCGTGTCCTGTTGGTCCTTATGGAGCACTAGGGTTTAAGTGGGCGTGTCCTGTTGGTCCTTATAGAGCACTAGGGTTTAAGTGGGCGTGTCCAGGATGGTTTCGCGACTCCCCGTCTTTGCAGGTAACGAAGAAGCGCGTGTCGGGCCGGAGGAACGCGGAGGCGAGGGAGGTGTACAACTCGAGCTACGCGGGACGGCACCAAGGAAGCGAGCCCCCCCACCTACCCCAGCCCGGCATCAGCACGGCGTCCCCAAAGACTCCCCCCGCCTCCCAGGAGCCTCAGGAGAAGCCCGCGCCCGCCACACCTAACGCCCCCAGGCAAAACCCCGCCCCTCACACCCCCGGCTCCGCCTCCAAGAGGAAAGCAAGGAAACTGGCAGTGAACTTTGAGGCTGGGAAGGTCCTTAAATGAGATTGCTGCCCCCCCCACCCCCCCCCACCCCCCACCCTGGGCTGTCTTTTTTTTTAATTTAAAAAAAAAAAAAAAAAGACTGTATTGTAGTTCCTTACAGAGGGAAAACAGCAGCAGCTAACAACTGCAGCCAGGATGATGCATCGTGTTCCTGTCCCAATCAAATTAGTGATTCAAATCGTCAGCTTCTTTTGTTGGGTCATTCTTATTCCAGTCTATTGACCTGGCGAGGATACTTTTTCGGTTTCTCTCATTTCTCGAGCTAGCCAACCTTTCGGCCCTTTTGGGATAGCGTTTTTAACTCAGCAGCCATTTTGCTTTTTGTCTGTTTTTGGAATTTTTTTTCCTTCCATTTTCGTTTCACAAATAGTTTGATTTATTGTTTATTTCTACACACGTCTGTGTCAGGGTAAATTGTACTTCAAATCGTACATTTTTAAAAATGTTTTACTGCAAATGTTTGCCGTCATTTTGAAGCCTGAATTTGAAGCCACTTCATCTTGAGCTGGAATATTTTCTTTTTTTTTTCCAGAAGCACAACACACCCCTCAAAAGAAAAGAAATGCCCCTTCACAACATAAAGCATCACAGTTTCACACGACCCAATGCTAAAACACTGTCAGAGAACACAACCCAATGCCCACCTGCCATGGAGTTGGTTCCTGGATGTATTGTGGGGTATGTTCCCCAACACCCCCAAGTGACACATGACCAGGCCTAATATTCTGTGGCTGGGAGCTTGACTGTCTTTAGTGAGTCTATACAACAGAAACCAAACCAGAACAACTTGACTGCTCTGGTTTCCATTTACTCTCTTTAGTCGCTGATTTGTGGTTGTTTTTTTTGTTTTGTTATTTTTCACTATCTTGGATATCATGTCATGAGTTTTAATTTTTCCTTCTCCAATGCACAGACATTGAGAGAGTATAAATTTAGTTAATTTTTTTTTAAATCACTTGTTCAACATGGATTTTTATAAGGGGCCCCTTTTTAAGATGGAAATTAACATGTGTTAGTCTCTTGTAATTTTTATGACAGTTGCTAAAGATAAAGGCTACCTGAACCATTTGTACATCTGTGTTTTGTTTTCAGAACAGATTTTATGTTGTTCATTTAGCACCCTGAAAATGGTGGCTTGGCGCTGGGCAACCAATTGTATTTTAAAATGTAAGAAAGCATAGTAAACATTTTTTCTGTTTTTCTGAAATTAAATTGGTTACATAAAGCAACAAAGGTGCTAAAAACTTGCAGAAATATTGCAGAAGCGTTTTTTCCATTTGGGAAATGGTGTAAATATCCATTTAATAAAACCTTTGTTATCTTTATGTGATTTACGTCGTTTAATCATGTGTAGTGTTGAGTGTATCTCTAATTGAAATGGCTGGTTTATACGCAATATGTGGAATATGGCTACGCTGCGGACATAACCACACGCCACATAACATACCGCCAACGTCTTTTATTTCTAGTTATTTTATTTTCAGTGACGGCCTATTATGTTATCAAGGAGGTTTATATGGTCTTATAAACCTCACTAATGCCATTGAATCAATGTGTGTGTGTATAGTACCCCTTGTCTTACAAATAAACCTATTATTGGTGTGATTGTTTTGTAATTATGAAAGGTATGTCTTAAGTCCCGTTTGCAATTTGCACGAAATGGCCTGCTTTATGACAGGAGCGATGATCCAGTAACCAGATAATTAGGTAATATTTAGCTACGCTGAATATTTGAAGTATCCTGTGGTCGTAAGGTCTCCGACTGCCCTCAAGTTGGCGTGATTAAAGGGTGCATATAGCCTTGACCCTTTTTAGTATTAGCTACGGTTTGTGTTCTCACGGCGAGTGGTGACTCGCGGAGTCCTGGTTTCCCCCCTAGTCGCGAACAGACACTGTATCCACTTCTGTGAAGAAGGATTAGTTTGCTTTACCGTAAATAGTTGGATAAGGGTGAACGATGTGTACGTCCGTTTTGCTATTTCCTTCGCTATCTCTTTAAGGAAACATCCACTCCCACTAATCGACTGATTCGTGACGTAGGCTTTCGCGCTGGCGTGTTAATCCGGAGAAGAAACGTAGCCTATACCATTGTAGGGAGGTGTGCGGCAGTAGTTGGTAAATTTGAAACTTCAAGGGTTTGCAACATACACGATTGGAAACCCCGAACTTCCCAGTGGTTGGCCTGCAATAACGTCAATTTACATCCGCTCTCGAATTTAAAGAAACGGGCGGGGATTGCTGTGGATGACTGACTCCGTTGTGAAGTTTGGAACTGCCGCAACTAAGTGCATACTGCACCAATTCCTGAAGTATTTGCGACTAAGTATTGGGCGTGCTAATTACGCAGAAAACTAAAAACATCGTTTGCAAGCGATCGGGAATCGAATGACTCCCTTTTGCAGAAGGTGGCTCCCAAGTTATCCGTTATTATGGAAAAGATCTGCTGATGCGAACTCGTCAAACACCAGGTTTCCCCGAAGTCGCGATTCAAAGGTCTGGGGCCAAAGTCGAAGCGCCTGCCAGGCAGCATCAACTGTCACCTGCTAACACTGCTGATGAATTTAGTCTCAGTGAGCCTGGGTGGACGTAACGCCGGATCTGTACTATAGGAGGTGGTCTCCTTTCTTCAACGGCTTCGAGCCTACGTTTAATAACCTACCTAAAATGGGAGCTCAGAGAAACGGCTTCAAAAGAGAAAGTTACATTCTTTCAGTTGATGTTGGTACAACAACTATACGATGTCACATCTATGACAAGAATGCTGTAATAAAAGGATCGTGCTCCAAAAAGGTAAAGTCTAAGTTAACTGTGGGTAATTAATTTTAAAAAAAAATCTATGCTGAATTTAATGTGGAGTTATACGACAACATATTGTGTTGTGGGGTTAGTCTTGGTCATGCTATCAATGTGATCTTTGTCTTGTACGCCGCGTGCAATGATTTTTGACCTTGTATCCCCTAGTGAACGAGGCTACACGACTGCGTACGTTTTTGTTTTTGTAGGTGACCCTAATGTACCCTGAGCCGGGCTGGGTCGAGATGGACCCCGAAGATTTGTGGCAGAACTTCGTTGCCGTCATCAAGGGCGCCGTGAAAGGTCTGCATTTCCTGTGCAAGACCAATGCGGATTTACTAGCATACATATCACCAATATCCGATTTGCAGTGTCCCACTAGTTGGCTGTTTTTCACGACGTGTTAGACATTTTGTCTTACGAGTTGAAATAAGCCTTTTTGAGATCAAAGATTTGCGCCTTACTAGTCATTCATTTCGAGGCACGTGTTTTTGTACTTGCATCAGAAACCTTACCATTTGTACAGGGTAACGACGAGTGACACTACACACAGACATTCGGCTTCCCCGTATTTCCCCAGTCAGTGTTCCTGGAAGAGTGGAACGGAATCAGCGCGAGAATGATACTAATGTTGACTGGAGTATAGGTTACTGCAGTCTTTACAGTTGATATAAAAGAATAAAGTAGATGGGTGTCGTGAAAAGAAATATATTCGCAATCGGGTGAGACAGTTTTACTCATTTCAAGATTTGCCAATGGGCTAAGACAATTTCACTTGTCGGGCAAAAAGTTAAAACTTAAAACTAGCTAGTATTTTGTACTCGAGAGAAAAAAAGATTTGAAGTCTCATCACAAGACTAAAACACCTGTTAAGTCAAGGATTTTTTTTGCAGTGTCCATGTTTTGTTACTTAAACCTCATTTTGACGTGTATGTTTGGACCGTGGTTAGATGCGCTATGGTTTGGACAAGAATTCTGGAGTGGAGGTGACAAAACAAGGTCTCATTTTGTGTGTAATGGATGGTTCCTGTCCCCGAAAGGCTGACGAGAGTTTCTCTTGCCCCTCAACGGTTAGATTCGGGTTTGCAGATGGGACAGATGGAAGCCCTGGGGATCTCAACACAGAGGTCAACTTTCACCACCTGGGACAGGTGAGCATGAACAGGTGTACATGCAAACGCTTGATTGTGTGTTTGTATGTGGACTGGGGATAGGGGGATCCCATGGGCCCTGATTGACGGGGGCCCTTAAAAAAAAAAAAAAAAAATTAGATCGTAGGATTATCTGGGGTGATGTGTGTGAGATCTTTTCATGGGGCCCAAGATCCCTGGTATTTGAGTAAGTAGCGTGGCTGCTAAATAGCTTGTCACTCAGACACTGTCCAGTGTTTGTTTTGCATGATTTTGCATTTTTTCTCGTGCTTTTGGAGTATATTAGCTCTGCGTCGCATTAAAAATAAGTCATGTCAAGTTTACGTTTGACTTTATTTTCCGAAATCTGCTCAAAGTGAGGCCAAATGGAACTTTCCCTCTTTCATTTCTCTGCAAAGCATTTCGAGGGATTTTGATTATATTGTCGCCAAGCGCACCAGGGATTCCTGCGTTATCTCTTTAGAACTGATTATCTCATGGCGATAACACAACCTCACTCGGTTGTCAAAACTGGCACCCGGATCAGCTCAAATACTTTTAAATGCAAGTCTACAGCAATCACAGTGAGAGTAGGAAACTGTAAAAGGCTGGTTAGAAATTATTTGAGTAATGTTGCCACTCAAAAATTGTGCCGAATCTTCCTAAACGTTAAGCATTTTTGTTAACGATTGGCGATTAAACACACCCCTGCTGTGGACAGCTGCGCACCTGTTTACATGTGTGTATGCCTGTGTGTGGACAGGTGCGTGTGCAGATGTTTATCTGTGGACAGGTGTGATTTTTTTTTTTTTGTGGGTAGGTTACATGGGTGTGTGTGTTTGTTAGCCTGTAATGATAAATTCTTTGGATTCCTCCCTGCAGGAAGACCGGCAGGCCATTTCACAATTTCATCAGCTGGCAGGACCTCCGGGCCTCGGAGCTCGTGGGGACCTGGAACAGGTCCTGCACGATGAAGGTGAAGGGTGTGTGTGTGTAACGTTGAGGTTGTGTTAGTGTGTGTGTATGTAACTCTGGGGTTGTGTTAGTGTGTGTGTGTGTGTGTGTGTAACTCTGGGGTTGTGTTTCTGGCTGCAGGCAGTTCATGGGGTGTCGAAGGTGCTGCACGTCCTCACCAGACAGAAGCGCTTCCACGCAGCGAGCCTGGTGGTGTTCTCCACCCAGCACGTTACCTTGCGCCTGGCCTGGGTCCTGCAACACTGCGCACAGGTGTGTGTGTGTGTGTGTGTGTGTGTATGTTTAGGTGTGTGTGCACGTGTCGGCGTGTGTCTGCGTGTGTGCATTTGAGTGTGTCTTGTTATCTGTCCTATATAAGCACTAGGTGTGTGTGTGTGTGTGTGTGTGTGTGTGTGTGTGCGCGCGCGTTTATGTGCGTCTTGGTACCTGTCCTATAAAAGCCCTAGGTGTGTGTGTGTGTGCGTGCGTGCGCGCGCGTGTGTCCGCGATTGCGTGCGTCTTGTTACTTGTCCAATAAAAGCCCTCGGTGTGTGTGTTCGTGATTGTGTGTGTGGCCATGGCCCCTCCGTGCCTGAAGAGCTGCTGTTCCACAGGTGAGACGGGCGGTGGCCGAGGGGAACTGCTGCTTTGGGACCATCGACACCTGGCTGCTGTACAAGCTTTCAAAAGGTGAGCGAGAGGAGGCGGGCTCACGGCCGGTCACCTGACCAATTCCCAAGCCTGCGTGATTCACCCATTGGTCGCCCACACAGCCAGTGTGGCGAAATCATGAAGACATTCCATTCAGGGGGCTTAGAGTTTGTGAAAGGCTAGAAGAAGGAAGTTTTCTTTCTTTTAATTCCTAAAACGCGTGCTGCGAGCGTGCGTGGGCCGGTTTCTGCATATGAATGGCGTAATCGGCTGCGTGGGCGTATGTTTGCGTGCGTGTCTGTGTGCGGGTGCGTGTGCGCGAGCATGTGTGTGTGCATGCGTGTGCGTGCGTGCATATGTGTGCGAGTGTGTGTGTGTGTACATGTGTGTGTATGTGTGTGTGTGTGCGCGCGCGTTGTGTTTTTAATGTTGTTTCTGCTCTGTTGCAGGATCGCTCCATGTCACAGACTATTCCAACGCCAGCACTACGGGGATCTATGACTCATACCAGGTGAGCCTGTTCTGCACGAGCCTCGCAGAGTTCAGCCTTGCCTGAGGCTCTCGTCTCATCTCACCTCCACCTGCCTGGCCTTTAAACACAGTGCGATAACAACCACGGACTGTGTTGGTGACTCTCTGTGTGTCTGTGATTCTGCGTCTGTGACAGACTCCGTGTCAGTGACTATGATATTGTGTCAGACTCTGTATTTGTGCCTCTGACTCTGTCTGTGACTCTGGCCCGGTCTGACTATCTCTCTGACCCTGTTTCTGTCACTCTCTCTGTGGCTCGGTGTCTGTGACTCAGTATCTGTCACTTAGTGTCTGTGTCTGTGACTGTGACTTTGTGTCTGTGACTGTGTATGTGCGTGTGTGTCTGTGACTGTGTATGTGCCTGTGGGTCTATGAGTCTGTATATGTTACTGAGAGTCTGTGACTCTGTCTGTGCCTGTGTCTGTGACTCAGATGTGCTGGAGCGGCTTCCTGTGCTCTGTGATCTCTTTGCCACTGTCCATCTTCCCCACAGTGGTGGACACAGGGTGAGTATCACATGACTTCCGTAGCTCTTCAGCCTCTCTCTCGTTCAAACCGGAAGCATGTCGTGTTTTAAAAAAAAAAAAAAAAAAAAGTTTTCTTTTTTTTTTATTGCCGTTGCTCAAACGAGGCTTGTGTCCTGGGCATGAACGCTAATGTTCTTTATTGTGAGCATTTGACATTCTGGGCATTTATATTCACTAGTTAATTAACCCTTAGGAGAGCAGGCTTTTTGGAATGTTATCTCAGAATTCTAAATCAGTCAGCGTTCTAGAACTCCACTGCTTTCAGTGACCAGCAGTGATTTGTTACATGCCAGTTAAGAGCATATTGTTTGTGACCTTACACCTTAAATGGTTAACAGGAAGAACTTGGAAGAAACGGAACCAAGCAGTTCAGGCGTGGTTCTCAGGTTACAGTAACACGCTGGATAGTTCCCGGGAAATTAGAGAGGATTAATGCTGTAAAGGGGTACAAGCCTTCACAGGCAGGGGGACAACTCGGGTCATCTCCTCTTTTCTCTCCTTTCAGGCAAAACTACGGCTCGTCTGATCCCGGCATCTTCGGCGTGCCGATCCCCATCATGTCTGTGGTGAGTCGGCCAGCTCCATTGCAGAGGCCCGCTACCAGAGGTGGAAGGTCTCGGGGTCAGGAAGTAAAATGGTCGTGTGTTCCTTCCTCCCCACCCCCCCCCCCATGAACTCAGCCAGCTGATTTCACTAATTAGCTCTAACCTCTGGCTGAGGAATTGTGCTAATTAGCACAAGGTGATTGGAACAAGACAGTTTTACTTTCTGGGCCTGGGGTTTTCCCCCTCTGCCTGTGACAGGTTCTGCAGGGAAGAGCTGTAGGGCGTATTACATCGGGGGGGTAGCTCCTGTTTTTAAGGCTTAACGTAAATGGAAAGTAATTCTGGAGGGCGGGGGGCAGGGGGCGGTGGGCGGGGGGGGGGGGGAGACAAAAAACACAGGTGACCATGGACAGGTGAGTTTTCCCCCACTCTACCTGTCTGAGGCAGATGCTTCCTCTGGTTGCTCTTGGTACAGAATTTATCTGTGTAGAAGAGATTCTGTCAGGTGGAGGAGGAAGAAGGGAAGGAGGTAGAGGAGGGAAAAGAGGGAAAATGGAAAGGTCAGTATTGGTACCATCTGTGTCCCGTAGATGGCAGACCAGCAGGCCGCCATGTTCGGGGAGTGCTGCTTCGACACCGGTGATGTAAAGATCACCATGGGAACAGGAACCTTTATGGATATCAACACCGGGAACAAGCCACATGCTTCTTGTTCAGGTAGACAACTACACTTCCCACAATACCGCAGAGCACTGGCATCCAGCTGATAATAATTAATATGTCTCCTTACACCAAGTGTTTGCCTGCTTCTCATACGTGATTCTTGCAAAACGTTGAGCATTGATTATACATTTTGAATTCACTTTATTATAAATAAAGTTTGATATTTTATCTCAAAATGACACATGCTTGTTACACAAAAGAAAACATTTATTTTAGCTGTCTTTGTTCTCCATGGGGTGTGAAAATTTAAAACCTAAAATGAACTCATCCCTGACACCTGTGTCTCCCTCCTCTTTTAAATTCAAATGACACAGGTGATTTGTGTTGTTAATGCAGTTACGTGGTTGTTTATGTGCTGTCTCTCTGTCTCTCTCCTTCTCTCCCCCTCTCTCTCTGTCTGTTTGTCTGTCTATGTCTGTCTGTCCGTCTCTGTCTCTCCCTGTCTGTCTGTTCGTCTCTCTCTGTCTCTCCCTCTCTGTCTGTCTGTCCGTCTCTCTGTCTCCCTCTCTCTGTCTCTCCGTCTGTCTATCCGTCTCTCTCTCCCCCTGTCCGTCTCTCTCTCTCCCTGTCTGTCTGTCTGTCTATGTCTGTCTGTCCGTCTCTCTGTCTGTCTCCCTCTCTTTGTCTCCCCCTGTCTGTCTCTCCCTCTCTGTCTGTCTGTCTGTCTCTCTGTCTGTCTGTCTCCCTCTCTCTGTCTCTCCGTCTGTCTGTCCGTCTCTCTCTCTCCCTGTCTGTCTGTCCGTCTCTCTGTCTGTCTCCCTCTCTCTGTCTCCCCCTGTCTGTCTCTCCCTCTCTGTCTGTCTGTCTATGTCTGTCTGTCTGTCTCCCTCTCTCTGTCTCTCGCTCTGTTCAGGACTCTACCCTCTCGTGGGGTGGAAGATTGGGCCAGAGGTGGTGTTCCTGGCGGAGGGGAATGCCGCGGACACGGGCACCGCCATAAAGTGGGCGTGCGAGCTGGGTGAGAGAGGGGCGGGGCCAGTCTCCATGGAGACATGTAATGCAGAGCGTTGGTGAAAATGATGATGATGATGATTATGGCCATGATGATGAGGAAGTACGTTTTGAGTGCACCTGTGGTGCATAGAATCGAGTCATTTTATTTTTTCCAGGGGAAAATTTCTGTGGCGTCAACTTCTGTCGAACAAAAAAAAAAACAAACTTTTTGTTTTGCTTTCAGGCAACTTCGATCTGTTTTGCTGAGATAATTACTGTAGTCAAATTACGCGTCATGTAAATGTCGGTCTTTGAATTTTTTGGCATCCTGCCCGGTGTACTCCCGTGACATGCTGGTGTTTTTTTCCTGGGGGCTGTGAGAGACTGAACTTTCTGAGCTTTTGTCTTTGTCGAGTGTTGTTCTGGATAAGAGCGGTCTCCTTGGTGACTGCGCTGAAAGGTAACGCGGCGTATTGTTTGGCAGATCTGATTTCAGACGTACGAGAGACCGAGGCTTTGGCCACCAGCGTGGACGATTCGAACGGGGTGTGCTTCGTCCCCTCCTTCAGTGGCCTGCAGGTGTGTGTGCGCGCGCGTGCGCGTGCGTGTGTGTGTGTGTGTGTGTGTGGAGCAGGGATAAGTCGGTTTGTGCTTGTGAAAACGTTCAGAGACTGTTCTGTAAGACATTTCCTTTTTTGTTTTCGTCTTTGCTGCGGGTCTGTCCCTGGTCTTTAGTAAGTGCTGTTTTTTCCATCTATATTCTATTTATTTGTAATATGTAATTCTGTGTGATGTCACATTCAGGTCGTCCTCTCATGTTTTGTGTGTGTGTGTGTGTGTGTGTGTGTCTGTTTGTGTGTGTGTGTGTTTGCATACGTGTGTGTGTGTGTGTGTGTGTGTGTGTGTGTGTGTTTGCATACGTGTGTGTGTGTGTGCTCGTGTGTGCGTGTGTGCGTGCGTGCGTGCGTGCGTGCGTGTGTGCGCGCGCGTGTGTGTGTGTGTGTGTGTGTGTGTGTGTGTGTGTGTGTGTGTGTGTGTCCCAGGCTCCGCTCAATGACCCCAGGGCGTGTGCATCTTTCATGGGCCTGAAACCCTCAACAACAAAGTGCCACCTGGTCCGTGCCATCCTGGAGTCCCTGGCCTTCAGGTGAGGTGCTGCCTGCCCCCTGCTCCTCACCTGCTCTTGCCCCCCTCCCCCCTGTCCTCCTCCCTCTCCTCCCCCCTTTCCTCTCTCCCTCTTTGCTTTGATGCGTCGGTGGGTTTTCAGTCTGTAATGCTGTGCTGTGCTGTGCTGTGCTGCGTTTGCAGGAACAAGCAGCTCTTTGACATCATGCTCCGGGAAACGCGCATTCCCATCACCAGAATCAGGTACTTCCAGTCCGGTTGCCTGCTCTGTCTTTTTAAAAATTCCTGAACCCTCCCCCAGCCCTCTGTTATCAGTGGACCCATCCATGTTCTAGAACTAACACCTTAACTTGATGAGCCGCCCAGCACCCTCCTGTCAGCTTTTGCATTACTGCTGTTCTGAGAGTAAGGAGTGTGTGTGTGTTTGTGTGTGTTTGTGTGTGCATGTATGTGTATGTGTGTGTGTGTGTGCATGTGTGTTTGCGCGTGTGTGGTGTGTGTGTGTGTGTGTCTGTCTGTTCTCAGGGCGGACGGGGGTGTGTGCACCAATGACTTCATCCTGCAGTTGACGGCAGACCTGCTGGGGAGGAAGATCGACCGACCCAGCCATTTCGACATGTCCAGTCTCGGGGCGGCGTTCGTGGCCGGCTTGCAAGTGGGTAGGTGTCCCTGTCCCCCCCGCTGGCCTCCATCCAAATCAGAGCCCCCTACCGTACTGCCGTAGTTGTTGTGCATACTGGATGTGAAGCAGGGCGTTGCTGCAAAAGAGCATCCGTGCTCAGCGAACCTACCCCGGGTAAATGAAGGCTAAATAAATTTTTAAAAATGAGAAAGTCGTTAATTAGGCAAACTTTTCTCTAAATGCAGTGTACCAAATAATGTACTTTTTATTTCCGGGGTTTTGCAGAGTATATTCGGGAGCGTACTTTTCAAAAAGTAAACAGACATTTTGGTCCCATAAATGTGACGCGCAGCTTTTCTTTAAATACGCAGCACAGTGTCGCTGATGTTATCCTTCAGCAACGACATTTGAGCATTCCCATGCAAGATTTAAATGCCAACTACGAGGTGTGATGTCATACGACACTTCCACTAGTATGTGTGGAAAATAGCATGGATATTTTTTCCATGCATACTGCATGTTGCTTACTGAACGGTAAGCAATACACAGTATGCTAGCACACAGTGCACGAGACGCAGTCAGTAAGTCTCTCTCTCCACACATTTCTCCGGGTCCCTCAGAATAAAGATGCCCGGGAGGGAAAAGGCAAAGCTGGCCGGTTTGCTCACTGGCGCCCCCTGCTGGTCTGTCCCTGCAGGTTTCTGGAAGAGTCGGGAGGAGCTGAAGAGGCTTCGCGGCTCTGACAGGGAGTTCTTGCCGCGGGACCTGCAGGGGAAGTACAGGCCCGTCCTGCAGACCTGGGAGAGGGCCCTGCAACGCTCCCTGCACTGGTACGGCAAGACCTGACCAGCGCCCAGCAGGGGGCGCCAAAAACGCACGCGCCCTCTGAGCACGCCGTCATTCTCATCCTGAGCATCTTGAGGGCGGAGCTGGCCCCTGCTTGGGGAATCTGCCCTTGATCGGGCGAGGTGCCCCCTCCGTGAACCCCCCCCCACCCATCTCCTGTTACACCCCTGCAGTGCCAACTGGCAAAATGTTTTAAAAAAAAAAAGATTTCTTTTAAATTACTGGACGGTATTTGAAATGTTGGAAACGCAACAGCTGTTAGCCACGGATCGTTTGTCTGGATTTCGTCTGCGGAATTTGAAGGTCGCGTTTCTCCACCGTAATGAACATATCAGTGTAATGTTTACAGTGATTAATGAATGAATTATCTGTGCATGGAAGCTATGATATGAGCGATAAATGTGAGCAAATGAATGAATCAGTGATATCTGTGAAAAACTGTGGGCAGGGAGCGGGGCCTACTGGCATTACTGGAACAAGATAAATGGATCATTCTGGATGTTTCTGGGGTTTGTGTGTGTGCGTGTGTGTGCGTGTGTGTGCGTGTGTGTGCGTGTGTGTGCGCGTGCGTGTGTGTGTGCGTGTGTGTGTGCGTGCGTGTGTGTGTGTGTGTGTGTGCGTGTGTGTGTGTGTGTGTGTGTGTGTGTGTGCGTGCGTGTGTGCGTGCGCCATTCAGCATAGGAAATCCGAATGAAATCTGAAATCTTATTGCAACACTAGGAAGTGATATCACCCTAATTTGTACCTTCTTTTGTGTCGTTTCTCTGCCTGTTTCTGATGATAGGATGCTTGTGAGTTGTTTTCTTCAGTTTTGGTGAAACTCTCGCAGGTGTTCTGAGGAAAATGGGAACAGTCTCTCTCTCTCTCTCTCTCTCTCTCTCTCTCAAATTATCTCTCTCTCCCGTACTCACAAATTATCCGAGTCACAGTGCTAATCACTTTAGCCTTTTAGCTATAGTGCCTAAGGTTAGAATATGCACAGAGGAACCCTGATGCTAGATCAACACTCTCTGCTCTGAAACCTCTTGTGAATATTGGCCTCTGTCATTTGATTCTTAAAATCTGTTTGCACTTCAGAGTGCTGTACAGTCATGAATTCCATACATTATCAATGACCTCCTTTATTATTTATGGAGAAATTTTTTTTTAAAAACAGTTTTCATGGTCCATGGTCTCCATTAACGTGGGTAAATGTGTATCGTTCATTGTGAGGCCAGATTGAGAGTTTCCACACAAGGTTACAATATACCCTTTCTCCTCTAACTCAATATCCTGCACTACTGACGTATTATATGTGCCGAACTAAACAATGTGTTTCAATCAAAGTGCAATGAATTTAGCCAAGAACTCCGCATTAATAACTACGGAATACATAGTGTATGTCGCGGTATTGCCAAAAGATCTCTTGCCCAAACCTTTCCGGTGTTCCCATCCCTTTGCAGTTAGGGGGTCAATGACTGTGCTTTTTGTATTTTTTTTTTTTGGTTCTCCAACATCCTCCTCTGTTGGTGAAGTGGACACTTCTGTCCTCTTGAACAATGCCATACATTCGTTGTTTACAGTATGCTGACTCTGGTCCTGCATTCGGCGCTTCCTGTATTTGGGAGGACTGGTTGGCCTTCCTCGTCCCCGAGGGGTGTCGTCCGGGGCGCCTGGTCCAGTCGGGCTGGAGGGCGGTCCGCTCTCAGCCGAATTTAAACCAGAGAAGCTGTGTTCGGATCGGTGTTTAGTAATCACGCGTTCCGGTGACGTAGGCCGTGTTTTACTTCTCTTTTACTCAAAGTGAAATGTCGCTGGAACATCTGGGTTATTCTCTCCGCCCCCCCATCCCCCCTCCCCCCCCAAACGCCTTTCATTTTCAGGAAGATCGTAGCCATTTTGTAATTTAAGATGTTTTAATTTGATAATTAAAGCATGAAAATGTAGTCCGTTGTCTCCTGTCTTTAGTTCAACGAGCCCATTTGCAATGGAGTGTGGGAGCAGAGAAAAGGGGAATTAGACGGGCTGGTATTTCTGTGTTCGCAGTCTGCTGCTTGATGTTGAAACAAATGGCGAAATCCGGCAGCCAAAAACCGGATCTACCCATGACTGGAAACCTGTTGCCCCGGGTTGCCTAACCCTGTTCCTGAAGATTTACTGTCCTGTAGGTTTTCATTTCAACTCTACTTTAGTACACCTGATTCTTCTAATTAGCAGCTCAATGAGATCTCTGTGTTGAATGAGGAGTGGCTTTGTTAGTGTAGGGGTGAAGTCCTACAGGACGGTTAGTGTAGGGGATTGTAGATCTCTGGGAACAGGGTTGGACAGCCCTGCGCTAGCTGTTTAGTGAGATGTGCTTTGTTAGGGTTGGGGTCAAATCCTACAGGATGGTAGATCTCCAGGAACAGGGTTGGACAGCCCTTCTCTAGCTGTTGAGTGAGGTGTGCTTTGTTAGGGTTGGGGTCAAATCCTACAGGATGGTAGATCTCCAGGAACAAGATTGGACAGCCCTGCTCTAGCTGTTTAGTGAGATGTGCTTTGTTAGGGTTGGGGTCAAATCCTACAGGATGGTAGATCTCCAGGAACAGGGTTGGACAGCCCTTCTCTAGCTGTTGAGTGAGGTGTGCTTTGTTAGGGTTGGGGTCAAATCCTACAGGATGGTAGATCTCCAGGAACAAGATTGGACAGCCCTGCTCTAGCTGTTTAGTGAGATGTGCTTTGTTAGGGTTGGGGTCAAATCCTACAGGATGGTAGATCTCCAGGAACAGGGTTGGACAGCCCTGCTCTAGCTGTTGAGTGAGATGTGCTTTGTTAGGGTTGGGGTCAAATCCTACAGGATGGTAGATCTCCAGGAACAGGGTTGGACAGCCCTGCTCTAGCTGTTGAGTGAGATGTGCTTTGTTAGGGTGGGGGTAAATCCTACAGGATGGTAGATCTCTAGGAACGGGCCTGGGCAGCCCTGCTTTAGGTGGTCTTAATGCTTGTACAGCAGTGGATTCACTGGATCCCCGGGGACCTTGGATGACCTTGTCCTCCCGACTAACCTACGTGTGAGAGATGCTGAGGGGTCAACATACGGCCCCGCTCCCCCAGGGAAGCTGCAGTGGGTCTCCTGGGAACCATCCCAAAACTTCCCCATGTGACGTCAAAATACCAACACACACTCCCTGTCTCATCTCAAAGAGGCTTATCTGCAAGGCTCCTTACTCATCTTCGCTGTGTGTTACGGAGGGAAAATTTTCCAAACTAAACATTTAACAGAGAACGTACAGAGTTCATAATGAGGGATGAGTTTCCCGTCAGAAATGCTATTAAAAAAGGGCTCAAAATGAGACAACTAAAGATAAAAACGTGAGTTATGACTAGAGAACTCGACGCAGGGAGTTTTCTTTGGTTTTCGATATTCCAGTTTTAGTCTGTTTTTGATTGGTCCAGGCAGTTTTTGTGTGGGGTTTGTGGGCCAATTGTAGTTTGCGGCAGTGGCCTGCAGGTGGCAGCAGACGTACATACCTGGGGCTGAAAGTTCTTTTGTAACTGACACTGAACGCACACATCCAGACATATACTCACTTTCCCTTTCTTACCCGCACAAACTTGGGGTGTAATAAAACAACTTGATTACAATACGACACTAGCCATACTCTGAACAACAATAGGATTTCTACATTTATAACGATATAATACAATTATTGAAAATTAATCACAAAATGATTGATTAGCTGCAATGTGAATGTGACGATTAGATTCGACAGATTTCCCCCACCCCACCCTACCCCAGCAACACTCAAGAGATCACTGAAATAACAAACCGTACAAACTTTCAAAGTTAATAAATGTGTTCATTTACTTCAGTGCCTTGGTCTGCCAAAATAAAAGTTTGTCGTCAATGAATGATTCATCGCGATACGAATCAATTCATACATGTCACAACGATGCAGCTGTATCAAGACATTTGCCCTGTGATGCAGTGATCTATGGTTCAGTACACCCCTAACACACACACACACACACACACACACACACACGCACACACGCACACACACACGCACACATATACTTCATCCACTGTTCTTTGTTTATTTACCCTCATACTTGCACAAACTCACTCACTCACGCCCTGCTCATGTCATTACAAGGCTGCTTGCTCTCGGACTTGTGCTGGGATACAGATTTTTGTCCCCACTGAGCATTCCTCACCTTCTCGCTGTCGCAGCTAGTTAACAGGTCTAATCCCAAACAGCCCCTGCCCCCTTTCCCCCCAAATGGAGGCCCGTCCCCATCTATGTACCACTTCCCCCCTCCCTAACCCCACCTTCATTCCCACCTTTCAGTGCCCTTCCTTCCTTCCTTGTGCTTTTACTCTCTGTCTACTCTTCCCCCTCCTGCATCTTTCTCTAACCTGCCAGTTGATCTTGCCACCTCCACCTTCAACTCCTGCCTCTCCCAGTCCCTCGACTCACTTTGTCCCCTTGTCTCCAAACCAGCACGCTCCTCACCCCCCTGCCCATGGCTGACTGAGTCACTACGCTCCAGCAGAACATCACTGCGGGCTGCAGAGAGGAAGTGGAGGAAATCCCGATCCTCTGATGACCTGACCGCATATCATACCCTGCTGGCGGCTTTCACATCTGCCCTCACCTCAGCGAAAGCCTCATTTTTCCAATCCAAGATCAGTGCATGTGTTTCTAATCCACGGAAACTATTCTCCACCTTCTCTTCCCTCCTCACTCCTCCTCCACCCCCACCTCCTTCTTCTCTCTCCGCAGATGACTTTCTGGCTGCCTTTGAAGGAAAGGTGGCTACAATCCGGAACTCCTTCGCCCATCCAGTGAGCCCCCCACCCCCCCGGGACAAACCCACAGCCACACTGACCTCCTTCGAGATGCTGGAGGACTCCGATGTATTACACCTCATCACCTCTCACCGTGCAACCACCTGTCCACTTGACCCCATCCCATCTAAAGTTCTCCAATCCATTTCCAGCGAGTTCCTTCCCTATCTGTCCTCTATTGTTAATTCCTCTCTCTCCTCTGGTCACGTTCCCTCTGATTTCAAGATGGCTCGTGTTACCCCACTTCTAAAAAAACCCACCTCAGACCCCTCCGATGTAACAAATTATCGACCCGTATCGCTTCTACCCTTTCTGTCCAAAACCCTTGAACGAGCAGTTCTTAAACAACTAACCTCTTTTCTCCATCAGAACAACCTGCTAGACCCTCACCAGTCTGGCTTCCGATCCGGGCACTCAACAGAGACTGCGCTCCTAGGTGTGACGGAGGCACTTGCCACTGCAAGAGCCTCACGCCTCTCCTCTGTCCTGATCCTTCTTGACCTGTCTGCAGCTTTCGACACGGTCAACCATAATATACTCCTCTCCACCTTGGCTGGGATGGGAATCGCTGGGACTGCCCTGTCTTGGTTCGCTTCCTATCTTGCAGATAGGACCTACCAGGTCACCTGGAAGGGGTCTGCCTCTGCTTCTCAGCCACTTGTTACGGGAGTGCCGCAGGGATCTGTACTGGGTCCTCTGCTGTTCTCCTTATACACCAGATCTCTTGGTTCAGTAATTAATTCACATGGCTTCTCCTATCACTGTTATGCAGATGACACACAACTCTTCTTTTCTTTCCCCCCCTCAGCCACACAGGTCAATGATAAGATCTCTTCCTGCCTGGCTGACATCTCCACCTGGATGGCCAGCCACCACCTGAAGCTCAACCTCAACAAAACTGAGCTGCTCTTCTTCCCGTGCAAGACCTCCATACTTCGTGAGCTCTCAATCACGGTTGATGGCACCACAGTGACTGCCTCTCACTCTGCCAAGAGCTTGGGGGTGGTCCTGGATGACCAACTGGACCTCAAGGAGCACATCAAGGCAACATCACGGTCCTGCAGATTCCTTCTGTACAACATCAGAAGGATTCGACCATACCTGACGACGCACTCCACCCAGCTGCTCGTCCAGGCTACGGTGACCTCTCGCCTTGATTACTGCAACTCTCTCCTTGCAAGCCTGCCAGCTTGTGCCATACAGCCACTTCAGATGATTCAGAATGC
The DNA here is from genome assembly GCA_039654925.1 of Anguilla pacifica. Taxonomy (NCBI): domain Eukaryota; kingdom Metazoa; phylum Chordata; class Actinopteri; order Anguilliformes; family Anguillidae; genus Anguilla; species Anguilla pacifica. The sequence continues at coordinate 6,863,597 of CM077289.1, forward strand.
TGCTGCCCGACTCATCTACAACCTTCCCAAATTCTCCCACGTCACTCCTCTGCTGCGATCACTCCACTGGCTACCTGTCGCCGCCAGGATCCGGTTCAAAACCCTGACCCTCGCCTACACTGCTGCCAACAGGACAGCCCCCACCTACTTGCAGGACATGATTCGCTTCTACGTGCCTGCTCGACCACTCCGCTCTGCGGAAGCAGGGCGCCTAGTAACCCCTCCCACCCGCCCAAAGGGATCACAGAGCTTCTCCACCCTAGCTCCCCAGTGGTGGAACGAACTTCCCGTCCCTCTCCGAACCTCCCCCTCATTACCCATCTTCCGCCGTGGCCTGAAGACTCATCTCTTCAGACTATACCTAGATTAACCACCACCATGCTGTATATTTCACTCTTTAATTTAAAAAAAAAAAAAAAAAAAAAAAAAAAAAACCCCCCCTTTTCATGTCACTTGTATTTGTCTTTGTCCTAATACTGTAGCTTATACTTCTGCTTAGTTGGCTTTGCAGAGGTTAGGTTAGAATAGTGTTCACTGCGTGAACTGTGTTCTTAGCTAGAAATAGCTGTACAAAATAAGTATTATACCTTTCTGAACCTGTGTTCAGCAGTTGCCTATGACCATGATATGCACTTTTTGTACGTCGCTTTGGATAAAAGCGTCTGCGAAATAAATGTAATGTAATGTAATGTAATGTAATGTACTCTGAGCTGCTTCTTGGACGTCACCTTGTTTTGGACGAATGCCTAATGGGCCGGTCCGTGCTAAATTGGGTAGAACCTGTCCCAGGGAGGGGGGGGGGGGGGTGTTCTCTGTACCAAAAGACCGAGGGGTGGAATATAGGCAGAGGGAGGGAGGGGTCTGTTTTGAGGAGGTCTCTGTGTTTATGAGGTTCCTCCTCAGCTTCAGTCCTGGCACCACAGCAATTTAGAGCCAATTAAACGCAACCACACCCTCCCCTGTACCCAATCCCCTATCCCTCATGTTAGACTGCGGGTTTGGCGTGAAGAGCAGCAGTGTTGCCGCTGGGGCTTGGCTGAAGAACGGGACTCATGGGAATTGTAGTTTTTTTATTTTTTATTTTTTTAGGCCAGTTCCCTCATAAGGTTTATTGTTTTCCCCCTCCCCCTGAGGTTTAGCCGCGCAATGAGGGCAGCATTAGTGCGTGTGAGAGATGGCTGTGGGCTCAGGCTGTAGAACGCAGTGACCTCGGGCTTCTATCGCCATGGTGACGCGCGGGCCGCGGAACAAGCCCAACTTACCCTCGCTGAGCGGCACAGTGAGGGGAGAGAGAGAGAGAGAGAGAGAGAGAGGCAGAGGCTCTAATTGGTCCCACATTTACGCGCGGTCTCTCATTCATGCAGAACACAATGGTGGGGATTGTCTGTGCGAACTGCACGGACGGGCAAACGTGGTGGCGAACACGGGGGGGGGAGGGGCAAACCTGCTGGCGTACACGGGGGGGGGGGGGCAAATGTGCTGGGAGACGCACAGGCTAACGCAGGGACGCTCGCTCGCCCACACGTGCAGCGGCAGAGGAGCATGGAGAGAGTCCTGCTTTCGCCTCCACGGGCTAAGCGCTGTGGTGATTTCACCACTGCCCAGCTGCACCTACGCACACCTACACACACACACACACACACACACCTACAATGCGCACACACACACATACTCTCACATGCACGCTCTTTCTCTCGCACACACGCACTCACACACCACCACACATACACACACACACACACTCACACACTCTCTCATACACACCTACACACACACACACACACACACACCTACAATGCGCACACACACACATACTCTCACATGCACGCTCTTTCTCTCGCACACACGCACTCACACACCACCACACATACACACACACACACACTCACACACTCTCTCATACACACCTACACACACTCATACACTCACACACACGCACACACACATACTCGCGCACACACACACGGATAGACTCCCTCATCAACTCTCATCTCTGTTTTTCAGTGTCATTAAAGCTCTTGTGCTTAGCCCTCTTCTCTCTGTCATCCCACTCTGTATTCCTCCCTCTCTCCCCCTTCTTTCCCTCTCTACCTCTCACATGCCCCCTCTCACTTTCTCCCTCTCTCTCCCTCCCTCTCTCTTTCGCTCTCTCTCTCTCCCGCTCTCTCTCTTTCTCTCTCACTTTCTCCCTCTCTCTCCCTCCCCCTCTCTCTCTTTCTCTCTCTCTCTCCCTCTCTCTCTCTCTCTCTCTCTCTCCACCTGGTCCTGGAGTTGAGCTCTCTCGCTCACAGCGGCCCAAACCTGCAGGGGCGAGCGACAGTGGGGACGAGAGAGCAAGAAGAGAGAGAGAGAGCGCGCGCGGTAAAACGCACGGTGTCAAATTAACTCCTACTGTGTGCTGGTGGCCCCAACTGGACTCCTGTAAGCACCCACAGAGCTGAATTAGCACTGGACGTGCTACTGTGTGAGAGGGGGGACGGAGGGAGAGCGAGAGAGAGAGAGAGTGGCGAGTGAGACAGGCTGGTGTAGAGTGAAGGATGATGGGAAATTGTGTGCATATGAGGTCGGTGCGGCTTTTTGGGAAGTGCGTGCGTCCCCTTTTTCATTTCGTGGGGTGCGACCAAAACACATAGGCTACCCCCCTGCCCCCCCCCCCCCAGTACCAGCTCAATCAGGCCACAGAGCTGCCCAGCACTTTGAAGCGGCGACAGCGACACTTATGTAACTGTGCCGGGTGCACCCTGTCCGCTGTGCTGATTATAATTAATATTACAGAGCACAGTGCTTATGAAAAGAGCCCGGCGCTAATAATGCATGCATGCAGGGAGAGCCCATTACCATGAGCGCAGCTCCTGAGTGTGTGTGTGTGTGTGCCTGTGAGTTTGAGTCTGTGTCTGTGTGCCTACCTGCATGTGTGTGTGTGTGTGGGCATGTGCCTGCCTGCATATGTGAGTGTGTATGTGTGCGTTTGTGTGTGCATGTGTGTGTGTTCCAGCAGTGTGTGTGAGTTTGAGTCTGTGTCTATGTGCCTAGCTGCATACATGTGTGTGTGTGTGTATGTGCGTGTGTGTGTGCGTGTGTGCGTGAGTCTGTGTATACGTGCCTGCCTCATATGTGTGTGTGTGTGTGTGTGTCTCAGTCTGTGTGTATACGTGCCTGCCTGCATGTGTGTGTACGTGAGCTTGCGTGCGTGTGTGAATGTCTGGGTACGCTTGTTTAAGAGTTCAGGTGATATTTTATGAGGAGTGAGGAGTGCTGTTTGCTAGCTCTCAGGAAATGGATTTAAACAGAGATGCGTCTGCAAATCGTCAAGGGGGGTTGGGGGGGGTGGGGGGGGGCAGTGTGCCAAGCTGTCCGTTACCATGGCATTGTGATCACGGTAGTGACATGCGCTTTGGAGGGTGCTCCACAGATTTGAGTGATGGCGGTTATTGCTTGGTGCTTGGGCCGGAGCCAGCCAGCCTGACCAAATCTAAATTCAGTCATTCGGTACCAAGTATTTTTTATTAGAATGTATTCTTCTTCATTTCTACTGTTTATTTACACACGCACACACACACACACACACACACACACGCACACGTATACATATATATATATATATATACATATATATATAAGCCACTGCATATGCATATCCTCTTGTCTCTTGTCTGTGTTATTCACGGTATTGCAAAAGTGAAAAAGAAAACGCACACTTCGTTTTAGCGAGGTGCAGACCAGAAGGGCACGCAAGTAAAACTTAAAAAGAAAGAAGGGTCGCACATTATTATTGGTATTGCAAACATTTAGTCAAACTGAGTCCAATAAAATGCCAGAAATGTGCGCCACTCTCGTATTCCTCACGAAGAGTCATCAGTGTTAGAATCCAGTGTTCACTGGGCCTTTCGCTATCCTGCAGGGTTTATGACGGCTGTGTCGTGGCTGGAGTTAAACTAAATTGTATAAAAGTCAGGAATTTGGGCTTAAATTTGTGGCCCATGTGACCCCCCCCCCCTCCCCCCCCATTTTTTCCTGTTAATGTTTAACAATGGTCAGCTGAGAAATGAATGTGCTGTCATATCAGAGGACAACACCATAGATCATACTGGCCCAGAGGCAATTGAGTGGAGCCCTGTGGCTTCATTGATTCACAGTAATGCCGGGGGAGAGAGCGTGAACCTCCTCGCTGTCAGGCGAAAAGAGGCGGCTGGCGACTCCACGTGTATCGGAGGAGGCGTGCGGTAGTCTACACCCTCCCCAGACCGACAGAGGATAGCGCATCGACCAGGACTGTGATACACACGGGGAATTGGTATAACGACTAAACTGGGGAGAAAATGGCAACAAAAAAAACAAAAAAAAGTGTGTCGGGGAGTTCCCTGCCTGTTGGTCCAGCTGGCCCTGGTTAATGTGGCGGTCGGAGGGGAGCGGGTCAGAGGTCATAGGTCAGAAGGTCGTGGGTCAACTGACCGCTCATCTGCATGGTTGTGCGTATCTGCATGGGGGGGAACAGGCTTATCAGAACGTTTCTCTGAAAGCGCCTCGTTGAACCTCTGCTTGCCTCCAATGCGTTTGCAGCAGTTTCACCTTTTTTTCCCTTCGCTGTGCCCAAAAAGCAAAGCGAAAGCGCAATTTTGCTGTTGAGGTGAGAGACTGAGGGACAGCTAGTGAGGCACTTTGTCTATTATTTGTATTGTTGGTAGTTTTGTTCTTATTTACTTCCCTTATTACTGTTTACCATTCAACTTGTAGGTTGGCTGTAGGTTTGGCTTTTTAAAAAAATGATGTACTTATTTATTTTATTTCACCAGTGTTAATTATATGTCTTGTGCGTCATTGTTCATTTTTTTTGTAAATTGCTTTTGCAATGTTGTTTATATACAGTCATGGCAATAAAGCATTATTGAACTGAATTGGAGAGAGAGACAGGGAGAAAGAGAGAGAGAGATAGAGGAAGGAGAGAGAGACGGAGAGAGGGAGAGAGGGGGGAGAGAGAAAGAGAGAGAGAGGAAGAGAGAGAAGGGGAGAGAGAGAGAGGGGGGAAAGAGAGGAAGAGGAAGAGAGGGAGAGAGATAGAGAGGGAGAGAGAGGCAGAGGGGGAGAGAGGGAGAGGGGGAAGAGAACGAGGGAGAGGTAGAGAGAGAGGGAGAGGGGGAGATAGGGGGGAAAGAGAGAGGGGGAGGGGGAGAGAGGGCCGGAGAGGGAGGGGGGGTAGCACTGATGTCCTGGGCCGCTGTCCCCGCCAGCTCTCAGTGAATACTTTCCGGTATTACCTGTGACCCCAGCAGCGCGCGGGGCCGCTGCAGAGTGAATGCAGGAGGAATGTCTGGGCTCTAATTAAAAACAGATTTACAGTGGGTGGGGGCAGCCCCGAGGGCAGCGTGTGTGAAAGTCACCCGTGTGTGCGAGTGTGTGTGTGAGCGGGGTTCGAATAACAAGGGGGGGGGGGGGGGGCAGGGGGAGCTGAGCTGAGCTCTCCTCCCACCCCAAAACAGAGTCCCCCCCACCCCCCCCACCCCTCGGTCCACAATCATGAACTCTCCAACCCCCTGGTCTCCATGATCTCACAACCCCCCCCCCCCCTTCCCCGAAAGCCAGAGTGTAATTTCAACCGTGTGTGTGAGTGTATGTTTGTGTGTATGTGTGGTGGTGAAGAGTGTTAGTTATGGTGGGTGTGTGCAAGTGTAGGCGTTGTTATGATGATGGAAATGTTTTGCTGGTGTGTGTACCATGCCCGGAGTGTTGTCTGTGAACACCGTCTCTGTGGACAGAAAGGGGCTGTTCTGGGGTTGTTCTCCTCCTCAACCTGAGCCAAAAGTGCTGGAACACAGAGGGTGTCCACAACCCCCCTCATCCTCCACAACCCCCCACTGAACCCCCCAAAACCTCCACAACCCCCCTCAACCTACATAATCACCCATACAACCCCCCACCCAACCCCGCTCGACCTCCACAACCCCCCACTCAACCTCCCACTCAACTGCCCACAACCGCCGGTGGCCAAGCACACCGTGAGCCACATCGCATAAAAACACATTTGTTCATGTATCATGTGTCTCTCTCTCTCTCTCTCTCTCTCTCTCTCTCTCTCTCTCTCTCTCTCTCTCTCTCTCTCTCTCTCTCTCTCTCTCTCTCTCTCTGTCTCTCTCTCTCTCTCTCTCTCTCTAACACACATACTCATACTCACACACACACACACACACACACACACACGCACACTCCTGAGTCTCTCCGTACAGCTGCTGCAGCACGGGAGGCAGTGCTGTCTCACAGAGGGGAGAAATAATGACACCATTAACTACCCTCTGCCCTCTGCTCACGCGAAACACCGTGAAGGTGTGTGTGTGTGTGTATGTGTGGGGGTATTATTCTTGCTTTCAGTGGGCCGGCTTCTGGTCCAATCAAAACCACAGCTGTGTAGACCACGCCTCCTCCTACCTCTAGCCCCTCCCCAAATATCATTCAGCTGTCCTTCATCCTCCTCACCCAACCCCCACGCAGTCACCAACCTCTCCATTGCCTCACTCTGCCTACCCCCCATTGCATTCTGGGAGAGGCTCTTGAGCTGGATGGCAGGGGTTTTTGTGCTGTTTTCATAGGTGCGCGTATGTTACTCCACCATTAGGACCCTGGGCAGAGGGTAGAGGAGGAAAGGGGAGCCGACCCAAAGGTTAATAAATTCTCTGTGGAGCGGCGTAAATTCTCCTCTGACTGCAGAAGGGACGCTCTGGTGGTTGGAAATGTTACGGTTGGGTTGTGTCATCAGCGACATCAGCACCCCTGCAGTCGTGTGTGGAGGGCATTAGGGTGACGGGATTCCTTCATTTGCCTGCAAAATGACCAAGAGAGCTGGATGGGAGCGTTTTCCCCCAAAAAACGTTCGCCCCATTGGCAAGATCTTTTTCAGAGACCTCTATCACTGCTGAGATAGAGAGAGAAAGACAAAGACTGTTTTGCTATGGACATAAATCATTCGAATTTAAGAGAGAGCGGGGTCAGAGACTTTTGTACTTTTAAGGTCTCTTTTATTCTCCAATATCAAACAGAGACGTATGCAAAATGTTCACAGACAAGACACATTTGGAATAAAAATAATTGAAAATGGAAAAAAGAAAGAAATATACATACAGTGCCTTCTAAATGTATGGTAATGGTGGAGTGAATTTTTATTTTTGCTATATACTTTGACATCAGAGGATGAATTTGTGACAAAAGTACAGACAATCAGCTATTATTTGATGGTATTTTCATGTATACACATTTTTTACAGAAACGGCTGTTTTTGTGTCGAGTCCCCCCATATTGAGGGCACTATATATGTATGTATGTGTGTGTGTGTGTGTGTGTGTACTCGTATAGAAACAGAAAGAGAGAGAAAGAGAGAGAGAGATGGAGAGACTCAGCCACTTGGGTTGAGATAATACTGGCCTGTTTCAGTCAAAGCAGACTTTCTCTCAGTGGCGTGCGCAGGGCCGTTGCCATGACCACAATTCATAAGATCCCCCCCCCCGTCTTTCACTAACATCCCCTGGTTCGTTTTTGATTAGTCACCAGTGTACTCCACTCCCTTCCCCCCCCCTCCTATGTCCTGAGACTCACTAACCAAGCACACCCCCCCCCCCCCCCCCCCCCCCCGCTTTAAAGAGAATTAAAAAAAAACCCTGTACCACCTTGGCATGCTTACAACCGAGAGATTGTTGTCATGGTTACGGGGTCTTGGGGAAACCCCTCTGGTTGACCTGCAGAATCCCTTCAGCAGTAGGGCCTGTGAGGGGGGGGGGGGGGGAGGTGGGGGGGGGGGGGTATTGTGTTTCAAAGCTTTCAGGCTTGATGTCACAGGTATACAAAAAAAGAACTGCTAAAGTGCATGCAGTCTTGCAATGGATGCTAAAGTCCTAAGCGAGGCTTGGTCAATGGGCCATTGTCAGAGCTGAACCTAAAGGGCTAAGCCAAATGGATCCTTAGGATTTGTTTGCAAGAAGCAATCGATATTAATGTGCCACCACTTTTTTGTTTTGTTATTTTCCTTTTTTTTATTATCAAGCCCCCTCCACAGTACAGAATATGGGGGGTGTGCAGTTAATGAAGCAATAGGAATAAACGTTTAAACAAAACAAAAAATAAATAAATAAAGTTTTAAAAAAAACAAGTAAATAGTAGCAGAAATGTTTTAATTAAATAATTATGGCTAGTTTTCACTTTGAAATTATTATCTGAAAAGGAATGCAGGGGATCTTTATATGTTTACAACCACTGTCAGTTGGTTTTTATTAATGATGCAGAAAGTTTATTTACTCGGTAAGACTTGCAGAAAATATGAATCCAGCTCTGCGACGTCTGTTTGGTCAAAATACCTTCCGTTACCTGTTGGGTGATGAAGGAGGATTGAGGGGTTTCAACCAAACCCACAAATTCGTGTGGCAGCTTCAGAACATCCATCTAAGTAAGCGTGTGAATGATTTCCGTGCACGGTCGGCGACGTGAGGGCGCGCGTCCAGGCACTTTTCGTCCAAATTTCCCTTGAAATGTCAAATCATAACTCCCGATGACAAAATTGGAATTTCGTACGGGGGAATCACTGCGCCTGCGCGCTCATGTTCCTCAAGCCCCCTTCTTCAAACGCGATCTCGGTGGAAGCTGGTTCGCTGTAGTCCTGCCGGCTCTGTAGACAAGGGTGCTAATCGGTGCAGAAGACTGCGTCGGTTCTACAACGTCAGAGGTTGTTTTTTTTTTTTTCAAGAAAACATCACCACTATACAGACGCCCCCGTCATTCGTCTTACACACACACACACACACACACGCACGCACGCTTTTATTCCGGTACATCTCATCGCCATCGTTCGTTCCCCCTCTTCTGCGCCAAGATCATGTCGAACCCGGCCATGTCGACCAAGGAGGAGAAACCCGAAGAACAGAAGGAGAACCAGTCCAGTTGGAAAGATTTTCTCTACAATCCGAGAACTGGGGAGTTTATTGGTCGCACGGCCAGCAGCTGGGGTAAGACTCTAAGAAGATGTGATGCAAATGGGGTTGCTGAACACACACACAATACAGATAATTGTATTAAGTATTAATTGGCATTGTGTGACAATGGATGGCGACGCATGTATGGACCTTTAGTCCACCCATTCATTAGTTGCATTAATGAAATTGTTAAGAAAATAATAGCTAGGCCTTCTGATATATACCACCTTCTGTCATTATAGGCTAAATGGGTTATATGTTGGAGCAGTCAACACATTAAAGCTTTTATATTAGTTGGTTCCGGTTCGTGCCATTGAAATCATGCTAGCTAGCGACAAAGGTTTTCCTTGGGGAACAAGCAAGACATCTGCTCCATCATCCGCAGTTCTTTTTCCTCTTCTTATTCTTCTTCTTCTTCTGAGATACAGTTACGGTGCCTTCCCATTCATTTCATACCCGTGGCATTTGTGCAATTTCGAAAGGAGCATGAAACGGTTCTCCATAGCCAATTTTGGAGCTTTTCTGTGATCATCTGCCTTTTCCCTGCCCAATAACACGAGAGCTTCAGTCAAAGGTCCGTTTCTCATAGCACATCCCCCAGGCTTCATCGAGACTTAAAATGAAGTCAGTTTTCACAGTAGGCTATTCTACCAAATTCCGTTTGCTCGCTAACATGCCTAAAATGTTTTGACACCCAACAGCCAGCTTGGCAACCTGGGCATTGAAGTTAAGACAATAGAATTAGCTAGATTAGGCTATATTAAGCATAAGGGATACTGAGTCGAGGTATTAACGTTTTAAACCGCTTTGTGATCAGATTAATGTTTTGACTACGAATATCAGGCCATAAAAGACCATGGCTACTGTAGTATATGTAAGTGGCATTTAAATAGCCTATGCATTTATTTGTAAAATACCACACCTGAATTTACTCACGCATCAAAACAATTTTAAAAGATTGCAATGTGTGGTCGGAATGTATTGTTAGACTATCCTTATGTATTTAGTAGCCTGTAGGATTGTGTTGACAGTTGCACTGCTCGTTGATCAAACAGAATGCGTAACTACTCACGGTTTTTAACAAAATGTTTTTATTTTTTCAACTGTAACGCTTGCTAACGATAAACGTCCCCCCACGTCTTGAGAGTTCTTACACAGTGGGGAGACAACTAAATATTCTAAAATTAGCCCTACCTATGTGCATCGCATGTTCGCATTGTCTCAAAAGTCGTATCGAGTTTAACGTTAAACGATGGCTAACTTACATATCATATTACTGTGGACTAAATTAAGGAGCTCTGGAAAAAAAAAATTAACTAGATGCATGGATGTGATCTGCGTGGAACCCAAGACTACAGCTCTCTGTCGGAATGGGTTTTTGCGGTGGTCTCACAAAATCCTTATGCGAGCCAATGTATCACAATATCCGTACCAGAGCAGCACGGCTGCTCATTGTTGGATAAAAAAGCTCGAATTGATATACCCTTGAATTGCGAGGAACGACATTATTTTGGCGTTTGCTACTACAGTACGGGGAGGGGGCGGGGACGGGGAGACACTGGAGTCGATCACCCGCCCCTTTTCGCTGTCAATCAATAGGCGCATTCATGACGTCGGCTTCAGCCACTTGAAATTTAAATGAATCCACTGTAGCCCATACGCCCCTATGCGATAGGAAAATTCCACTTACCCCCTCCGCACACGTTTGTCAGAAGCCAGGCGACAAAGATATTTTTTTAAAATACTCACTCTGCCTATATTTATTCTACGATATTCGTCTTAATAATTTTGTTGAATTACTGTATGCATTGTTTCATGCATGGTAGCGTATAAATCCAGCCCCTTTTTTGTTAATTGATCAATTTATTTATTTTTTCGGGAATAAATCAATGTTCTCTCCTCTCTTTTTAATGTGGATGTCTCAAATGCGAAGTGCCTGCATGTTGCGAGGTCGCGCTGTTCGTTTTAAAATACAGTGATGCATGGCACGGTGCGAGCGCATTGCTCCTCATTTCCTGATGGATGGGCCTAGGTGTTCACGAGGCTGCAAAGTAGCGTGTCTGTCAAGGTCAAACTCCTTTCCCCTTGCGATTTGTGCGAAGAGAGATCATAAATAACGTTTGACAAAGAGAGAGAAACATAATTTAAAAAAAAAAGACGGATTTCTTTTAAGGGAATCCCCATCTTATTCAGTGGACGATTGTCCTTGCTCAGTAATGGAGGCTTTGGTGTGCGCGCGCATGTGCAATGCGTGTTAATGTTTGCGTGTCTGGCGATTGTTTATTTGTGTGTGAATGATTCAGTTTATGAAACCACTGACTGCGTGCCCGTCATAAAGAATGAGGGTCAGGTCCTTCTAGCTGACAGGCTGAGTAGGGTTCAGAGCAGGTGCAGCTCTGAGGCATCGTGACAAGATCAACACCTTAGTGCACCTAAATTGTGCATTAAAAAACTACTCTGCAGCACATTTGAAAAGTAACTGTAAAGATACTCTTCTTCTTCTTCTTATAGTAAGTAGGTTTGAGAGGGTCTCATCACGTGACTGATGATGTCACAAACATACCCAAGGTTGTATTCCATCATCAGGGGCGGGCGGCAGCGGCTGTCAATTTTTACGGCTTGCTTTGAGCAAGCAGCTAGTTTAGGCCTTTGAAACAATTTGTGTAGACGCAAGTGAGGGAACACTCAGGGTGTCTGTGAAATAAGTGCGAATATGGGGACAGGAGCAGTATGAACGTGAGGTCCGTGTCTCCGTGCTGTAGCACATGTCTAGAGCGAGTGCATGCAGAGGTCGTGCATTATGGCCGCCTGAACAGTGATAGTTTGATGACTAGTAGACATTTTTAAAATACCCAAATCAATTGCAAATGTACCCTTAGGGCGGAACTTCCTTACTTACGCCCCCTTGTGTTTAGTGGTTGTTACAGCTTATCTCCTTGTCACTTCACGTGGCTGGAAACACGTCTTAAATAATTCTTTAAATTAAAGTTAATGAAGTCCTTTGATAGTTTTTCCCTCAGACTTATTAACGTAACGCAGCTTGGCTTGTTGGCATTTGCTCTGGCCTTCCAGCTCTGCATTTCTGCGCGTGCTTCAGTTTCACTGACTGTGCGTCCACACTCTTTCAGCAATGACAACTCTGCCGATTTCACACGTTAGTCTCTAATATATCAGTGAAAAATTCCTTTAAAAAAAAAACCAAAAAAAAAAACAAATCATTTTGCCATAAGAGCACATGGCAGGAAGGGAAAACATTTTTTGTCTGTTTCGCCGATTGAAGGTTCCCTGGATGTGAACACGGGACCATGTGTTCATCACGGCACACAGAGCCATTCCTGACGCGAGAGGGCTACTTCTCCCTCAGTGAGTTTAATTAAACGCGATTAAAACAGCTCGTTACTGTTCAGGGACTGTAATTGCGGGTGGAAGGGGAAAAACAGCACTCTCACACTCTCAGCGGATACCTGGGACCGGGGGGGCGTCGTAGTGGGGGGAGTGGGACTGACCACCCAGGGCCCGAATGGGGGGAGGACCCTCGAAAAGCCTGGAATGATGCGTGAGAGACATGGATCAAGAGAGGAAGGGGGCCCCCAGAGACTGCTTATGTATAGGGCCCAGAATTTTGCGCTGCACCCCTGCCTGGGACCCAACGTGAGAACGCTGGACTCGGGAGACAGTGATTTCCTTGTTGGCGGAGTAGCGCAATGATGCTAAATGACGTTAGTGACACTCTTTCGAACGCCAAAAGAATCCTCTTGGGGGTGAATGTGCAGTGTTCTTAGCCGCAGAGTTTAGCCTTTGCACAGCACTGTGAAGAATGAAACTGCACTCTTGGAGTCTGTCTTTTGCTTATTTCATATGAGTAATAATTTTTTTTTTAAGAACTGATTTTTTTTGTTGTCAAACTTTCACTGTACTCAGTAACTATATTGGGGTAAGCCAGAGGCTCAAACTCAATAGCCACAATAATTGCTCTTTAAGAAACACTACAGGTATGAACAAAATTATATTTATCAGCTCCGTGAAGAATTGTCGCCTCACAGCAAGGAGGTCCTGAGTTTGAATCGAGTCCAAACTGCCTGTAGGCATGGGGGTTTGAGTGAATGGGTTGGCGACCTGTCCAGGGTGTATTCCTGCCTCTCACCCAGTGCATGCTGAGATAGGCTCCATCCTCCCCGTGACCCTGACCAGGAATAAGCAGGTTAGATAATGGATGGATGGATTGATGGAGAATTTGTACCATAACGGTTATTTCATATCTTTTCTTTCATTTGTTGCTGCCCTGCATGTCCTTTATGCTATGCTATATGCATATATGCATGCGGTCTCATATCTGGCTGCTGGTTCCTTTGAGCATTATTTATATATTTTCTTGATTTCTCTCCTTTTCTTTCTCTCTCTCTCTCTCTCTCTCTCTCTCTCTCTCTCTCTCTCTCTCTCTCTCTCTCTCTCTCTCTCTTCCCAGCCCTCATTTTTCTTTTCTACGTGGTGTTCTACGGCTTCCTGGCGGGCATGTTCACGCTCACCATGTGGGTGATGCTGCAGACGCTGGATGACAACACGCCCAAGTACCGCGACAGAGTGTCCAACCCAGGTAACGTCGCCCCAACGTCTGCCCCCAACGTCCCTGCAACCCCCCAGAGCTAGAGGGAGCAAGAGGGAGTTGAGAGAGAGAGAGAGAGAGAGAGAGAGAGCACACAAATGGCCATATCACTCGGTTAACAACACAAATGAGCTTATTTCATGGAAACAAGTCCTATGTGAAACGGGAGACAGAGATTTAAGCGTTCAGATTTAGTTAGCGAGAGGGGTATATTCCACCTGGAAGGGGCAGGAAGTTGAAGCTTTTTGGGAAGGGTCAGGATGGTGAATGACCTGTAAGAATCGTCACACGCTGAAATTCTGGAATGGGAACAAAGAGGAACCGGGCTACCTGGTCTGAGGGGCTAGGCTGTGGACGCTCAAATCTGGCCCCTTGAATCCAAATCCAGTTCCTTTTTTTTTTTTCTCCCAGGTAATTAACTGAACAGTTAGTGTCTCTGATTGGCCAGTCTGTCTGTCACACCTGACCCCCAGGTAAAGGGAGGGTGGAAACCAGCACTCCTCGGCCCTCAAGGACCATGATTTGACAGACAGCGGGCTAGGGTTAGGCACATTCCCAAATAAGTGAAGGGACATCCTGGTTGTGTCTCTGCCTGTAGTGAGATGTTTCTCTGTCCGCTGAGAGGGCTGTCTGTTTCTCTCTGGGATGAAACAAATCTTTCTCTGTCTGTAATGAGAGCATCTCTGTGACCTGCAGGATCTCTCTGTAAGAGGATCTCAGTCTGTAATGAGAGGATCTCTGTGACCTGCAGGATCTCTCTGTAAGAGGATCTCAGTCTGTAATGAGAGGATCTCTGTGACCTGCAGGATCTCTCTGTAAGAGGACCTCAGTCTGTAATGAGAGGATCTCTGTGATCTGCAGGATATCTCTGTAAGAGGATCTTAGTTTGTAATGAGAGGATCTCTGTGATCTGCAGGATATCTCTGTAAGAGGATCTTAGTCTGTAATGAGAGGATCTCTGTGATCTGCAGGATATCTCTGTAAGAGGATCTTAGTCTGTAATGAGAGGATCTCTGTGACCTGCAGGATATCTCTGTAAGAGGATCTCAGTCTGTAATGAGAGGATCTTTGTGACCTGCAGGATTTCTCTGTTAGAGGATCTCAGTCTGTAATGAGAGGATCTCTGTGACCTGCAGGATCTCTCTGTAAGTGGATCTCTGTCTGCAATCTCTGCCTATGATGTGCAGTACCGCTTCCTGTTTGTGATACAAATAATCTCCCTAATGAATTGAATCTTTCTTTGTCTGTGTCTGTGTGACTGTTCTGTAATAGGAGGATCTCTGTAACAAGAGGATCTCTGTAACGAGGGTATCTCTCTCTCTGTGGGTAATACGGGGATCTCTGTCTGTAACAAGGGGATGTCTGTCTGGAATGAGGGGATCTCTGTAATAAGAGGATCTCTGTAATGCGGGGATCTCTGTAATGAGGGGATCTCTTTCTCTGTGGGTAATGTGGGGATCTCTGTCTGTAATAAGAGGACGTCTGTCTGTAATGAGGGGATCTCTGTAATGAGAGGATCTTTCTCTGTGGGTGATGCTGGGATATTTGCCTGTAATGACAGGATCTTGGTGTGTGATGTGAGGATCTCTCTCTGCGCCTGTGATGAGAGCTCTGTGAAAACGCCTCTGTGCGCAACCCACACACACACACTCCCATATCTCTGGGCGATAATGGATTCCACCCACTGTCAAGACTCCACACACGTCCTCCTGTTCCTCTCCTCTCATCCCCCCCTCCCTCCACCCTCTCTCATCTCTCTTTTTTCTTCTTCTCACTTCCTGTTTCTATTTCTCCCGCTCGCCTTCTGCTTTCTCCTCATTTTTTCTCCTGTCTGTGTGAAATCGGGAGGGCTCTGTAGTGCGCTAAAAACTGCCTCTCATTTCCATTTTCTGTTTCTGCCAGTTGTATAAATCAGCTGCACTGTACCTCCTGTGGCACGTCAGCAGTAATACCATAGTAATAACGATGATGCTGACAAGGTGTAGCCTCCTGGTTCCTCACGTCATTGTTCTGCAGTTACGAGCGTTCGTCCGCGCTCTCGCCGAGGAAGTGGGTGAATAGTGGCTGCCGTTACCACGGCAATACACCAGCATCCTGACCGGTCAGTTCTGTGGGGCGGGCAGGACAGGGCGTGAGGCTGGGGCGCGGTGTCACTTGCATGCTAATGGTAACACCGGCAGGCGAGACAGACGGAAGCAAACAAACCGCCGAGATGTGAATTTTGGGCAGACGGGTGTTTTTCCTCGAACCCAGGGACAAAAATGCCCCATGTCCTGGGGGGCTGCTACATAAAGGAATTAAATGATGAGTCTAGGATGACTTATCAAAACCATATAGAACCCCCCCCCCCGAAACCCCACGCCCCACTCTCTCCCCCTTGACGAGCTCTTTATGATGTCACAAAGCAGGAGGCTCACAGACGTTTCTCTGTCCCACACAGTGCTTCATCCTCCCTGGTCCTCCCTGATGCATTCTGGGATTGGTTCTGTGCACTCTGGGCTGAATACAGAAATGCCCCCGTGGCTTCTGGGATAGAGTGGGGAGTCATCACCATATACACTGCCCATACACATAACCCACCAATAAATTTAGGCAGCCTGCCCCCGTAAGGCTGATGGCTGCATGCACGGTCCTGCGATCACATTGGGGGGTGTTTAACCCCGTTCACCCTGCAGGAAATGGCTATTTGCTGCTGGGCTCGGCGCTGCCTCAACCGCCACGGGCCCTGCTGCCTTGCTGCAGTTCCAGCTTGGAGCCGGCGTGTCTGGTTCTCTCCCTCCTCCTCCTCCTCCGGGCCGGTGACCGTGTGTCACCGCCAGGCGGGGGCAACCGACGAATTGACTGTTTCTTCTTAGCCGCTGCCGCGATAACCAGTATTGCCGGACGTTATTGGTCGTTCACCAAATCCCAGAAAAGCATGCCGGACGGTATTGGTCGTTCACCAAATCCCAGAAAAGCGTGCCAGATGGTATTGGTTGTTCACCAAATCCCAGAAAAGCGTGCCAGATGGTATTGGTTGTTCACCAAATCCCAGAAAAGCGTGCCAGATGGTATTGGCTGTTCACAAATAATCCCAGAAAAGGTGCTGGGCCCTGTGAACCGTTTCTGGTTCCCCAGAACACTGCAATCCATAGAGTAGACTAGGGTTCTGAACGTGGAACTTTGTCTGGTTCCCCAGAACACTGCAATCCAAAGAGTAGACTAGGGTTCTGAACGTGGAACTTTGTCTGGTTCCCCAGAACACTGCAATCCAAAGAGTAGACTAGGGTTCTGAATGTGGAACTTTGTCTGGTTCCCCAGAACACTGCAATCCAAAGAGTAGACTAGGGTTCTGAACGTGGAACTTTGTCTGGTTCCCAGAATGTGTGGATGGATGCTATCTTTAAGCCTCAAGGAATGTTCCTGGAATGGTTTTAGAAGTTAAGTTTTAGGTTTTTTTCTTGTTAGGACAAATTTGATATTGTAGGGTGCCTTTCATGTTAATTTTTTTTGGCGGGGGGAACGTTAGAAATATGCATCAGATCTACCATTTCATTATTTACATTCAAAACATTTATTCAAAAGTTTTTGAAACAAATACTCCATGTATGATTGTGAGGCCGGTCAGGGGATGATATCAGATTGTATGCAACTTTGTATGTTTTTGAATGATTTTCTGTTACGAGGACAGAACTTGTTTGGGGCGATAACTGCTTTCAGCGATTGCTTGGCAACATTCTGATGACATCATTATCTCTCAGCCAATTGGGAATCTGAACAGAATGTTCCTTGTTGATCTTTGGTTGCTGCCAGTGCTTCACTCCAAATCTCCTTGCTCACCAATTCATCCAATAGGTACACTTAATCACACGAGGCAAACAAACAGAGTAACTGTCTGTGCCAAGCTCTCATCCAGCTGAGCTGATGTTGAACCCCTGGCATGTGACACTCCACCATTGGAGTTTGTGATTGGCTGGTGGGTTTACAGGCCTTGGCAGATCAGGTAACATTTGATTACACTGTTTTCTTATTCTCTTCGGGATTTTAAATTATCCTCCATTTTGTGAAATTCGAGGTCTGGCCCAAGCTCTGTTCTTCGCTCGGCGAGCTGGTCTGGCTTTCTTTCTGGAACTAAATGAAAATATCAGTTTTCGTTTGTCCAGATTCAGTGGTCGCTCCATGTCAGCTGGTCCTGAACTATATTTTATGAATGTGAGGAATATTTCTGTGTTTCTTGAAAACTGCTGACCATTGGCTATCAGGATGTCACATGTCATTTCTCTCTCTGTCTCAGGTTTGGTGATCAGGCCAAATTTCACGGATATCATGTTTAACCGATCTGATCCTCTCAAGTACAAGCAGTATGTTCAGCACCTGGAGTCTTTCTTACAGCGTAAGTACGTGTGTGTGTGCGTGCGTGTGTGTGTACCTGCATCTGTGGGTTTGTGTGTGTGCGTGTGTGTGTGTGTGTGTGTGTGTGTGTGTGTGCGTGCGTGTGTGTGTGCGTGTGTGTGTATGTGTGTGTGTGCGTGCGTGTGTGTGTATCTGCGTCTGTGTGTTTGTGTGTGTGTGTGTGTGGGCGTGTGCGTACCTGCATCTGTGTGTTTGTGTGTGTGTGTGTGCCTGCGTGTATGTGCGTGTGTGTATGTGTATATGTGTATATGTGTGTGTGTGTGTGTGTGCGTCGTGTGCGTGTATGTGTGTTTGTGTGTGCATGAGTGAGTATGTGTAAGTGTACGAACATATATTAGGTTGTGTATGAGCATGTATGTGTGTGTGTATGGGTGTGTACATACGTGTTTGTGTGTGTAGGAGTGTGTTTGAGCGTGTAAGGGCGTGTGTTTGAGCCATTCCCCCCCCCCCCGGGCCCCCCCGACCCCTGACCCCTGCCGGCTCCCCCCCCCCCCCCCAGCCTACAATGACACGGAGCAGGAGAAGAACGACCTGTGCATGTACGGGGAGTACACGGTGCAGGACCAGGAGGAGGTGAAGAGGGCTTGCCAGTTCAAACGCAGCTTCCTGGGGGAGTGCTCCGGCCTGGTCGACAGCAGCTTCGGCTACGCCCAGGGCAAGCCCTGCATCCTGGTCAAGATGAACCGGGTGAGCTCTCCTGCCCTGCGGCATCTCTCTCTCTCCCTCTCTCTCTCTCGCTCTCTCAAATTCAAATTCAAATTGCTTTAATGAATTTAAAGAAAAAATAATTAATTAATTAATTAATTAATTAATTAATTAATTAATTATGTAGGATGGTCACTCAGTGTCCCTCAGGTTATGGCAAGCTGAGACATATTGAGCCGCAATTGGGGCTGTTGGTCCTTGTCCTAAAAGGACTGCACATTTTTCATTCTTTGATAAAGAATGGAAGTTTTTTATGATTTCTGAAAATTTATGGTAGTCTATTTTTCTTATATTTCTATATTTTGTACAGTTTAGGAGGAAGTGCATCTCTGTCTCAACCTGTCTTGCAGTGACCACATATTCGCTCTTCTTTTGGTAACCATGAATTTTTGTGTCTGCCTTTTTCAATTTCAAGGGTGTGGTCACTGAGCCTGTATTTGGTCAGGATCCGTCTCTGCTTTGTATCTCTGACAGAGAAGAGATACTCTGCCTGTGTGTATTTTCTATTTAGGGCCTGATAACAATTCAGTTTATTTTGGGATTGTGTTTCTTTGTTCCAATGGTCCAGATGGGAGTTTTTGATGTGTTTTATAATTTGGTTTACTCTAATGGGCTGTTGTGAAGCAGTGCTAGTCTGAAGCTGGTTTGCATTAGTATGTGTTAATGTTAGTCTAGAGAGGTTCAGAACCAGCTGACTGAGGGGATACTTTCCTGGGCTGAGCTCTTGGGTTTGGAGTGCCAAGAATTGTAAGGAGTCTGTTGGATTTTTAGATGTTCAATAAAATTGAATGCCCTTTTTGAATTTGAATGAGAGTCGGAAATTCAGCCCTGCATGCATTGTTAGGGGCATTCCTATGTACTTGTAGTATGTTTTTACAGAATTCTGCATGCAGGGTTTCAGCTGGATGTTTCTCTCACTTGGTGTAGTCTTGCTGACTGAGTGGACCCCATAGTTTGCTTCCATACAGCATGATAGGCTGGATGACACAGTCAACCAGATTCTAATGGGAATATTTATTTTATGGAATCTCCTTTTAATCGCATAAAATCGCATTTTTCTCTCCCTTTCTCTCTCTAACTCCTGGGGTTAATCTGCATAGCATTGGACTGTACACATATCAGTTTTATGAAATTCCAAAAATGATAAGCGATATGTATCCACCCACCCCCCTCCACCTCCCCTCCCACCCAACTCTCCCCTGGTACCAAATCCCAGCTCAAATTCCTTAAAACCATTGAAGCTTCAATAAGTATTCCTACAGATTACTGCCAGTCTTAAAAGAAAAAAATGTCAGTGTTTTTGGTTAGTAGCGTGTTATTGTTGAAAATTGAGCTCTGTTGGTGTTTTGGGAATTTTACCGGGGTTAAAAGTCATTGCAAATATTTGTTTGACGCGGGTGGGTCTGGCAGTGCGCTTGTGTACACACGGCTGTTCCTTCCGTCCGACCGCGGCCTCCGACCAGCGCGGTCTCCTGGGTCTACTGGGTTACTGGAGAAGAGAGCGATCGGCGTTTGTTTGCTGATTTGTGTGTCCTTCATCTTGATCTTGCCCGCAGATCATCGGATTGAAGCCAGGGGGCGATCCGACTATTAACTGCACATCAAAGGTAAGCGTAACACCCCCCCCCCCCCCCACCGCCCCGCACCCCCGCACCACCAATACACATCACCTGTGTGTGTGTGCACAGTCTGTTCAGCGATCAATGTTACCACATGAACCGTGTGAGGGGTGTAAAGTGTACACACCACAGAGGTTTTGGGGGGGGGGGGGGGGGTATTGTGATTTCATAAATTTAGCATTACTAGGGAAGAATTAAGAGTAGCTTGGCCCATTTAAAATTTGCCCGTGGGGTATATTTCTCCTAGAATAGATTAGAAGGGTTCATACAATACTTTCCCTGAAACACCTATTCATTCTCCCACCACTCCCCCCCCCCCTTCCCAAAGTTAGAAGGTGCAGTGCTGGATTAATTTCCAAAAGAAACACTGATGCCTTTAAAAGTTCCCAGCAGTACGATGTTTGAAATACATCCAATTATATTTCAGTCTATCCCTCTCTACCAGGATGTGACATACTTTTTATTTTTTACTGGGTCTGTCCGTATATGACGCCAAATTTGGGTTACTGGGGTGAATAGGGTGGTGTGCGTGTGTTTATGTGCGCACATACGTCCATGCGTGCATGCGTGCGTGTGTGCGTGTGCGCATATGTGTATGTACGTGTGTGCGCGGATGTTCTCTATCTGTCTCTATGTGCGTCTGTTCTGTACGTGTTCACCTGTCTGTCTTTATCTGATTTCTCTACACGCTAACGTGCTAACAGTAAACTGTGGTAAGCAGCAGTGTCTCCAGGGTTTCCTGCAGGGCTTACAACCACTGCCCCCCCCCCAACCACGCCCCCCCCATGCTGCCCCCTCCTCTGCGCTACGTGTACTTGTGCGCCATGTTACACGCTTTTTTCCCAGCATTCATTGCAGGCATACTGTATACCTTCAGTTTCCCAGCTACAGGGGAGTAAGCCCTCAATGGCCGTCAGTATGTTTTTACAGTACACTCATTTAACCCCGTATTTAAAGTGCCACCTCCCCTAATGCTGCCTAAATTTTGTCTCTCCAACAATATGGATTTAATCGTGTTCTTATTGGTGGATGTAAACGCAATGAAGCTTCCATTTTTAAAGGGGCGTGCTTCCGTTTCTAACAGGCCTTGCCCCTCCCCCTTTTCTCCCTTTAAGCCATGATGTCACATCCTGGCTGCTGGCATGAAGGTATACAATGGGTGCTGTTCTCTGAGAGAGAGAGAGAGAGAGAGAGAGAGAGATTGAGCCCTGCACCCACAGTGTTGTGACTCTTCTCTGATTGGCTGGTTCCTTCCTCTTCCCGCCCCTACCCCTGCGCTTTTGCAGTTCATGAAAACTGACAGCAGAAGGAGAGAGAGAGAGAGAGAGAGAGAGAGAGCGAAAGGGAGAGAGAGAGAGAGAGAGAGAGAGCTTCCTGTGTCATAAAGCGCAATGTACTCTTCCCGTTACTGACCTTGGCCTGAACCTGTGCGCTGTATGCACACGGCGCCCCCTGTTGGAGCAAGCAGGGTGTTGCACCGACATGGACGTCCAGCTCGCCTGGCTGGTGATGCTAATTCCCATCCAGGCCTTTCCATTGCTTAATCATGCCTCAGATGAGAGCCTTCGCTGGATTTGTGAGTGTGTTCAGAAAAATCCGGGGAACTAAGAGACTCAGTGTCTGGGGACGAGGGTCTTCCCCTCTCAGTGTTGTCTTCTTGTCCTTGGCTCAGTGTAAAGAACCACTTATCATTTGGTGTGTGTGTGTGTGTGTGTGTGTGTGTACGGTGGGGGGTGGGGGGTGGTTCCATTATCCTTTTTTATCTGCTGTGAATTATTTCTAGTGGCTGTACGCTCATTGCTAACAGATTGGCTCTCTTTGGCGATCTGGGATGTGGCATGCTTGGTGATTCAACAGAGGGTGTAGGGTGGAATTGGTGTTGGGGGGGAGGGGGGTTGCTGTTTGCTGCTCTTTGCAGGGGACAGACCTGTGGCTGGGCTTTTATTGGGGTAAAAGGTGAGAGCTACACCTGCCTCATTACCAGGCACCCCTCTCTGCCACATATACACTCTGTAATACACTGTCTCTCTCTTTCTCTCTCTCTCTCTCTCACACGCGCTCACACACTTTCTCACACACACACATGCAAGCACATGCACACACACTCACACACACACTCTGTCATACAATCTGTCTCTGTCGCTCTCACACACACATACACACACACACTCTGTCATACAATCTGTCTCTGTCGCTCCCACACACACACACACACACACACTCTTGGCCTGGTGTTTCTGTGTTTGGGTCAGTCAGGCACCCTGACTCTTCCTCGTCCCCTCTCCTCTTCCTCGCTCAGAGAGAAAGTGACCTGGCGATGGAGTACTACCCCAGCGAGGGCAGGATCGATAAGATGTACTTCCCCTACTACGGGAAAAAGGCCCACGTAAGTGTCCCTCCGTGAACAGCCTGCTCAACAGTCAATAAAAACCACCGTGATGTGCACACACAGACACATATACACAATATGCACCTACAGACACATGCACACAATATACACACACAGACACATGCACACAATATACACACACAGACACATGAAAAAAAGAGCAAGTAACAGAGTGAAAACTACAAACTCCAGGCCTGAACCCCCAAATAGCACATGAAGTACAGAACTCCCCGGTGGGGAGAAAAACCAATACGCCAACATAAAATGCAGAACAGAAAGTTCTCTATCAAAGTACGAACGACAGGTCAATGCGTTCCGTTCTGTCCGTCCCTCCCTCCCTGCCTCCCTGCCTCCCTCCCTCCCTCCCTGCCTCCCTCTCTCCATCCATCCCTCCATCCCTCCCTCCCTGCCTCCTTCCCTCCCTCCCTGCCTCCCTCTCTCCATCCATCCCTCCATCCCTCCCTCCCTCTCTCCATCCATCCCTCCATCCCTCCCTCCCTGCCTCCTTCCCTCTCTGCCTCCCTCCATCCCTCCCTCCCTGCCTCCCTCTCTCCATCCATCCCTCCATCCCTCCCTCCCTGCCTCCCTCCATCCCTCCCTCTCTGCCTTCCTGCCTCCCTGCCTCTCTCCCTCTCTCCCTCCCTCCCTCCCTGCCTCCCTCTCTCCATCCATTCCTCCATCCCTCCATCCCTCCCTCCCTGCCTCCCTCCATCCCTCCCTCCCTGCCTCCCTGCCTCCCTCCCTCCATCCCTCCCTCCCTCCCTGCCTCCCTCCATCCCTCCCTCCCTGCCTCCCTGCCTCCCTCCCTCCATCCCTCCCTCCTCCCCTCCGTTTTCCCCTGCAGAAGAGCTACGTCCAGCCCCTGGTGGCGGTGAAGCTGCTTCTGACGCGGGGGGACTACGGGAAGGAGCTGAGCGTGGAGTGCAAGCTGCGGGGAACTGACCTGCGGAACGACGACGACCGCGACAAGTTCCTGGGCCGCGTCACCTTCCGGGTCAAGGTGACGGAGTGAGGGGGCGGAGCCTCGTTTTCCGGGTCAAGGTGACGGAGTGAGGGGGCGGAGCCTCGTTTTCCACGTGTTCCCCCCGCACTACCCTCCCTAAAACCCCCCCCCCACACCCCTTCCCCCCCTCTCCCCTTTCCCCAGCCTGTGGCCCCTCCCACCTGGGACTCATCCCAATGCTCCTGCCCCCCCAAGCCCCCCCCCCCCCTTGGGGAAAGGGGTACTCTTTTTAGCACAATGGGGGGCCAGTGGTAGGGAAGTGGTGGGGGGGGGGGGGCCAAGTTTCACGGCAAGATCCGCCAAACCTAGTCTCACCCCCACGCATTGAAACGAACAAAACGACACCCTCTCCCCCCACCCCCCACCCCCCACCCACCACCGTCACCCTCACCCCACCAACCTGCAACAACCGTTTTTTCAAAGATCCTGAACTTTATGAGATGGTGCCATATTAGGGACCTGTAAATAGCTGTACTTGAAGTTCCTCTGGACTCCCCTCGTCTCCAGTTTCTGTGCGGTCTTTGTGTTGTGCCGTTCTGTATGTTCATGTACATGTTCATGGATTCCAACACTGTTTTTTCTGGGTTAGCTCACGTCACGTCAGGGCCGTTGTAATAAATGATAAATAAAAATAAGTATATAGTGTAATAAAAAAAATTTAAAATAAATATGTTTCTAAAAGAAAATAATGCAACAACAAAAAAAATCTTATCTGAAACCACCTGGGAAATGTTTAAAGGAAGTGATTTTTTTCAACCTCTGTTGGACTTGCATCGTCTAAACAGATGCCTTAAAACCTGTAAGATCTCTTGAAATAAAGGTGATTTTGAACAACTCTCCTGTTGCGTTGGCATGCTTTCAGTGAGTCTCGGCAAGCTGAGAGAGCTTCTTTTCATTGTTTCTAGAATGACTAATTTCAAACAGATAAAGGATATGGATAGAATGTTTTGTGGGATACCTTTAATTCAGGGACAGGCAAGGAGGACCAGGTCGGTTTCTTGATTTAACGGCAACTTTAAAATTATTTTCATACCCCGCTCCTGGGGGGCCTGGCGCGTCTGTGGGTGTTTTGTGGTATCCTGTGGTGTCCTTTCTAGTATGGAATGCCTAACAGGTCAAAAAAGTCTGACTGGAGTCTATTTCCTGCTATAGTTCAACAGCAACCTGTGGGATTTTGCTGGACTCGTCATGCTCTGTGAGTTTGGTGAAACGTAATTAGTCGCAGCTTCAACACAGTCTTCACCCTATTATGCCGATTCAAGAAGAATGACACCCAGTGTATTTAAGCTGAATTTTAATCTGATAAATTATACTACAGCAAACGCAGGGTCTTGAATGTGAGGCAATGTATTTAGTGCGATCGAATCAGGGAGCCAACAAAGCACAAAACTACAAGATGCATTTAGGGCGGCCACAGGAGGGCGCCAAAGAACCGAAAATTATAAGCTGTATTTTTTGTGATTCAGTCCGACCACAGGAGGGCGTCAAAGGACCGAAAATTGTAAGATGTATTTAGTGTGATATTAGTGTGACCGCTGGAGGGCGCCAGCTGCAATGGAGGGGGAGCAGACTCCTCACTAATCAAGCTCTTAAGAGCTTCAGTGATGCCTAATCTCTATCTTAGATGAGCCAGGGAAGCTCATAATAAAATGAGCGTGTTTGGCTGCTTTAGGCAGCATTAGCTGGCCTGTTTTAGCTGTCCGGCTGCTTCTTTGCAAGCTTCAAGCGTCAGGACGATGGTGCAAATCGACAGCTTTCTGTAAGTAATGTTAGTAAAAAAAAAAATTTTTTTAAAACTTATTATGAGGAAAGGGGCGATGGCTGGCTGTCTGGGGCTTGGATCTTAATTTGTGGGCAAATTGTTTTTCTGTTTGTGATGATTCGTTTCAAACCGCACGAGCCAAATTGGATCCTTGAAGCTCTTGAAACAGCATGTGTGTTGCTGTGAGTCTGTAGGTCATGGAAGGGAATTCCATTCATTGCATTGCAGTCACTGGCTCTCTTATCCAGAGTGAGGCACAGAAATGGAGATCGGTCAAGGGATCCTCTCTTGACCCATTTATTTACTGTCTTTGTGCTTTGCTTTACACACACATGCACACACTCTCTCTCTCTCTCTCACTCTCTCCCAATTTTTTTTTGAAATTCAAATTCAAATGTGCTTTGTTTGCATGACAAGTAAACTTCACTTTACACACACATACACACACTCTCTCCCTCTCTCCCTCGCCCTCCCTCCCTCTCTCTCTCTCATCAGACCCGTACATTTTCAAATGGATTGATGGTCTAGCGCCTGTACCCCTGATAACGTAGACCATAGGGACTCAAATGCAAATAAGAAAATGACATTTTCTGCAACACTGCATATCTTGCTACTCGGCAACATTAATCACTGCCATGTCTGTCCTTCGTCAGAGTCTTTGAATACACGGTGTGGGCCTCCCATGATTAGTCATCAACCAATCATGAGAGTTTCTTATTTCAGCGATAACTGAAAAACGAATCAGTGTTGAAGCAGTTGAAAATTAGGCGTGCACTACAGTTAGTCTGGTCGGCCCTGAAAATCAGGTAGGAATTTTTTAATTCAGTTTTTTTTTTTTTTTTTTTTAACATCACATTTACCAAGCAAGATTAACATGAATTACAAAGACAGAAAGAAGTCCATTGATGAAACAGACTATCGATAAAAAACAGGTAACAGGTTTTTTAAAATAAATATTTTATATTTTATTGGTTCTGATGAATTCATGTTTTGAGCAAGTCCGTCCATTATGAATGAGCGCCCTTCCTACAGCCAGCACACAGACACACCCACAGGTTACTTACTCTGCAAACACTGCAAACTACAATAATTTGCAGTGTATCACTTAATACCGTGCAGTGTAACAAATATACCTAACTCAGCCCCCCCCCCCCCCCCCCCAAAAAAAACAGTTACTTATGAAAAGTTACTTATCCAATAAAACAACCATGTTTATAA
Organism: Anguilla pacifica; assembly: GCA_039654925.1. Classification (NCBI taxonomy): domain Eukaryota; kingdom Metazoa; phylum Chordata; class Actinopteri; order Anguilliformes; family Anguillidae; genus Anguilla; species Anguilla pacifica. Next base: position 6,890,236 of record CM077289.1, read on the forward strand.
TTTAATATTTTATGCTCTGGAACAGCTGGAGTACTGGACGAATGGTGGGGCTGCACCTTTTTCAAGGGTATGAATGGTGATGTACCTTTCTCGAGAGTACAATGGCGGCGTCTCTTGCAACAAATCGGCATTTTGAGTGCACTGGCCGGACCGCTTCTCCAAGATGTCTGCCTTAATCTCTGGCTCAAACTGCCGCCATGTTCATCTCCTACTCTTTGACTCTTTGGCTGTTCTAACCCCTGATGCCCTGACACACGTTTTAGATTCCAAATGCAAGGGCCCATCCGTTACTTTGGGGCTTACGAAGCAACAAAATAAACAAGAAGACAGAGTAGAGAAAGAAAAATAACCTTCTCAGTACGAATTAGCCCCATCTATCAGGTTTTTTTTTTTTTTTGCTTTTACAAATTGATACATACATTTACATATTTATAAAAGTAAAACCATCTGTTGGATGAGCACAACCTGTGGACCCAGAGAGTATAACCCACCACTAGTGAAGTAAAGTTCAAGATTGCCGATATAATTCCAGTCTAGCTCAGAACAAAGCACATGTCAATGTAGTAAACAGGATATGGATACGTTTCATTGCACTTTTGTAGAAAAAAAAAAAAGCTGTGGAACCTTTATAATTCAAAAAAGTATAGAAATTGATTTAACTGGAAATATGTTCATCTGCAGTATGCTGGTAGTATTTTGTGAGATTAAAGCTAGAACACAATACAAACAAACAAACAAACAAACAAACAAATGAAAAGAAACCTAGTTCACACTCCTCTTTTTATGTGAAGAGGAGAGCCAATCGACCCTGGTCTTGTGCGAGCACCTGAGAATGCCAGCGTCTGGGAGGAACGCCATCTGCACTAAAGCTTTTCTTTACACTACAATCAAACAGAGCCTGGGAGGACTGAATGTGCTAATACACCCTTATTTTTTCTTTATGGGGAAACGGTCGATTGGCTAGCGGAACCTGCTGGTGGGAGGCTTCCGTTGCAGCCGTGGTGTCTGGGATAGTCCGCACACGCCATCGTTCAGACTGCCTCGCTGCACGTTGGGGGCTGTGGTTCCCAAGCAACACGCCCCCCCCCTCTCCCTAACCAGGGGTTGCCACAGCCTTCTTTTGCGTTTCTCCCATTTAAGAATTATACATCATTAACCCTTTTGCAGAGTAGGTCTTTCGGAATGTTTTCTGTTTTTTTTTCTTCTTTTTTTTCAAAATTCTAAAGTCGGTGTTCTAGAACTCTTTCATTTCCTTTCAGTTGCCAGCAGTGATTGTGACATCAGCGTCAGAACGGTTCGGTTAAGAACGCTCCGACCACGCATTTCTGGCCTCGCACCTTGGAGGGACCGGAGGGTTTTGTCAGTCCCTCACAGCATGATGCAGGTGCTGGACTTCTTGTCGTCGTCCAGCCCGGCAGCTGACTCCTTCCGGTTGGGGTCGTTGAGCTCGTCGAAGAGTCCCGTGTCAATCATCTCCTGCTGCCAGGGGATGGAAACGGCGCCCGTGCTGAAATCCTTGTGGAACTTCTCGTCCTTGGCGTCCAGCTCGATGCCCTTGATGTCTGAGAACTCGGCGATGTCGTCCGTGTCCTTGGCGTAGACCACGTTGGCTTTGGGCACCCATGGGGGGTCAATGAGCCCCGCCTCCAGACGGGCAAAGTTGATGGACTTGAACCACTCGTGTTTCCTGGGGTCGTCGCCCCTGTAAGAGGTGCAGATGCACACACACGTCAGGAGCAAGACACACACGCACATACACACAGACGTGCACACGTACACACACACACACACACACACACACACACGGACACACACGGACACACACACATGCACTCACACATACACTCACACACACGTACACAAACCTAAACGCACACACACACACACAATAATTTATTGCTATACTTGTGAGGAGTTCCCATTGAGTACATTCATTCCATAACCTCTAACCCTAACCCTAACCCCAACCACTACATGCCTACCCTTAACCCTAACCTTAACCTAATTGTAACCCTAACCCTAACCCTAAGTCGTAACCCTCTTGAGCTTGTGGGGCCAGTAAAAGGTCCCCACCTTGCATAATTTTCCTCATCTTTCTATCGTTGTGGGGACATTTGGTTCTCACAGAGATAGTAATACATGCCCACACACACACAAACACATACAGAGGTGATGTGAAGCAGGATGACCTACTTGCAGCCCAGGCGCTCATTGATGTTCTTCTTGAGGAGCTGGGTGATGATGTCCTTGGTGGCCGCGTCGAAGTTCTTGTGGTCGAACTTGACCTCCTCCTCGCAGATGCGCCTCTGCACCTCTTCCTTGGCCACCTTGTCCTTCTTGGCGTCGGGCCCCTTGAAGGGCGTGTAGGCGGCCACCATCTCGTAGATGCTGCAGCCCAGTGCCCACCAGTCCACCGAGGCGCGGTATGGGATTTCCTTCAGGATCTCTGGAGCCATGTACGCACCTGTCCCCGCCTGAGAGAGGGGGGGGAGAGAGGGAGGGGGGGGAAGAGGGAGAGAGAGAGAGAGAGACAGAGAGAGAGAGAGATGGGGGAGAGAGAGAGACAGAGAGAGAGAGAGAGATGGGGGAGAGAGAGAGACAGAGAGAGAGAGAGATGGGGGAGAGAGACAGAGAGAGAGAGAGATGGGGAGAGGGGGAGAGAGAGAGAGGGAGAGGGGAGTGAGGGGGAGGCAGGAGGGAGGGCAAGATGGGGGAGAGAGAGAGAGGGAGAGAGGAAGAACAGTGAGAGAGAAAGGGAAGGTGAGAAAAAGAGAGGGAAATGGAGGGGTAGGGAGAAGAGAGGAGAGAGAGAAAGGAGAGTAAAGGGAAATTTAGGGATAGTTTGAAGAGAGACAAACAGGAAAAGAGTAATAGAGAAATGAAAAAGAAAGCAGGAATGCAAGAGATGGAGTGAGAGAAGGAGGCAAGGAAAGCACAAAAGGAAAAGAGTGAAAAAGGAGGAAACGGGAAGTGTGAAAGAAAGAGAAACACGGAAGAGGAGACAGGGGGAAGATAAATTCGGGGATAGTCAGAAAACGTGGCATTTTTTTTTTTTCCACACATCACAGGCAGCACTGTAGCGCTGATCTTGGTACACAGACCGTGATGCTCACGCTCATGTAATTCCCTTCTCCGTGTGAAGTCCAGATGCCCTCGGTTTTGACTGCATTTTTACGTCGCCATGGTGGTTCCAGACGTTCCGGCCCAAACTCCTCTCTGCCTCCTCACATAAAGGCCTCTCTGGCCTGGTCGGCAGTAACCCCTCAGACACCCCCCACCCCCAACAAACACAGGGGCACTGATGGGGTACAGTCGCACGCATACACCCCACGTAATGAATTAAGGAAGAGCCCATTGACCTGAAAGATTTGCACTCAAACCTCTTCCTTAATTGGTATTTCCTCAGGTTCTCCATGGAGGCCAGTCCACCCAGCAGAGGAGCACTGATAAGTGATGGCAGTGCAGTGTAATGGGCTTGAAGAAGTTGCAGGTTTGATTCCCAGGCAGGGCACTGCGGTTTTACCCTGGAGCAATATGCTTAAGCTGAATTGTTTCACTATTTATCCAGGTCAACCAGCTTATCATTGCATTACATTACATTACATTGCAGCCATTAAGCAGACGCTCTTATCCAAGTTTGATTTACTAAAGGTTGTAGCGCAGGCAAAACCACTGTCATGGACAAGCAGCAGACATATTGTTTCTGTTATCATTTTGTATTCATTTAAATGAGGGCAGGCAGTTTGTGACAGAGGGTGTACAAGCAAGAGAGAGAGAGAGAGAGCAAGCAAGAGAGAGGTACTGAGACAGACAGAGATAGAGAAGAGAGACTGAGGGTGTGCAAGCAAGAGCGAGAGAGAGAAAGCAAGAGAGAGGTACTGAGACAAACAGAGATAGAGAAAGAGAGATGGAGGGTGTGCAAGCAAGAGAGAGAGAGAGCAAGCAAGAGGGAGGTCCTGAGACAGACAGAGATAGAGAAAGAGAGACTGAGGGTGTGCAAGCAAGAGTGAGAGAGAGAAAGCAAGAGAGAGGTACTGAGACAGACAGAGATGGAGAAAGAGAGACTGAGGGTGTGCAAGCAAGACTGAGGGTGTGCAAGCAAGAGGGAGGTACTGAGACAGACAGAGATAGAGAAAGAGAGATGGAGGGTGTGCAAGCAAGAGAGAGAGAGAGAGCAAGCAAGAGGGAGGTACTGAGACAGACAGAGATAGGGAAAGAGAATGTGAGAAAGAGGGAGACAGAGGTCAAGGTACACAGATACAGGTGGAAGGACACGGACGACAGTCACACCTGGGGTTCCCCCCCCCCCCCCCCCCCCACCCCCCTCCCGCGTGAGGAGAGGTGCGCTGGGCATTCCAATGAGAGGCAGCTTACTGTAATGCCCTCTAAGTAAGAGGCTTAGGAGCACAAAGCTACCAAAGCCCTGTGCAGCTCCCCCCCCCCACCCCCGCCTCCCAGGCATCTGCCCCCGCTTCAGGGGCCACAGGAGAAAGGCGGAGGATAATAAGCTTTCTCCAGCTCTCCACAACAGCACCCTGCTATTCTTCTTCTTCTTCTTCTTCTTCTTCCTCTTCCTCTTCTTCTTCTTCTTCTTCTTCCCCCCAACCCTCCTTTTAAAAGGTGCAAGATCATGCACATGCGATTGGAATGTTCTCAACTCAGCGTTCTAATGATGATGTAACAATGGCCGCTGGCAATCGAAAGCGCAACAGAGAGTTCTAGAACACTGACACAGACTTTTGAAAAAAACATTAAAAATAAACAATTTAAAAAACATACTGTGAGGGTTTAGGCCAGGGTTGTCTGTAAAGCGTATTGTGACAACTGCTGTAAAATACGCTATAAAAATAAAATGTGATTGATTGATTGATTGATACTCTTCGAGGGGTAATGCATTATTTCCTTTTTGCTGAGCAGCGACCCCCTTGAATTGCCTATGGGACTCGCTGCTGAGGCGAAATTGAGGTCAGTTCCGACTTTTGGGCGCAATCCAGATAAAGCAGACAAACAAGGTAAACGGTGTCCTCAGCCTGGAGGTCAACCCCCGAACTTCTGCGTTCACACTCCTTCCAAAGCCCACTTATTGCATTGCTCTTCTTTACGGTGACGTATGGTGATTTCTTTTCTTTTTTTTTACAACAAGAAAATTCCCACACAGGTGCATAAGCCTCTGTTTCAGATCACAGCCACGTCCCCACGACGACATTGCTTCCAATTTCAGCAACATTCCTTGATTCTTCCCATCTTTTTTTGTGTGTTTTCTTTCAAACAGCTGGTTGGCTGTATCTTCCATTTCTTCCACATTCATATTTATTAAATTTTTGGGGGCCAAAAAAGAGAGTGTTTCCAACAAGGTGGAAAGACAACCGGCCAGAAGACAAGCGCTCTTCTTTCCATAAAGGAATCGGAGCCGATTCCTGATCCCCTTCTGCTCTGCATTCTACACAAAATGGCCGCCGTGCTTGCCCAGTAGCCCGACAGATTAGGGGAGCCAAAGAAAGGGCTTTGGGATCTGGTTAGATAAGACTTTATTTGCTTAACAGGCTTGTTCAGAATGAGGTACATTTTTCGACACTGTCCCGCTCCACGCCATGTATAGGTGTGTATGTGGGTTTTTGGATCCCCCAGTTACTCTAGCTGAATTATCTAATTGCTCTATGCACTGGAGTCAGTTCACTGGTAGATTAGGCCGGAGTAAGGCATTTTACATAGGGACACAAAATCAGCTTTTGGAGGATCAGAAGTGGATGAACAGGAGAACGGACCTCACATGTTTCCACAGTGACATCACACTGTGACATATGCCTGTTCTGTTTCGGCATGTCACGACCCACCCCGTCCGCGTTTTATGTTCCTAAATCCATCTCGGGGTGGGGTGGGGGGGGGGGGGTAGCGACTCCTCTGTTCCACACTGTATGTCCTGGTTGTGAAACCACGGTCACAGGAGGACTAGGAGTTTTATAACCCAACAGTCATCAGCTAATTCGTCCATCACTGGAGAGTCCTCTTGACATCACATTAAGCAAATGTGGGCTGAAGCATGACAAATATGACAAAGTAATTTTGTGTGCAAGGGTGTTGTTCAGTCTCACGAAAGTGCATGTGTGTGAGAATGTAGATCAGCTGCCAGTCTTCCCAAGATTATTTAACCCTTTTGAAGTGTAGGTCCTTTTGGAATGTTCGAAAAAAAAAAAAAAATTAACTCAGTGTTCTGGAACTCCATTGCTTTCAGTTACCAGTAGCGATTGTTACATCAGCATTAGAATGTTTAGTTACGAACATTCTAATCACATATTTGTGAACTTACACCTGAAGGTGTTAAAGAGGTAGTGTGGCTCTCTGACCTTAGCGAGAGTCTATAATTGGTATGGCTGTACCTTCCCATCCCAGGATCCTTTGCATTGCGTAAGTCCTCCTGAGGCATAATCCCCAGATTTAGCTTTACCAGGAACCAGCCAAAAAAGGAGCAGAAGCTACACCTGTGATGTCATCTTCTCTACCCCAGAACCATTGAGGAAGACCCTACACCCCAAAATGGTGTCTCTTCCCTGAACTCGGGACAGATGCCCTCTCAGTGCACATGATACACCCTGAGAGACTGGTACAATGACACAACCACGCATTATCTCACAACCTCCCCTCCATCCTCAAAAAAAGATCTTCTATAAGAGTATTACATAAGATTAATAGCACTCATAATCTTATGTAATCACCATAATTTTCACCTACTGCACAGCAATAGCATAGCACAAAGAGGAGAAAAACTTTCAATTCTGCAAAGAACTATTCAACTACTCAGCACCTTAACTGGATAATCTTGTGTCCAAGCTTTGACCTGTTTCTCCTGAGATAGCAAGATCAGAATCCCATCATCAATCATCATCATCATCATTGTCACCATCATCATCATCCTTACCTACAGCATTTCTTATAATTGTCATCACCACCTCCATCATCACCGTCACCACCACCACCACCACCACCACCATTACCATCATCAACCTCATCATCACCCCCCCCCCCCCCCACCACCATTGCCATGGCGACATTAGACTGACCCCCCCCCGGGCCTCACCCTCTGGGTGGTGGTCTTGCCATTGGGCAGCTCCATGGCCAGCCCCAGGTCGGACAGCCGGCACTGGCCCAGGCTGTCCAGCAGCACGTTCTCGGGCTTCATGTCGCGGTAGACGATGTCCATGGCGTGCAGCTGCAGGATGCCGGTGGTGATCTGCGCCGTGTAGTAGATGATGCGCTTCATCTCGATGCCCTTCTCCCCGATGTTGTAGATGTGGTAGCGGAGGTCGCCGCCGTTCATCAGCGTCATGCACAGGCACAGGTGGGTCTTGCTCTCGAAGGCGTACGCCAGGCTGACGATGAAGGGGCTGTTGACCTTCTCCAGGATCCGCTTCTCCAGCAGGGCCATCTTCTGTCCTCCCTTCTTCTTCAGCCGCTTCTTTTCCAGCTTCTTGCAGGCGTACATCTGTCCCGTGTTCTTTACCTGGACAGCACACACCTGCGCACCGGGGAGAGGATATCGGGTTCTCCTCTTTGTTCACAGTGCAGAACTTAAAAATCTTTCAATTTGGGTCATTCTATTTCTTCTGTCTGTTTTTTGCCCTTATGCTATGAAAACATTTAACCATATATGTATAAGTATACTGTAACAAATCTTGAATATGTGGAAATTTAACATTATTGTTTTGTTTAATAATATATTACATGGATCATTTTGTGATATTTTCCTCTGTAACCAAAGTGGCAATAATTGGATTATTTTTAATATATTTCTATATTCTTCGTATCCTTAAAAAATGTAACGTAAAAGTATTATGTCTTGATATCAGTGGTACATGTACTTAAATTCCAAAACAATAATCGGAACAGCTAGCCTTCAATTATCACAGAAATTGTAAATGAAGAATGGCAATATATTGGCTCTCTCTCTCTCTCTCTCTCTCTCTCTATATATATATATATATATATATATATATATATATGTATATATAACAAAACAAACAAAAAAAGTGTCTCCTCACCTCTCCGAACCCCCCTTTTCCGAGCGTCCTGAACTCGTAGAAGTACTTGTCACTGATGGGCTGCCTCTCGAACTGCTTCCACTGGAGGAACTTGTCGAAGAAGGGGCTGGCCTGGTATTCCTGGAAGGGCTTCCCCTTCAGGTACTCCCTGGTGGCGTCCCGCACCTTGCCCGTCATCACCTCCTGGAAGTCCCGGTCCGTCACCGCCTTGCACTTTTCGGCCGGCTCGCCGGTCAGGAAGGACAGGAAGGTCTTGGAGTCGGCCTTGCAGAAGCGGTTGACGATGTTCTGCCGGGTCTTGTCCTTGGCGGCGCCCTCGGCCAGCTCCCAGTTCAGCAGCTCGTCCAGGAAGTCGGTGGCCAGGGCGTAGGTGGGGTTGGCGGCCACGAACTGGCGGAAGAACCTCTTGCCGATGGGCTCCTGCTCGCAGAGCAACTCGAAGTTGGGCTCCACCTTGGTGCGGATGGCGGCGCACTGGGCGCTCTGGGGCAGGGACAGGCTCCGTCGCCTCTTCCTCATCTCCTTGTCGTCGCCCCCCTGGGCCTTCAGGTACGCCGTGTTGGCCACCAGGTTGTCGAGACCCCCTATGTCGCACATGGTCGCCGGCTTTCTCTAGCTGGGTTTCTTTTTCTTTTTTTTCTTTTTTTGCAGGTTCCTTCTGCTGTCCTGCTACTTGAGCTGTTCTCCCCTGGGCAGTGGGTGCGTGTGCGAGCAGGTTTTTCGTTTTCGCGTGTGTGACTCGCTCCCTGTCCCGGCCAACAAATGAGCCTCCCAAACTCACCCGGGGACCAAGACGGCACTCACACTCGGGTGATTACTCGTTTAAAATTAAACACTTCAGGAGGGATTTGCTCCTAAGTCTCTTTGCAGGCTCTATTCGCGGGCACTGTTCACGGAAAGAGGGTTCATAAGAGGGTTCTCCTCTAAGGAGCTTTTCGGTCCGCTATATTTAGCAGGCCCTGCAAAGCTTCTCCTAAAGGTGGACCCGTCGATGGTACTGCACCTGACGCTCTGCTCTTCAAACACTGAGGAGCCAAAGAGGCTGAGAGAAGATGCACAGCCTCCAGATCATACACACACCACACAAACCACACCTCTACACTGAAGCCCAAAGTCAAACTACAGGTGTGTGTGGGCTATCAAGCAATCCGGGTGACTCAAAATGGCACTCTTGCTCAAAAACTACCAAACTGTTTGATACATCATACATTAATCTTCTGAAAACTACAGGAATATATACAGTATGCTGGGTGGATACACAGTCAAACAGACACACACACACACATACACACACAAACACACCCACACACGCAAACAGACACACACACACGCAGTCACACAAAAGCTACATCAAAAGCTCCAGGTTAGAGTAGAAAGTTGTCTCTGCAGGTTTCCATTCATTCACAAACTGAACTATGACTGGGGCAGTGTGAGTAACGGACTGCTGGTGCTTTAGCGAAGCGCTAGTAGCATTAGCATGGCTTTGTGCATTTCCACAGGGCTTCTCTCCTGCCCTCACTGGTTAGCATTAACTGATTGTTTATCCCTAGGAATGGGTAATCCTCTGGCCTCCCCCCTCCGCTGTTTCCCTCCATGCACCTGTCAGGGATCCCACCCAGGGGGGTGCACCCCCTGTGCTGCAACCATGTTGGAAACCTCCACCCTGCGTGCTGCTGCTGCTGCTGCTGCTGCTGCTGCCAGAGTAAAGGAGGGCCAGTATGCAGTGAGCACAAGGAGGTGCTTCTGCTCCTCTCTGTGTCTCCAGTGTCATGGAGCAGGGAGCAGGGAGCAGATCATGGCATGCTCTAACTCTCCCCTTACTCTACTGACTCTCCACTTACTTTCAGGGATTGTTGTAAACTAACATGCCGTTCTTCATAACACCATGCGAAATGTACTTCTCTTAGTCGCTTTGGCTAAAAGCATTCACCAAATGAACGAACTGTAAAACTGCAAATTCTAACTGACACAGAGTTGGTTTTTCTCAGCCAACAGACCAAGGCTTTTAACCGACATGGACTTGACTGGGAACAAAGTGGCCATGGTTTTCATCGAGCAGCTGACTGCTGATTGGTTGACGGTGATAGCCCTCTGTGGCCAAAGGTTGGCATAGGCTACTTCAGTCTTTTAAGCCACAAGCTAAATGTGACCTGATCCCTGCTGAATGTAGCCTAGGGTCTGGGATAGGGGCAGGGTGAGGGGGTGGTGGGTGTGACGGAGGGGTTAATTCACGTATCTTAAGATCCACTCCCCCCCCCCCCCCCCCACCCCCCATTGGGTCATACTGGCTGAATGTCACTCGCACACTTGACATTGCCCTCTACGGCTACACTTGAAAAGATGCATCTGGCATTGTCTTTATACTCTATTATGCTTTAGTTTGACGTGTTTTTATTATGCTGCTTTCGTTGGAATGGCATTTTGACCTTGAGGAAAGGTCTTAGTGGGATCTGTAGGGTTGTGGAGGCGGGGTCCAAAACTCCAGTTGATGAAGCTGCCTGGTTCTGACAAGAACACTGGCCACTGGACATCTGTGATCCTCATAGTGTTGACTGATCTTGTCATGCCATACCCCAGATCAGTCTCCAGTGACCAGTCTTCTATGATCAATCCCCAGTTATCAGTTCCCATTGATCAGTCCACGGTGATCAGTCCCTTATGATCAATCCCCAGTGATCAATCCGCAGTGACCAGTTCCCCTGTGTGTCCTTCTGTCTGTCTGCTTGTTACTCAAACAACCTCTGAATAACACCAACACACACTCGAGCAATAACCCAAGCACTTGAACTAACAGGAGCAAATTACATTACAGTCATTTTTACATTACAGTCCCTTGGCAGTTGCTCTAATCCAGAGTGATGTACAGTAGTGGAGAACATCAGTGTTACTCTCAGGAACACACAAATCAGCACAGAGGCCCATTCACAATTAATGAGTATAATGAAACTCTAACAAGCAACAATCTGCAGTATAACAAAACAAAGAACCGCTGAACAGATCTTTACACAGTGATACAGACACATTGTCATATACATGCTCATTCTCTCTCTCAAGACACACACACACACATTAAGTCATATATCCCTATCAACATGTAGTCGATGGACAGATCTTTGCACAGTGATACAGACACACATGCTCTATTACATACATGCTCTCTTTCTCTCTCTGAAGACACATGCAAACACACACGCACACACACACGCACAAGCACACAAACACACACACACACACACACACGCACAAGCACACAAACACACACACACACACACACGCGCACACACCACAAACTTCAGTTTCAGCAAAGGTCCTCTGAAAATAGGCACTGAGGAGATGTGATGAGGGGGGTGCGTTGACACCGGCAGGACAAGGAGCGGGAGCCAATCCTCCTTAAGCTGTTTAACGGACCTCATTACGCGAACCGTGCGGAGAAAGCCCACCTGCCCACCTGTCCACCTTAACTCCTGACCTCTGCGCCGTGATCCGTCAAAGGTCCGCTGCAGCCCGCGAACTCTGTCACGCTCTCCTCGCGCACTTCTGAGAACTCATGCAGTTTTAACCAACCACCTGTAACCCAAAATATCTCCACCTGGGGTCGGGGGGGGGGGGGGTGGAGTTACTGCTCACATAGAAATTTCCCACTAATCTGCTTCAGGTAATTTTTTTTTTGCAGGTGTGCCTGCACTCATTAATGCATGTCAAAAGAACATTCCTGTAGGTGGGAGAAGCTTCTGTGGAAAGTGGTAAGTAGGCGGGTGTCTCCCTCAGCAGGTAGGTGCAGTAACAGTGGTTTACCACTAGGAGACCGAAGGACCAGTCCTGAAACTTGCCTGCCTGCATTGAAAAAGGAGAGTTTGTACTCCAGTTGCAATACACAAAGACTGCCTTCTCTTCAAATGTTAAGGAAACATAAATAAATAAATAAATAAATAAATAAATAAATAAATAAATAATTTAATGAGGGCCAAGTTCCCTAAAATATTCAGGAAACATCAGGCATCACTTTTTGCTAATTTGTACAAAGGATTGCTGTGAATGCAGTAAGATCGTTTCACCGTGTGACTTTTATTTTGATATAATTTCTATTTATTTTGGCAAGTGTTCCCTTACGTATATACAGAGAATACATGTCAACATGCAGTAATCAATAACTTTTGTCTTGTTTAAAATGTTTTGTTGACATTAAATTCTGGTTACCATCAACCTCCACAAGAGGGAGCCAAAGTTTGAGTTAAGATGCCTTGGGAGTACACTGTTGCTCTTTATTTTGGCCGTTTCTAAAAAGGAAACACCAAGACTTAAAACTGAATTTAAAAGCGCAATTCAAAAAATAATAATAATAATTTGGAATCTACCAACAAATAAAATGTTTTCAAATGTTTATTTTCCACTTGTTCCTACACTTACATTACCAATAAATTAGTAAGAATAAAATAACTAAAAGAGCATTTATTCTTAATTCAGGTTATGGTGTTAAATGGCACTACTGTAGGGTTCTTTCTCCTTTTGCCTTTTCAAGTAAAAACAAATTTTGTAGGTGCATGTTATGTCACAGGCATGAATGTCATTGAGACATTTTTAAATATAACCCCATGTCAATATGGTAAATTGCATACACAAGTTTATTTACATTGACTCATATTTGTGCATTCTTCATCTTGATTTGCACTTGAATCTATTGTTATCTCCCCCATTTTTTCTGGGGGGGGGGGGGGGATATGAGCCTGTGGTCATTGCAGTATTGTCTGGAGAAAACCACAACCCCAGTACAAACCCATTAATCAAAATGACTCAGGCTTTGACAGTTGCAATATTTTTTTTATTATTAACAGCATCCAGCAACCTGGCTATAGGCTGGAAAGGGTCCCTAAGACGAATTAAATTAAGACACAAAACTTGGCGGTGACACTATAAACAAATTTGGTTCTCGTCAGATTTGCTAAAGACAAGTTAGCAGAATCGAATGGCAAAGTTGTTTACAAACAGTTCCGAGAACGTCTGGGAAACAATCATGTTGAAGGGACACAGAATGGGAATTGAAGCTCTTACCAATATCAACAACTGGGCGCACTGAAATGGCAAGCCGTTAATGTGCATAGTTTGCAAAAACGGAGAGTCTACTGAGGAACCTACCAATCCTAAAAAAGATTACAAAAATAAAATGATCTCTGAAAATGTGAAAAAAAGGAAACTACCAATTGAATTCTCAGAGTTAAAAAAATAGTTGTCTTCCATTGGTATTCTGTTTGCGGTTGTTTGTTTAAGAACAGGTTTTCCAAAAATTTGAACAGTCAAACAGCCTAACAGTCTAACGGAGGCCAGTTAGCAAGCTCGGGTGAAAAAAGACAGACTGCCATTGTGAGGTCAGAAGTACTCAAAAAAAAATTTTCCCATCCTTTTCCCTGCTGGACCTCCAGCGGCTTCCTCAGTTTTGTACCCTTAACGGATCGCAACAGCGTCGTTTTAGTTTTGTCAAATGTTTCCCAGTCATTTCCCCTCCTTGCTGAAACCCGCCGGGGCAGGTGTTGCAGGACCCAGGGCCTGTGCGGTTAAACGCAGAGGACCGTCCGTGGTCGCGGCAGCCATTTTCTCACAGAGTCAACCTGTCGGCGGCACGTCCGCCACTGTCGGCTGGAACCCCCCTGGAAGCCCCTGCCCTGTGGAATGATGGGTTTTTCCAATGTTCTGGAATGTTCTCCAGAGGTTCTCCTTTCAGGCTTTGTCCTGAGGTGACCCGAGCGTGACCGGGTCTGGTTTCCTCGTCGACCCCTGGTCGCGGTCACCGCCGTTTGTCTCTGTCTGGTCCTCCAGTTTTAGCGTGATGGGAACGCCGAGCTTGGAGTCGTCCCACGCGTTCAGCTCCTCCCTGGCAGTTGGTTTGCTCTCCGTCACCTCCACCTGCTGCACCTCCACTTCCTCCTCCTCCGTTTTTATAGAGTGTCTTTTCTGATGGATGCCCTGGGAGGAAATTTTGGGGAGGTATTGGCAACCCTGGCCCTTCCCGTGCTTTTCCAGGTGCTTGCGCTCGTGGCTCCTCCTAGTGGCCAGGTAGAGGAATCGCTGTGGGCAGAAGGAGCAGCGGTAGCGGCGGTCTTGGGCGGGGCTACCAGCGGAGTTCTCTAGGTGGGGGCCGTCCCTTGCGCATGCACTGCAGGTGAACTCTCTGTCGTCCTGCGGCAACTCCTCCGGGGGGCGCTGTTTCCCACAGGAGCGGCAAGCGTGTACCCGTTCCTTGGGGTGACAGTCGGCCATATGCACCCGTAGTGTGGACAGGCAGGAGAAGGTGCTCTGACAGTCCTCACAGCTGTGTGTCGCCTTCTGGAGCCCGATCCACGTGTCTGTTGCAGCTGAGGGCGAGTTCTGTTCCAGGCTGTAGGCCTCCCCCTGGCGACTTGACTCCCTGTCTGTGGACCTCCTTAGTCTGGCTCGCCTGCCTCCCCTCCTGTCTCTGGACCTCAGCCTCTTTGCCCTCTTCTTCGACTTGTACGAGTAGTAAGGCCGCCACGGTTCGTCCAAGTCATCATAAAGGTTGCCATCATCACACGGCTCTGCCTCTCCCAAAGATGTCATTGTTTGCTTCGTCCCTGGGAGAAGACTCTGCGTCTTCAGAGCCCGCTCTACAAGGTCAGCTCCACCCACCTCGCCTCCCTCCATCTGTGTCGTTGAATGGCGCCTCTTCTTCCTGGGGATGAGGTTTGACCCCGCGATGCTGCGGCGGACGATGGCCTCGTTGCCGATCTTCACGGTGATCTGGCACAGCGGCGGCACTTGGCCGTCCCTCGATGGGCCCGCACATGCCGGTTTGGCAATGTAAGTTGCGATTTTGCCACCATCCGCAATACGGCGTCCGTCCTCTAGTGGGCGCACTGCATTTGATAAGCGACGTTCTGCATCATTGCCTGACCCTGATGTGCTGTCGGGTGGCAGGTGACCATCGCCTAACTCCTTGCCATGGATCATTGGAGATGACGTCCTGGTGGTTTGTAGTTGGAGCTCAGGGAGTGTGTAACCATGACCGTCTATAGACTCACCTTGCCTGTGGAACAGCAGAGGAGGCGGGGACATCCCCCCTCGACGCAAACATGCCTCCGCCTCTGCACGTGAAGGCTGAACCGGTGCCACCATCTTCGGGGTGGCCATGAAGGTCAGGGGCGCGGAGAAAACAGGCGACCCATCCTTGCCCTCTCCGAACGCCACCGAGGGGGAGCTGCAGCTCCCGACGGGGTCGAGAAACGCCTGGCCCCCGAATTCTGGAGCCTCAGAGAAGGTCTGTCCGAAGGACCTGTAGCGCCTCTTTCGGAACTTCATGGGCAGGAGGCGGTACAGCTTGATGGGGTAGACGCTGCACTTGAAGCCGCCGTTAGCCGACTTCCTGTTGACGGACAGCCGCGGGTCGATCCCGTGGTAGGACTTCTGGTGGTTCTTCAGGATGTAGTAGGTCATGAAGGTCTCCAGGCAGAAGATGCACTGGTAGCGGCGCTCGCCCGTGTGCCAGACCTCGTGCTTGGTGCGGTACTCAGCCAGGGCGAACACCTTGTTACAGTAGTGGCACGGGTACGCCCGCTGCCAGGAGTGCACGTTCTCGTGCCTGCGGAGGCTGGAGACGGTGGCGTACGCCCGCTTGCACACGCTGCACGGAAACATCCTCCTGGGGCCCCGCCCCACCCGGCTTCCCAAACCCAGCCCCGCACCCAGCCCTGCTCCTGTCCCCACCTCCCACTCAATCTCCGGTAGGTCCGCTGCAGGGGGGTCGGACAGGCCGGGAGGGAGGGCGGCAAAGGCGGGGCCACTGATGAAGGTGGGGCCTCTCACCGCTGCATCCTTCTCCTCTTCCTCCGCCCCATCATTTCGGTCTGGACCCTTGGTGCACACCTGTTCATGGTTGCGCAGCCTCTTCAAGTGCATGAACTTCCTGTGACAGAACCTGCAGGACAGGAGGGCCAGGATCCTGGTTCTGCGCCTGTGCATGGGGGTGCTGGCTGCCTCGCCGGGCTTCAGGGGCAGGGGTGCAGGAGAATGCTCCGACGTGGCCGTGGGAGTTTTGGCTGTCTTGGGAAGGTCTAACGCAGGGGTCCACTGGGTGTTTGTGTTTTTTGGGTTTGGGGAAGAGGAGTCTGGAGAAGGAGATGTGAGGGCAGGAACTTTGTGGGTGCCGCTTGGTGTCTGTGTAGGTGTGCCAGGTGTGCCAGGTGAGCGTTCATCCAGGTTGCCCCAGAGCTTGTGGCGCTTCTTTAGGGGGCTGCATGTCTGGCTCACCTGCCCCGCAGACGTGGTTGGCACGGGCGAGTGCGTGTTTGCGGACCCCTCTTTGTGCCCGGGTGTGTTCGAGGGCACGAGCGAGAGTGCGCCGGTCCCTCCTCCTCCTCCTCCTCCTCCTCCTTCCCCCAAGCACACTGCGTAGGAGTGGTCGGCCAGAGTGTGCAGGGTCTCACTCGTGGCCGGAGTGGAGTCCGGGGCGGGGCAGCTGGCCGCAACGCTGGATACAGATCGCTGCCCGTCCGCCCGCAGGCCCAGGGGCGTGAAGGGGTCGCTGCCGGTGGCGATGTCGGTGATGGAGAAGGCGTTGGTGATGCGGGGGCCCCGCCGGCTGTCAGATGTTTTCCTCCGAGCTCTGTGAGATCCCGGGACCAGCAGGGCCCGGTTGGAGAGGGGGGCCCTGCTCTGGGGGACGCTTTGTTCCGCCCGCGTCTCGGACACCGAGAGTCTCTCCAGGAAGGGGATTCCCAGCCTCTTGCCGGCCGCCACCAGAGCCCGGACGTCCTCGACGCTGGTGAGCGCCACCTTGGAGCTGTAGATGAAATTGAGGATGCGGGCGAAGACCTCGGACCTCAGGTCCATCAGCTCCAGCACCTGGCCGGACGTCCACGCGTCCGGGCTGGCGAGGGCACTCCGGAAGTACCCGCTGGAGGCGGCCAGCACGTTCCTGTGGGCCCGGAACTTGATGTCCTCCACCACGATGGTGACGTCACAGAACAGGCCCTTTGCTCGCTGGTCACAGAGGGCCCCTAGGAGCACACCGCTGTACGTGGTGTCCGCCAGCATGGGAGAGCTCTGACACAACAGCGCCATCTGTGGGGGGGGAAGGAGAATAACAACAAGGATTCCCTTTATTAAATGCACTTGAACAAATTAGGCATTGCTTATTGCTTTTTTTTAATTCTTTTTTTTTTTTTTTTACAAAATTCCAAGTCAGTGTCCTAGATCTCCATTGTTTTCACTTACCTGCCGTGATTCTCACAACGGAATTAGAATATTCAGATAAGAACATTCTAATCACATATTTGTGACTGCTGGGTGGTTTATCTTGATAAGGCAATGCTCTAGTGTATGAATTGGCCCCACAGTCCGGTGTCAGCCGCCTCTAGAATAGGCCAGGGATGCAGGACTTTCAGTCAATGACCCAAAGTACCTTCCTCTGACTCGCCACGGGCTTGCCTCGCTGGCAAACGGTGGCGTGACAAGAAGCCAAGGCCACACCTTGCGTCGTGTGCTTCCGAGCAGAGAACGTGCATGTCTACACTCACCCAAATCGATAGGAGAAGCTGCAGCAGTGAGCACTGATCTCTACCACTAGACTTTCCGAACTCAGGAGTGAAAATGTCTGGTCTAAAATGTCCCTTGTAATCTGAACACTAAAGCCAGATTTACTAAAAACTTTAGCATTAGCAAAATTAGCGCTAACAAACTAATTTCACTACAGATTTCTTTGGTTAAGATGTGACCAACGAAATGTGACTAAGTTATCTGTAAAAGTATGCACAAAAATCCTTTTTTTTTTGAATGTTCTAAAATTTTACTAAAAGTCTGACCTTAAATCATATGATGAAAAAAAACACTGTTCATGCACATAACACTGATTGTGCGATCACACTCATTTCCTTCCTGAAAGTGCTCCTTCGTCTTTGTGCTGGCTCAGCTTAGCTTTAACTTGTTCTTTTACCTTGAGGTGAACTTAGCGTTAGCTTAGATGTCCGTCTTGCAAACACACGGGGTCTCCACTGAGTTCGCTCAGAAGAAAAGTTCAGCCAGACGTGCCTGAAACCCCACACCTGAGCATCTGAATAATGGATCGGGATGTCTGAAGCGTTCAGAGCAGGACTTCCTGAAGGGTTGAGAGCAGTTTGACAGCACTGGATCATACTGAACACAGCCAGTGAACTGTGCACAGGGGTTGCCTGAGTCCCTTTCAGACACACTCGTCAGAATGTAGGCCCGGAGATGTTTTTTCTTTTTTTCTCAAAGGTTTCCACCCGCAGTTGTGTGGCACGCCCAAAAAAACTACGGAAACGGGACATGGCGTACCCGCCGTCCACGTATACCCCCCTCGCAGACGCCTCCCAAAACACAGGAACTCAGGTTAGCTCAGCCAATGGCGGACCCTCTGCCAGGAACAACATTCATTTCAGCGAGCCGTGATCACCTCCGGGCAGCGCTTCTGTTAAACAGCGGTTACCGCTGAACATTTCACCATTATTATGCCATCGCTCACGGTGTTATATCGAATCCCCAAATAAAGGCTAAATGTTGCTCCTTTTCATGAAATATTTTCAAAAACTTTACGTCATAATGTAGTAGGCATTGTGCTAGAGGTCCTGTTTCACGTGCTCTAATCCCCGTGGGGGCTGTGATGAGTTCCTGTTCTGCCGGTGGGGGGGGGGGGTGGCAGCTAGACTGGGGGGGTGGGGGAGGGGCTGGGGGGGTTGAGGCAGTTTGTCACGCTGCTGGGAAAACATCTCCAGCCTCGCCCCACAGCTCCCGCCAGCCCTCTGTTGTTACGGCAACACGCAGTATCCTGGCCTTATTGAGGCTACGCGGGCCGACGGTGGCTATTTTGGGGGTCACGCCCCATCTGCTTGCTCTGTTTTCTGTACGCTGAGTACGGTACGTTTAAAAAAAAAATAAATAAATAAATAAATAAAAAAACAGGTATGACTTTCTTTAGTTCCTGTTTTTTGGACGGCGAACTGACATTTTCCCCATGACATTACAAATTTTCAGTCCGCTAAAAATTTCACCTCAAGGTAAAAAAAAAAAAAAGACAAAACTCTGTAAACGCAGCTGCCCAGTCGAGTTTTTTTCAGGTGGCGGAGGTGAAACGAACGAGACAAACAAGAGCGACTCACAAAAGGAGCATGTAAATCAATCTCTGAACTGAAGCCCGTTAGCACGATGGCGCTCTCTCTGACCGAACTCAGACTCACGTGCCTGTGAAAATCTGAGTGGACGGAAACAAGCTGCAGCGGGTGGCAAACATCGCAAGAACAATAAAGCGGGGCCTACGGCGGAAAAGACCAAAGAGGAACGGCGAACATGGCGGCTGTTTTGGCTGAGCGTTAGAGAAACAGAGCGTCCCGCCCCCCCCCCCCCCGCCCCCTTCCCCTGTCTCTTCAGCGCTCAAGGTATCCCAGACTCCCCCTCTGTTGCCCTCTGCCCCCGTACACCAGCCCAGATCAGCTGCAGGATATTTAACAAACCGTCCTGCTTGTCTGTATCCGTCTGTCTTTCCGTCTGCGCGCGTTTCCGTGCGCGTGAGGCTCTGGGGCGTCCGCTCAGCAGCCAGGAGCCAAAACGAGCGTCCGTCTGCGACGCCCTGGCGTAGCCACACGTGCACAAATACACAAACGGACACACACGCTCGCAAACACGCAGACACGCACGCTGACCGCACACAGGCACGCACGCTAACGCACACAGACACGCATGCTAACCGCACACAGACACGCATGCTAACCGCACACAGACACGCATGCTAACACACACAGACACGCACACAGACACACATGCTAATGCACACAGACACGCATGCTAACACACACAGACACGCACACAGACACGCATGCCAACGCACACAGACACGCACGCTAACATGCACGCTAACGCACACAGACACGCACGCTAACGTGCACGCTAACGCACGCGGGCCTGGTAACAGCGCTAGCCGTCGCCGTGCTGCTGTCAGCTTAAAGGGACGGCGGCGCGCGGCCCTTGCTGAGCGACACGCAGGAGCGACGGACGTGCCGCGCGAGAAGCACGGCACAGGCCCGACGCGCGCAAACGCACGGAGAAAAACCGCACAAACGCCACACGCACACGCACGCTCGCTCGCACAGCACACGCGCGCACGGACAAAAAAACAAAAACAAAAAAAACACAAAAACAGCTGCCACCGTTAGTTACCCACATTGTGTCCCCCGTACGGAGAGAGGAGTCGCCGCCGCCTGGGCCGAACGAGACGTTGCGTAAGCGAGAGAGAGAGAGAGAGAGAGAGAGAGAGAGAGAGCGAGCGAGCGAGGCCTACGAAGCCACGGTCCTGCCCACTCCCGTCGTCCCTGACTACCAGACTGCCGCTCTGCTCTTCCTCCCGCGGCCTGCCTCACTGACCCAGGCCTGACAGAGCGCTGCAGGGAGAGGGAGAGAGAGAGAGAAAGGGGGGGGGAGAGAGAGTGAGAGAGAGAAAGGGGGAGAGAGAGAGAGAGAGAGAGAAATAGGAGTCGTTTGTTCGCGAGCCTACAGCTGCGCACAAGCCAGCCAGTGCCGCATGACACAGGCCTGTCAGTCTGCCAGGAATCCACCCACTTAGGAGGAAGGGAGGGAGGGGGAGAGAGAGAGAGAGAGAGACTGCGAAAGGTAAACAGGAGTCGCGGTGAACGATTAAACCACAGTCCCCGTCTATGTGGTACAGTCCACTGAGAATGTGGAAAGGTTTCTTTTTCTTTTCTTTTTTTTTTTTTTTTTACATGGTTACATAATCGTAATCCATTTAAATGGGTCCCCTTCAGTGTGGAGGTGATGGGGGGGGGGGGGTGCTTCCCCGTACCATGGGCCTTCTGGGTAATTCCTGTCCCTCCTCCGGGGGGGTGGGGGGGGTCATCTGAATGATGGTTTTTCCTTCCCTTGCAGTTACCCTTATCAGCAGTTATGGTGGCAGTCAGACCTCACTGTGGCTCTCACACACAGCTCAATAAATCCAGTCATCGGTATTAGCATAGACTGCAGTGGTCTGCATTCCCAGGGAACCTTTTTGTTTGGCCTTTTGTTTTCAACACTCCAACCAATGAATCAAACTGTGCGCAGCAAAGGAGGAAGAGGCGGTGGTCCAACAGACTCATATCGATGGAACTATGACCTGGAGAAATGTACAATATAAGGGTGCTGATAATTAATATTAAAATGGGACGTGTCGTTGAAATATAATGAATAAACAAATAAAGAGAGCGCTCTGTAAAGAGCAGGATGGTAAACTAAGAACAAACAGGAAGTGTTTTCTGTCAGTCATCATTCTCTTCCTGCTATCGTTGGGTTTGCTTGTGAGTGTGTGCACGTTTGCGTACTGTGCACATGTTTGTGTACTGTATATGTGTGTGTGTGTGTGCACGTATGTGTATGTGTGTGTGTATCATAATGAGACCAATATCATGTCAAGCCTGTGATAAAGAACATAGCCACTCTGCTCTGTGTGAGAACAAAATGTTCTGTCTCTTCTAAAAAGAGGTTTCTTTTTCTGGATACTCGTGCCCTTTCCCTCTCTGTCAGACAGAGAGCGAGAGAGAGAGAAAGCAGACAGAAAATCAGTCGTGTGAAAAATCCAGCTGTCGTCATCACATGAAGCAAAACGCATTTCCCCCCCCCAGACTTCCCTAGAGCCAGACACAGAGCCAGGACAAAAAGTGAAAATGATAATGGCCAGGAAAAAACAGCACCAAAAGTTAGCATTAACGGACAACCTTTGACCTGAGAATGGCAAACGGTTTCTTGGTTTATAATGGAACTAAATTACTTTTAGTGCATTTCGTTACGCGGTCTGGACTCTGGGGTGGCCGGGCCATTGTTCATAGAACACCAGCAGCTTGATCTTCTTAGCAGTGTGCTTGAGGTCATTATCGTGCTGTAGAATTGAACTTCTCCCGATCAAACATTTTCCAGTGGGTATTGCATGTGTTATTTGTTTGTATTTATCAGCATTTGTGATGCCTTCAGTCGAAACAAAATCACCTCCAGATGTTGTTATACGACCCCAAACTTGCACTGCACTTCCACAAACCCTCCACCATGCTTGACTGATGGTTGTAGATATGCTTCTGAGAGTCTTTCATTGCTTTGACAGCGTACATACTGACTTCTCTTACTTCCGAAAATCTCTAATTTAGACTCATCGGTCCATAAAAATCAGGTGTCCAGTTTCAGTGTATGAGTGCAAATTATCAACTCTTTTGTTCCTTTTTCTCAATGGTGGCTTTTTCACAGTTACACATCCTTTCAGATCCATAGCATTGAGTTGTCTTCTCCCAGTGGAAGGATTGACTGAAACACCCGTGGATTTCTTCAGGTCTGAAGCAAGAGTGGAGTTTGGTTATTTTTCCTATCTCTCAAAAATAAAATCTTTAAGTATTGTCTTTGTGGTGTGTGCACACGCTGCGTGACAACAGTGTAACAAATTGGTGAATTGGTGAATTAATCAGAGCTGACTGACAATGGAAGCCTGCACATTTCAGGGTCTTCAAGGGCAGGAGTATATACTGCACCACAGATATAAACCAAAATGGATACCAAATATTTAGTTTTTATTGTACTGTGCACGTGGCGTGGTGGTGCAGAGGGTAGCACTGGTCACAGCAAGAAGGTCCAAGAAGGTCGAATCCGGCCTGGGCCTGTCCGTTTCCAGTTTGCATGTTCTTCCTGTGTCCGCGTGAGTTTCCTCTGGGTACTCCGGTTTCCTGTCACAATCCAAAGACATGCAGGAGACTCTAAATTGCCCTTAGGTGTATGAGTGTGTGAGTGAATGGTGTGCATGACCTGTGACAGATTGGCGCCCTGTCCAGGGTATATTCCTGCCTCTCTCCCAATGCATACTGGGATAGGCTCCAGCACCGCCCATGACCGTGGCCAGGATAAGCGGGTATAGATGATGGCTGGATGTACTGCACAAATTGTTTTACATTTTATTAGATGTTTTTGATATTTAAAAGTGTTTGATTATTTTGCTTGGCTTTACAAGCAATGGCAGATATAGAGGCATTGGGGGGTGTGGCCTAAAGCAAGATAACACGCTTTCAGTAACTCTAAAGCAACTTGTACAGGGATGTTGTCCCTCCAGAGGCTTGATGGGTGCTGAGTTTTTCTCCTCTGGAAGTATCACGCTCTCTTTCTCTCTACCTGCAACTGTGATGCCTGCAGATGAACAGAAACCTCACCACACACAAAAGCCAAAATCTGTCTGGGCCAATGAAAACATACAATGAAACTGAAATAACATTTTTAACAAAAAAATTATCGAAAGCTAACTATCCCTTTACACGGGTGGGCCAATCAACTCGGTTTGAATTGAGATAGACACGGCGAGGAAAGTTTTCAAGTCAAGATTGTTTTTAAAAGAATGCAACACATCCCACACACATTAAAACTGAGTTATAGCAGATGATTGATTGGCAGCTCACTTGTTCGCTCTACCTTTCCACCTTCAGAGACAGTAAAAGGGTGGCAGAGGACACAAAAAAACTTCAGGAGTCGTCGCAAAAGTTAATTTAAGGTTCGTCTTGTAGAACGTCAGCCAAACGTAACACAAGCCATTTCACAGATAAACGCAGCGATGTATTTAGAACAAAAATGATATTAATAGTGTAAACTTTAATGTAAAATGTTGAGGTCATTGTTTTGTGAACACAAATTCACGTGCGCTGCATTTATGTGTTTGCATTCTGCCACTAGATGGAAGCAGAAGGTTTAATTTCGAGTAGATGTTGATTCAACATTCATTGAACACGACAAGTAGCAATGCTGAGAAACAATTATTCACTTTTAAATCAAACATGGGTTCATGTTTATAGTTGCATATTAGCCTAAATGGATATTTACACATATCGAATCATCATGAACAATCTTTGTGACTGACTTAACGCAAAGCACCATATACTGTAATATGTCTGTAAGGTTCTAAAGAAATCAATGGCAAGCAAAAAGAGAGAAGAAAAAGACTTAAAAAATAAACTTTATTATCCAAATAAAAAAGTTTACAGGATATACAAGGGTGACAATCACAAACACCAAAAGAATATGGCAAGAACTTCACATTCTGTGGCACAAAAGGTTGAAAGAGGAACAGGTTTCTTTAATGAAAACAAATGATTTAACTTCAAAGCTTTTGTGACACAAACCAAGATATGACTTGCACACAAATTGAAAAATTATATTTACAGGCATTTGGTGAAAATCTTTTTAAAAATTTGATGTTAGAAGCGTCCACTCAGAGCTTCAGAACTGAGAAATTACAATCGAGTACATTTTTATAACAATTTCAGTTAATTGTAAATTAAGTCCCCATGTAAATAGTAAGAACGGCTGTAAGTATTAACTCGGAAAGGATGATAACTTGTCTCAGTAAAGGCAGAAAGAAATCAGGGTCAAACCAAACACTGTCAATTCATCTCCCGCGGGCCTTCCTTGATCGAGGCCCTGATTGGAGGGAACACGGTCACATGACATCTGCGTCTGCGCTGCCCACATTCTCCTGCTTCTGCCTCCGGCGGCTGATCTGTTTCTGCAGCTGCAGCTTGTTGGTGAAGAACACCTTCTTCCAGCCCAACTCCCTGGCCAGAGAGCCCATCTCCACAGTGACCGTGTCGCAGCGTGATCTAACAGCTTGCTCCCAGAACTCCTCCGAGTCACACAGCTGGAATACACACACACACACACACACATACACACATGCACACACACATACATACACACACACACACACATACATACACACATGCACACACACACACACACACATACATACACACATGCACACACACACACACACACACACACATACATACACACATGCACACACACACACACACACACACATACATACACACATGCACACACACACACATGCTCAGGTTACTTTGCCTGTGTTTATTCCTGAGAAATCCACTGGCATTGCTCTGACCGGAGGAAAGGAGGCTCCCCCACGGAGGCCTCACCTTTTGGAACTTGCGGGAGGTGCACCTGAGCTGCTGCACGTCCTCCAGCTCCAGGAAGGAGAGGACGCGGAGGAGCAGGCGGTCAGAGAGGCGCGCCAGATAGTCGAAATTCCCGCTGCACAGGCCCTGGGTGTACAGCAGGACGTTTTCGCCAAACACCACCTTCACCTGGTCTGGACACCAAACACCAAATCTCAGCACACACCTGCTGGCCCACAAACACCATATCGCACCTGCACAAGCACGACGATGGCTTGGACGCAAAACCCCACCACCAATGCTGCTTCACAGGTTCACATAAACTGTAAACTGTGTGCTGTCAGGCATGAAATCTCATCGCCCTGCTTAAAATATACAGCTCGGCCTATGTGTGCCTTCAGGCAGCTCAGTCATACATCTATACCATACATCATACTAAGGGGGTTAAGAGAGTTATAGGTTCTAGAAACCTCACTGGTTATGCTGGAGTCATAATCCAAAACAAACAAACAAACAAAAAAACAAACACATAATCAATAGAGGAATACACTGATTGAGGTCAGACAATCCTTGTCCTAAAATAGGAGATCTTTTTTTTTCTTTCTTTCTTTTCTTACTTTATTATTGGATCTTAAATTATACAACATGAATGCAGGTGATTGGGTGCTTAAGATGGAAAAAAATCTTACGCTGAAGCTGGCTGTCATGCAAATAGTACTCATGGGGTTGCTTCAGTTCCCCTGGCCGCGTTTTCCGAAATTCACTGCGCAAAGAAATTTTCCAGAACCTCCAGATCACCTATTGGTACATATTCATAGTGAATTACATTTTTGTTTAGTTCGCTAAAGATATGATGTAGCTTGATACGCCATTTTAACAGTTCCATCAAAATGCCGCCATTTGGTGTATCGCGATATAGACAGTAAAATCAGGACAAATATATATTTTGCGTTCATGTCCAATCATATTCATATAAGTTAATTCCACGTAGCTCTCTCCATTTACTTGGCAGTTCCAGTTCTAAGCTGAGACTTATCAAACACGCTAAAGTAGCAGTTAGACTAAATACAACACAACTTTATGGAAGCTGAATGCTTACATTAGCAACCACACTAAACTTTGTGAGTTAAAATGTCGATCTATTATTGGAGGTAACAGCATTCGCCTCTGTTCAGTCTTACCGGACGATTATTACTTGGCTGTGTGGCTGTACGTTTTCGAATTAGCAACAGTGTGTGTGACCAGGTTGACGTTAGATAGACTAGATATCATCAGAGGGGAAGTTAGAAGCCAACTACTCAAGTCTACAACTCAATTTAAATTTAATATCCACTTAAAATATTATCAGATTTCAACAACGAGTAGACTGTTTAAAAAAGAGACGTCACTTACCTCAGTTTTTGTAATCACAAATTGGTAAAAGTCTTTATTGGGAGCAGCACCTTGCCCGCTAACTTCAAATAATTTATCTTCTAGTAGAGACGCCATTTTTGACGCTTTTAAGTTGCTATGACAACGAAGAGAACAACGGAACACATGAGAAGGAAACTAGGAAATTTTAACAAAATATTTAAACATCGTTATTTACACAGTACTCGTAATCGTGCTAGTGAAATTGTAGTATAATGTAAATAATAGAAGAAATATACAAAAACGCAAATAATTCCGTAAACACTTGTCAAGATTAGGGGTCATAACCCTGCGGACGGGTATTTGTCATACATTGTGCCATGAATTAGGGAAACGAACTGTAGTTTTACGATATGATCTTTAATAATGTAATAGCTATATAACCGGTTATGTTACGCGACATCTGTATTAAATGTATTTGAAACAATGCTTAATCTGGTGTACTGTATTCATACAAAGTAGTTCCCATCGGAAGATCAGGTTTAATCAGCGGAAGGACATTGCAGTTGCAGGTCCCTCAGCTGATGGGAAGCTGAAAGCAGAGAGAAGCTGCTGCACTGTCTGTTAACAACTACAACACTGGAATAAATAGGTAATAATATCATCTACCAAAACCTTCAGTAACATCTCATTCTCTCGTGGTACAACTGTTAGATATTTAGTTTTAAGTGAAGCCAAGCATATACATTTCCGTGAAAATATGGATTCCAGTCGTCATCTCTCGAATCCTGCTCCTGCCTTCCTGATATTTTTATGTGATGCGAGCAAAGAAAATGGTTCAGAGGCCATTGCGTTTTTTCTGTTGTCTTTGCCATTCGAGAGTGAGCTTAAAAGGCAAACAGTTTTCCTCTGTCAGTAATAAAAAGAAGAAGCCCACCCCGTCATAAGTGAGTGGAATTGTTATCGATAGCATATTGAATCGCAAATGTTTTTAAACCGCTTGCTAGGTAGCTGGTTCGTACATTTCTAAATTGAAATCAACAAACTAGGCTAGCTAGCTACCAGTCTGCTTTACTGGTCACGTCATAGGATTGCGATGATAATGGGACCCAGCTAGCTTGCTGGCAGGCTAACTTAGGTAGCTAGTGTCCAAATAGCTTAGCTAGACATGTATCTAGTTAGCTGGTGGGCAGTGTGTTTGTTTGCGTGGCTAAGTGAAAACGAATCGATAAGCGCCTACAGTGACAGCGCATAAATATTAACGTCCTGTCTAGCTAACATAACGTAGCTTAGCCGTGGAGGACTGTTCAGTAACTACCCTGCTTCCAACGCTAATTAGCAACTCACTGATCGAGAAGTAAGTATGAAACGGGGATGTGCATTCGATCCGGCGGGGCACGTTTCCTCAAGCGACCCAGACACACTCTTGTCTACAGCACGATGCAGTTGCTTTGACGATGGTTGACGGGACTGGCTAGCCTGCTACGTGACAACCAAGCTAGCTAATATGTCAGTGGTCAAGGCCACGAATGTCAACGTTACGATAGCTGGATCTGTATCGCTACTAGTCTGTTATGATCATAGCAAAGCAACCGACCGAGAAACCGATCTCGCGACCGAGAAAACAAATTATCTCGGCCTGATATAGATCTAGACTACTGCTAGCAAACTAGCTAACCAACTGTTAGCTTTCTAAATGTGAATATAGCCAGCGACCTGAAATATTTCACACCGAAATAGATAGCTAGCTAGAAATGGATAATTCGCCAGTTACCAGTTGTGCTGTTTATTTTACTAAAAATAAGGCGAAGAGCTAAACGAAGACGGGGACTCGTTACACGTTTGTTTATGTATATTTTCTGCTTACAACGGTAACTATATGTTTAATTTGAAATATATATATATATATATATATATATATATATATATATATATATATATATATATATGTGTGTGTGTGTTGTAAATATACAGGAATAAACAAAGGACAGACTGTGTCGCTTGCTTGTTGTCCGGCTACCTACGGCTTAAGGACACTGCCTTAGGACAGCAAGGAGGTTTATACTTTGACAACTGTAAACGATACAGTGGACTGTATGTAGGGCAATTTGGCTGTTGGCCAAGCTAGCCGGGATGCTGCATCTTGTTCTAAGTAAAGCGTCATAGTAATCCCTATAAGAAGCACTGGGAAATGGTTGTGCTGTGCGTCATTGAAAGGGAACCGGTTATAAATTATTTGCTTTCACCAAACCACAGTTGGTGATGTTAGACTGCGTTATAGTGCTCCAGTGTGTGCGTCTGCCTGCCTCTGTGTGTGTGTTTACTTTCTTAGCATGTTGGGAACTGGCAGTAGGCTAATGATGTTATTTGTGACCTTGCGCAGACTGCCCCTGTCCTTATTTCACATCCACTATTTAAAAATAGAGCGCTGTGCTGGCGAAACGAGCAAAATGCAGGCCCCCCTCCTCTCATACGAGTCTGTCTAGTTTGTTGAGCGTTTCTTTTGACAGATAAAAGTGTGTGGGTGTGGAGGGGTGGTTGGTATTTCCAGCGCAAGAATCCTTGGCAATCGGCTCGGTTGCAGCCAAACTGTGTTTTGACTCGATGTGACATTTTTCATTAGGCGTGATCTGGCTTCCTTACCTAAAGTTCTCTAGGGGATAGAGCACTGTTCAGAACACCGATTCCCAGCCTTGGTCTCTGGGACGTTCTTCTGAAGGCCCGTTGGCTTTTTTCCCCCCACATGCTAATTGGATGCTAATTGGGTTCCTCCATTAGACTTAATGTAATAATCCACCCGTATGCCCAATCTACACGCTAATCAAAGCCAAGTTTGTTCAGGTCTTTAACCTTTCAGTTAAATTCTTTTTTCTTTTTTTTGCTCTCTGCGTGATAACGACATATTACATTTACAAATTGACTGCTCAATTCATTTAGTAGAATGGCGTTTAGATTTTACGACTTGATCAATTGGGGATTTGTGCATTCCCATTTTACGGAATGAAGTGTCCTCGTTTCTGTCGCCTTCGGTTTGTCTTCGTGTTTTCCTGAGACCTACTCTTGTCTGCCTGTTCTGTGGAATGTTTTTATGGAGTCACACGCGAATTTGCTAACGCCACACTGCCTCTCCCCCCTACCCCCCCCCCACTCCCCCAACCCCCCCACCCCGCCCCCCCCCCACCAGAGAGTGGTAGTGTCTAGAAAGGGTATGTCCCTTCAGGAGAGCGGCGCCTATGTCCGACCGGCCTAATTCCAATCCAGGGGGGTTACTGCGACGCTCACAGAGGAACACTGCTGCATCCCAACCACAGGGCCACTCAGTCGCGGGAAGGTGGGTTGGGAGCGCGTGTGTGGTCGTCTGCCATTCGATTGCCTATCCCACTGCCATCCCATTCACCTTCACCTGTTCAGGAGACACTGTCGTGCGCACAGTAAAGGTTAGCCAAGGTTAGCTGGACGTCAGATTGCATAAATTGGCTGCGCTGCAGTTCGTCCCACAAGGGCCATTGTGGATAGCAGTGCATATTATCATGTGTAAGCGGCACGCTGAAGGGGAATATTTTTGAGTAGTTGCGTCAGTCCGAAATACTTAAGCTTGTTGCTGATATGGTTTATGACAGGGCTGCCCTACCCAGTTCCTGGAGATCTACTGTCCTGATGGATTTCAGTTCAGCCCTGGCAAGGCACACCTCATTCAACCGCTAGAGATCTCCTTGAGCTGATAATTAGCATCAGGTGTGCCACATTAGGGTTGGAGTGAAAACCTACTGGAGGGTATATCTCCAGGAACAGGATTGGGCAGCCCTGGTTTCTGACATTGCCCTGTGTTTGAACTCGTTTCTGATTGGAGGGCTTGAGTGAGCTTGTTCGGGGGTGGAGCTACGGGCTGACTTCTCTGCTTTTCAGGAGCGGCCTCTCCCTGGCCCTGGCCTCGGTGCACCTGAAGGAGGACCCCGGGGAAGGAGAGAGCTCGGAGCGGGACACAGCCGCGCCAGCGTCCCGTAGAGGGGGCGCCCGCGGGCTCAAGCGCATCGCCGCTCCGGAACACGGCGGCTGCCCCTCCCCCCCCGGCCCCGCCAAGAAACCCAAGGCCCCGCCCCCGAAGCCCCCGCCCCCCAGCAGCGCCGCGGCGGCCAGAGAGAGGAGAGCGCCGGCGGCCGAGCGGCCCGCCCGGAGCAGGAGGAGCGGGGCCGGCGGGGGGAAGGCTGGCGCCCGCCAAGCGGCAGAGGCCCGGTCCGCCAAACCCGCCAAGCTGGATTCCAAACCGGCGGCCTCAGCCAGAGCCGGGTGCAGCGCAGTGACGGACGCCTCCTCTTCCTCCTCTTCCACGTCCTCCTCGTCCTCCTCCTCCTCCTCCTCTTCCTCGTCCTCCTCGTCCTCGTCGGCGACCACGGCAGCCCCCCCCCCGCCGGGCGCGCGGCTCAAGCAGGGGACGGATCCCGGCAAGGCGCGCCGGTCCCGCTCGGCCTCCAGCCCCAGCCCCCGCCGCGCCGCCGTCTGGGACAGGGAGCAGGCCCGGATCGCCGGCGGCTCCAGGTTCGAGTGGGCGCGCTTCGGCCCCAAGGTCAACCTGCCCAGGCCCAGGCTGTCCCTGCCCGGGTCCTCCAAGTTGGACGCCCCCAAACCAGGCCCCTCGGGACTGCAGGCCAAGCTAGCCAGTGAGTGTCCTCCTGGAAGTGGCGTTAACAGGGGCGTGTCCTGCTGAAGAGTGGGATGTGTGTGTGTGTGTGTGTGTGTGTGTGTGTGTGTGTAGCAGTGTGCCCTGCAGCCTGGTTCCTGAGCCTGCCGGTTGTAGAGCAGAGTGTAATTAGCCGTAGCGTTTGGTTTATACCTGTTTCGCTGACACAGAGTGCTCCCTCTCCAGGCTTGAGGAAGTCCAGTAAGAAGCGCAACGTGTCCCCCCCAGCTGAACTCCCTCCAGTGGAGCCCCCTAGCTATCGGAGGAGCACACGACAGAGGACCACGGGGTCCTGTGCCAGCACCAGGTACTGAGCGCGCTCACTAACAGCCTCATTTGCAGCTGCTGTGGAAAGGCTGTGTTATTAGTCAGAACTCCACCATTTTACAGCCACCTCCAGTGCTAAATACTTCATTAATATCATTTTCCTAATTTACGTAAATTACAGAGTAACATTTGGACATTAATGGGGAATGTGTGCCGCCTACAAATATGTCTAACCAAAAACATCCAATAAGGCTTTGCCAGTTAAAACCATTCGCCTGCCTTTGTCTGCCGTTCTTCCAAGATGTACTATTGATATTGTGTCCATTATCAGTCCAACCAGCTAGCCGTAGCTTTTCTTGATACCAGCTTGGTGCTGATTTTTTTTTGAACCAGCTGTGTGGTATTTAAAGCTCAACGAACACAATCTAGATATACGAAAGTGTGTGACACTAGAGACTGTTGTAGTGCAGTGCTTTAGGAGATGGTATGTAGGCTGTGTGCAGGTTTGCTGGATGTGGGGAGAACGGTACATGGCAACAGTGTCCTGATGGGGGCGCTCTGTCCTGTCGCAGTCGGCGAGGCTCAGGCCCGGGCAAGCGCGGGGCGGCCGACGCTTGCACGCAGGAGAAAATGGCCGACTCGGACAACAACCTGGACGGAGCCAACTCCTCCGCCGCACGCAGCGAGGACGCGTCGCAGAGGGCTGCAGGTAGGGAGGGGCTGAGCACGGGTCACATGACCACACTGCTGCAGGTAGGGAGGGGCTGAGCACGGGTCACATGACCACACTGCTGCAGGTAGGGAGGGGCTGAGCACGAGTCACATGACCACACTGCTGCAGGTAGGGAGGGGCTGAGCACGGGTCACATGACCACACTGCTGCAGGTAGGGAGGGGCTGAGCACGGGTCACATGACCACACTGCTGCAGGTAGGGAGGGGCTGAGCACGGGTCACATGACCACACTGCCGCAGGTAGGGAGGGGCGGGGCAATGAGTCATATGAACACACTGCTGCGTGAGGGAGGGGTGGGGCAACGTGTCACATGACCACACAGCTGCCTGAGTGTAGGGGCTGAGCGCAGGTCACATGCTGCGTGAGTTAGGGGCCATGTGACCTCATTGCTGTATTAAATTAAATTAGTCCATAGTCTTCCTGGTCTTTTCGTGGAATTGAAGAATGGCAGTAAAATGGAGTAAAATTACGGCAGTCTGAAAAAGCTAAAGGGACGATTACTAGAATTAACCTGTTATTTTACCCTGACAAAAAGTGCGGAAGGTGATTTCCAGTTTGCTTTTACTGTATCACCAATGTTAATTACGCAGAACTACCGCATACCTCACATAACTGTATCAAACGTTTTGAGACAATTACAATGGGCTAACAAAGAAAATCCGGAAGAAAATATTCAGCAACCGAATCAATCCGTTTGAATGTTTTGGTACGTAATATGCTGTCCCAGCACGAATGCTTAGCATTTTATACAACGAATACTAAAGCAAGAAAAGAACAGAAGAGCACACGTTATAATTCCAAGACGTTGGCAGGCTATAACCAAAACTAGGCTACTGCGCCGCATAACATACAAGTTTGATTTGAAGTTATTATGAAAATAAATTGGTTTGCGGCTGCATATTTTCAAACATGGCGGTTGAAAATAAATACAAAAAAATGCTGCGAGTACTCGACCAATCAGAAATGTTCAGCGCTGCAAGCTCCACCCAAAAGGTTCCTGTACGTTCGGAAAGTACTACCCCCCGAGCAGGAACTTTTTGGGGGGTAAAATAAAGCCCCAGGAACTAAATTTAGACCCTAGTTCCTGCGGTGGAAACGCACTGAGTTCCTCAAAAGGTTCCTAGTTCCGGGGTAAAGTTCCTGCGGTGGAAACGCGGCTTTAGGCAGGTAGGAGTGGGACAATGGGTCACATTACCACACTACTGCGTGAGACAGGGGAGGAGCAATGGATCACATGAGCAGACTGCCGTTAAGGAGTCAAGCAGGAAACTCAAACTTCAGTCCTGGAGGACTACGGTGCCTGCTGGTTTTTGTAGTTTTATTTTGATCAGTAGCTCATTTAGGCCTCATAAACACAGTGTGTGAAGTCCTTACACTGGCTTGGTTTAAACATTTAAGTGCTGTAATGCAACAGAAAGCTGCAGGCACTGTGGGCCTCCAAGACTTGCGTTTGAAATCCCTTGAGTGAACCAGCAGGAACTCGCAAGAAGATTACTTCCTGTAAAGGAACGGGCCAACAGGACCTCCCTGTGTTCAGTGATAATCACTGATCATTTTGAGCATCTCCGCTAGGCTGTTACGCCTGTAGAAGAAGCTGAGCTGTTTCCTCCCTATGCTGTCATCTTTAACCCTCTCTCTCCTTGCTGCCCTCTTTTTTTCTCTACCCCCCCCCCCCCCCAAATCTCCTTCCAGCCTCCGCTTCTGTGGCAGGTGCCGTGGGCGTGGCCACCTCCGGAGAGAGCGAGTCGGAGGACTCTGAGATGGGCCGGCTGCAGGGTAGGCTGTCTGTCTGTCTGTCCCGGCTGTCTGTCTGTCTGTCCGTCCGTTCGTCCATCCATCCATCTGTCCCTCCCAGCTGTGTGCCTGTCTATCTGTCTGTCCCTCCTTCTGTCCCTCCCAGCTGTGTGCCTGTCTATCTGTCTGTCCCTCCTTCTGTCCCTCCCAGCTGTGTGCCTGTCTATCTGTCTGTCCCGGCTGTCTGTCCGTCTGTCCCTCCTTCTGTCCCTCCCAGCTGTCTGTCCGTCCGTCTGTCCCTCCCAGCTTTGTGCCTGTCTGTCTGTCTGTCTGTCCCGGCTGTGTGTCTATGTTATGGAAGGCGCCGGTCGTCCCGCTGTGGTTCGGGGCCCCTGACTGTGGTCTCTGCTCTCTGCAGCTCTCCTGGAGGCCCGGGGCCTCCCTCCTCACCTGTTTGGGCCCCTGGGGCCCCGCATGTCTCAGCTGTTCCACCGGACCATAGGGAGCGGAGCGAGTGAGTACTGCGTGCGTGTGTGTGTGTTTCTGTGTTTCTGTGTAAGTGTGTGTGTTAATGACAGAATGTGTGTTTGTAAGACTGTGTTTTTTGTGTTCATTGAGCAATTTCTGTGTGCGTGCATGTTGTTTATATATATGTGTGTATGAATTGTATATGGGTATATGTATGTGTTGTACATGTGTGTGCTGTATGTATGTATGTGCATGTATGTATGTGTTGTATATGTGTGCTGTATGTATGTATGTGCATGTATGTATGTGTGCTGCATGTATGTATGTATGTGCATGTATGTGTGCTGTATGTATGTGTTGTATATGTGTGCTGTATGTATGTATGTATGTGCTGTATATGTGTGCTGTATGTATGTGCATGTATGTATGTGTTGTATATGTGCGCTGTATGTATGTATGCATGTATGTGTGCTGTATATGTGTGCTGTATGTATGTATGTGCATGTATGTGTGTGTTGTATATGTGTGCTGCATGTATGTATGTGCATGTATGTATGTGTGGTATGTGTGCTGTATGTATGTATGTATGTGCTGTATATGTGTGCTGTATGTATGTATGTGCATGTATGTGTGTGTTGTATATGTGTGCTGTATGTATGTATGTATGTGCTGTATATGTGTGCTATATGTATGTGTGTGCATGTATGTGTGTGTTGTATATGTGTAGCTGAGAGCTGAGTGTCCCTGCTCTCCAGGCTCTAAGGCTCAGCAGCTGCTGCAGGGCCTCCAGGCCGTGGGGGATGAGTCCCAGCAGCTGCAGGCTGTGATAGAGATGTGTCAGCTCCTGGTGATGGGCAACGAGGAGACCCTGGGGGGCTTCCCTGTGAAGAGCGTGGTGCCTGCGCTGGTGAGACTGTAGCCCTGCCCCCCCCCCCCCCCCCCACAAACCCTGACCACATCCCTAAACCCTGAACCCTGACCATGTCCCCAACCCTACCCTAACCCTAAACCCTGACCACATTCCCGTTCCTCCCCTAACTGTAACCCTGACCACATCCCTAAACCCTGACCACATCCCCAACCCTACCCTAACCCTAAACCTTTACCACATCCCCGTACCCTCCCCTAACTGTAACCCTGACCACATCCCCAACCCTACCATAACCACATCCCTTTACCGTAACCCTTTACATTAACCTGGGCCACATCCCCTATTTCTCTCTCTAAAATTTACATTGTTAAACTAACCCCTCGAACCCTAAACCCAAAGACACGCGTATCATGCCCCAACTTGCCCTCCCCAACAAACCCAAACCCCATGGACTGTGTTGGGTGGTGCTCCTGCTCCTGACTTAAACACAAACTCCCTTTTCTCTTCTTCACAGATCACACTCCTGCAGATGGAACATAACTTTGACATTGTGAGTCCTTGTTAACAGATCTTCCTTTTTACACTGCATCAGTTTGAAGAATGAAATGTGCTGTGTCTCAGTTATTTCAGCTCTCTCTCTTTCTCTCTCTCTCTGTCTGCCCCTCCTATCTCTCCCACTCTCTCTCTGCTTTGTCTCCCCCTCACTCCCTCCTACCTCTCTCTCTTCACCCCCTCTATCTCCCTCTCTCACTTTGCCCCTCTACCTATCTTTCTGACTCTCTCTCTCTTCCTCATCCCTCATCATCCCCCCCTTTGCCTCCCAACCTCCCTCTCCCTCTCCCTCTCCCTCCCTCTTTCTCTCTCCCACCCTCCCTTTCTCCCCCCTCCCACCTTCTCACCCTCTCCCTCCCCCATCTCTCTCTCTCTCCCCCTCTCTCTCTCCCACCCTCCCTCCTTCCCTCTCTCTCTCTCCCCCCTCTCTCTCTCCCACCCTCCCTCCTTCCCCCTCTCTCTCTCCCCCCTCTCTCTCTCTCCCACCCTCCCTCCTTCCCTCTCTCTCTCTCTCTCTCAGATGAACCATGCCTCTCGCGCTCTCACCTATATGATGGAGGCGCTGCCTCGGTCGTCTGCGGTCGTAGTGGACGCCATACCGGTCTTCTTAGAGAAGGTGAGGCCCGGGTCAGCGGCAGCGTGTGCTGCGTGCGTGGGCCGGGGGTGTCACCTGTGTGTAACTGACTCAGTGGGGCATTTTGGTAATTTTTCGGGGGAGGGAGTCTGTGTCTGTGTGTCTGTCCTGTTTACAGAGCTGGTGATATTAACCTGTCTGTCTGTCTGTCTGTCTGTCTGCCCTGTTTACAGAGCTGGTGATATTAAACTGTCTGTCTGTCTGTCCTGTTTACAGAGCTGGCGATATTAACCTGTCTGTCTGTCTGTCTGTCTGCCCTGTTTAAAGAGCTAGTGATGTTAACCTGTCTGTCTGTCTGTCTGCCCTGTTTATGGTGCAGGTGATGTTAACCTCTGTGTGTGTCTGACTGTCCAGTTCCCGGCTGTAGGAGGTGTTCCATGCATCTGCTCTCTCTCTTGCGCACATACAGCTGCAGGTGATCCAGTTCATCGATGTAGCGGAACAGGCTCTCACTGCCCTGGAGATGTTGTCACGGCGACACAGCAAAGCCATTCTGCAGGCTGTGAGTAGGAGGCATGGCACCTCTGTACACATGTTTCTCCTCTCCTCTCCTCCCTCTGTCCTCTCTCTCTTCCCTTCTTCTTTCCCCATCTTCCTCTTTTCCTCCTCTCCACTTTCCCTCTGTGTCCTCTACCTCTGTGTCCTCTCCTCCTCTCCTCTTCTCCCTCTGTGTCCTCTCCTTCTCTCCTCCTCTCCCTCTGTGTCCTCTCCCTCTCTCCTCCTTTCCCTTTGCGTCCTCTCCCTCTCTCCTCCTCTTCCTCTGTGTCCTCTCCCTCTCTCCTCCTCTCCCTCTGTGTCCTCTACGTCTGTGTCCTCTCCTTCTCTCCTCCTCTCCCTCCGTGTCTTCTCCCTCTCTCCTCCTTTCCCTTTGCGTCCTCTCCCTCTCTCCTCCTCTTCCTCTGTGTCCTCTCCCTCTCTCCTCCTCTCCCCCCTGCGTCCTCTCCTTCTCTCCTCCTCTCCCTCTGTGTCCTCTCCTTCTCTCCTCCTCTTCCTCTGTGTCCTCTCCCTCTCTCCTCCTTTCCCCCCTGCGTCCTCCTCCGCTTCCCCTTCTCTCCCTCTCTCTCTCACGCGTGTGCTGTTTCTCAGGGTGGCCTGGCGGACTGTCTGCTGTACCTGGAGTTCTTCAGCATCAACGCGCAGCGCAACGCCCTGGCGATCGCTGCCAACTGCTGCCAGAGCATCACGCCCGACGAGTTCCACTTCGTGTCCGACTCCCTGCCCCTGCTCACCCAGAGACTCACGCACCAGGTCTCAACATGCGCGTGCACACACACACACACACACACACACACACACACACACACACACACACACGCGTGCTCACCCAGAGACTCACGCACCAGGTCTCAACACGCGCGTACACACACGCACACACACGCCCCAGAGACTCACGCACCAGGTCTCAACACGCGCGTGCACACACGCACACACACACACACACACACACACACACACGCGTGCTCACCCAGAGACTCACGCACCAGGTCTCAACATGTGCGTGCACACACGCACACACACACACACACACACACACACACGCGTGCTCACCCAGAGACTCACGCACCAGGTCTCAACATGCGCGTGCACACACGCACACACACACACACACACACACACACACACGCCCCAGAGACTCACGCACCAGGTCTCAACATGCGCGTGCACACACGCACACACACACACACACACACACACACACACACACACACACACACACGCCCCAGAGACTCACGCACCAGGTCTCAACATGCGCGTGCACACACGCACACACACACACACACACGCGTGCTCACCCAGAGACTCACGCACCAGGTCTCAACACGCGCGTACACACACGCGCACACACACACACACGCGTGCTCACCCAGAGACTCACGCACCAGGTCTCAACACGCGCGTACACACACGCGCACACACACACACACGCCCCAGAGACTCACACACCAGGTCTCAACATGCGCGTACACACACGCGCACACACAGACACACACGCACACCCGTACATACCTACGCACACGCGCACGCACGCACACACATACAAACACTGCACACACACACACACACTCACACACACAACCCCCCCCACACACCCACACACACACATATGCAGGTGTGTGCCTGTGCTCTGCAGGATAAAAGGTTTGTTAAATCTGGCTGTTTCCTCTGTTTTCAGGATAAGAAGTCTGTTGAAAGCACCTGCCTGTGTTTCGCCAGACTGGTGGACAATTTCCAGCACGAAGAGGTGAGACCAGGTCCTGTGCTGTGGGAGGCTGCAGAACCTGATGGTGACCTCTGCCCTCTCCCCTCTGACCCCTGACCCTTTCTCTGACCTGTCGCAGAACCTGCTGCAGCAGGTGGTGTCCCGGGACCTGCTGACGAACGTGCAGCAGCTGCTGGTGGTGACCCCGCCCGTGCTGAGTTCCGGAATGTTCATCATGGTGGTGCGCATGCTGTCGCTCATGTGCTCAAACTGCCCCTGTCTGGCCGTGCAGCTCATGAGACAGAGTGAGTGACCTCCTCCTGGCCCCGCCCCCCCCCCAACCCAAATACGCCCCTGGCCCCGCCCGTAAACCCTCAAATGACTCCCTCTGCAGCACCCAGATACCCCTTGTCCAGCCCCCTCGACTTCTGTACATTCCCTCCCTTTCACCCTTTCACCCCACATAAGGCCCCTGGCCCCGCCCATAATAATTTGGCTCTTTGGCCCCCTGAACCCCATCCCCACAGATAAAGCCAGCTTTGTATCAGAGCTTGACTAGTGTAAGTTACATAGGAGGAAAACTACTTGGATTGGCACAAAACAAAATGGCTGCTCGCGTACGATGCTCGGTTCCCTAAGCACTGCTGTGGAAGCAACTAGAACTTTCCCTCCAAAGTTCTGCGGTCACATGGTCTGGGAGGCCTCTGCCCATGCTCCAGTCACATGTGTAACTGAGCCTGCTGTATTGCTGTATCTCACGTAATACACCAGCGCCACACTCGTCTCCTGACTGTTTCTGCACAGACATGGCGGAGACCCTCCGCTTCCTCCTGTGTGGGGCGGCGAGCAGCCAGGAGCAGATCGACCTTCTTCCCAGGAGCCCCCAGGAGCTCTATGAGCTGACCTCACTCATCTGGTGAGCTCCGCCCGCTTGCTGCTTCCTGCCACGTGACACAGAAGGGCACGTGCCCCGACTGTCTTCCCTTCTGACTCCCAGGTCTCAGCCCCTGAGGTCTGTGCTTTCAGTAACAAGAATGTGGAAGTGTAGCCAAATTCCAGGGCCATACACACTCGATACGTGCAACTGGAAACTTTAGAGCCAACATGGCCGCTGGGTTTTGAGCCAGAGCGCAGTGTATTTCCTCCATGTGCTGACCCGTGTGGCGGTCCTGCAGCCAGCTGATGCCCTGCCTGCCCAGAGAGGGCATCTTCGCCGTGGACTCCCTGCTGAAGAAGGGCGGCGCCCAGGCCAGCGAGGGTGCCGTCTGGCAGTGGAGGGACGACCGCGGACTGTGGCACCCCTACAACCGCATCGACAGCCGAATTATCGAGGTACCCGCCCGGCCCGGACTGTGTGTGTGTGTGTGTGTCTGTGAGCATCTGTCAGTGTGCGTGTGTGTATATGTGTGTGCGTGTGTGCGCGTGCGTTTGCGTGTATTTGTGTGTGTGTGTGTGTGTGTGTGTGAATGTCTGTGAGTGTGCGTGTGTGTCTGTGAGCATCTGTGAGTGTGCTTGTGTGTGTGTGTGTGTGTGTGCGTGTGTGCGCGTGCGTTTGCGTGTGTGTGTGCATGTGTGCGTGTGCGTTTGCGTGTGTGTGTGTGCGTGTGTGTGAATGTCTGTGAGTGTGCATGTGTGTCTATGAGCATCTGTGAGTGTGCTCGTGTGTGTGTGTATGTGTATCTGTGCATGTGTAAATCACCACAGTAAATCACCTATAACCAAGAATTTCTCATAAAATGAAAGTTAGTTTTCAAATATGGCTTTACAAAAATATTAATTGACAAAATGTGTGACACAAAATCAGAAATAAAGTTTGGATGTGAGCACTTTGTGAACTTGTTAAACTTTCGCAATACCTTCACCTTCTTGTCATGTATCTGTCTTATTATGACACCTGTCAGGGTTTTGAAGTCCCTGGATAGGCTGGGGTGGTTGTCGGGCCGATGCTTTGCTAGGGTCGCTGCACTGCCTCCCTTGGGAAAGAAATTTTTAAGCTTTTTTTTTTTTGCGATCGGGCGTTGTGACGTTCTCAGGTGTGCCTTTGTGACTGGCTTTGTAGGCAGAGGACTGCAGCGCGGGGTTGACACAGGTGCTGACGCAAGTGCGCACGCACGGCAGAAAGATTAAAAAAGCGCGTCGATGAAAAGCGCGCCTAAAAATAGATCCGGTGAAGTGCCGGGCGTGTTCATCTCTTTGCCTGCTTGCGTGCGGGCCTGGGCCTCCTTTGTCAACAGTCAGTGTGTGATCTGCCGCTTTTATGACAAGCAAACTTCTCAGCCTGCTTTCTCACACTCACAGCTCCACACACACGCGCGTGCACACACGCACACGCATGTATACACACACACACACACACACGCACGTATACACACACACATGCACACACAGACGCACGCACACACACATACACACACACACACACGCACGCACACGCACATATACACACACACACACACACGCACGTACGCACACGCACGTATACACACACACATGCACACACAGACGCACGCACACACACATGCGCACGCGCACACACATGCACATGCACACGCACACACAGACACATGCACGCACGCACGCACGCACACACTCGCAGGCCACTAGGCACACCCACTGCGTCGGTGTTCTGTCAGTTCTTAAAGGAACAGTTTTTATTTTCGAACGGATTGCAGCCATAGAAAGGAATGTTGGCCGCATTGTTGTGTTTTTGTTTTAAACTTTTGTTTGTGCTGGTATACCGTGTGTATGTGAGTGTGTGTGTGTGTGTGTGTGTGTGTTTGTGAAAGATAAACTATATAAAAAGTTTGGAATATGAGCCCAGGTGCGTTGGTCCAGTATGAACAGCCAGGTAGAACACTATAGAAGACCCGCACACTGGTATATACAACGGATGAAATCCAAAGAGGCTTCAGCAAAAATATTTATTTATTATCAAGTACAAAATTCATCAGCGTCTAGAGATGCCTGGAGATATTGTATATGCCAGTGTTTGGGTATTTAGTGTGTTCATGTGTGTGCAACTTTGTGTGTGCATGCGTTTGAGTGCGTTTGGTTTCTCTGACCACCATGTTGCTCCGCCCCCAGACAGCCCACCAGAGTGGGGAGGAGGAGCTGAGCCTGTCCCTGGGGCGGGTCTACACTATCGACTTCAACTCTATGCAGCAAATCAATGAGGACACAGGAACTGCCCGAGCCATTCAGAGAAAACCACACCCCCTATCCAGCACCAGCTGCAGTGAGTGTATCTCTGTACTGACACGCACTCACACACTCTCTCACACACACACTGTGTCCACTCACCCAAAAAAAGTAGTTGACCGTATCGTGTGAGGTGACGTCAGTATTTGGGACAAGCTGATCGTTTTGCAAGCTTCATTCAGAATTCAGGCAGAATCTTGGAAAAAAAGCCTGACGCCTGCACGTTTGAGACGGGAGTGTACTCACACCCGGGGCCTCGGGAGCGACCCGCGCCGCTCGCCGCCTGACCGCGTGCTGCCTGACCACGTGCCGCTCACCGCCTGACCGCGCGCCGCCTGACCGTGCGCTTCCTGTTTCCTGTCCCAGGCGGGCACGCGGAGCCGCGGCGGGAGGACGCGCGGGCGCAGCTGATGAAGGAGGAGCCCGAGCTGACGCGCTGCTTCGTTAAGACGCTGTTCGGCGTGCTGTACGAGGCCTACAGCTCCTCCGCCGGGCCCGCCGTCCGCCACAAGTGCCTTCGAGCCGTCCTGAGGATCGTCTACTTCTCCGACGCGCAGCTGCTCAGGGACGTGCTGAGGAACCACGCCGTGTCCAGGTGAGTCGGGTGGGGGGGGGGGGGGGGGGCAAGCGCCTGCATTTTAACACACATCCCCCTAGTGTACGAGCTAACACTCACCCTGCTAGTGCACTCGTTAATACACGCCCCGCTAGTACACACGTTAGCACACCGCGCTAGTGCACTCGTTAACACACGCCGCGCTAGTACACACGTTAGCACACCGCGCTAGTGCACTCGTTAACACACGCCGCGCTAGTACACACGTTAGCACATCGCGCTAGTGCACTCGTTAACACAAGCCCCGCTAGTACACACGTTAGCACACCGTGCTAGCGCCCTCGTTCTGTATCTGTGTGTGTGTGTGTGCCTGTATATGTGTACGTACTGTGTGTGCGTAATGTGCATATGTTTTTTGTTTTTTTATCCCCCTGTGTTTCTGTATTTGAATACCCCTGATCTCTAGCTCAAGGGTTGTTCATGTCCCCACTAATCACGTCCCCTCTATGTCTGTATGTAGGTGTGTTTGTATGTATATATGTGTGTGTGTATGCACCCATAAATGTGTACGTACTGTGTGTGGGTAATGTGTGTATTTGTATTTGAATGCCTCGAG
Organism: Anguilla pacifica; assembly: GCA_039654925.1. Taxonomy (NCBI): domain Eukaryota; kingdom Metazoa; phylum Chordata; class Actinopteri; order Anguilliformes; family Anguillidae; genus Anguilla; species Anguilla pacifica. Next base: position 6,933,076 of record CM077289.1, read on the forward strand.
GCTCTCTTGCTCTGCGGTTGTTAATGTCCTCACTAGTCTGTGTGTGTGCGTCGGTAAATTTAGTGTCCTGTACGGGTTGTGTGTTTCAGTCACATCGCCTCCATGCTGTCCAGTCAGGACCTGAGGATCGTGGTCGGGGCCCTGCAGATGGCCGAGATCCTCATGCAGAAGCTCTCTGACGTTTTCGGCATCTATTTCAGAAGAGAAGGTGGGCGGTCCCCCGCATTTCGAGGGGAAAGGCTCTCTCGTCTTTTAAAGCGGAGCTTTTGAACTCGCGTACATGCACACAGATGCGCACGCACACACACAAACATGCAACACACAGGCCTAGTTGTATCTGTTTTATCTGATACACAAACCAAAATAGATCTAGCAATGGTCCCAGTGCATAGAACCCATGCTAGACAGTAGTAGAGTTGGTTTGCATTGCGAGTTTGCCCTGCTGACCAGTTGTGACTATGTGTGTGTGTGTTTGTTTGTTTGTGTGTACATGCATGTGTCTGTGCGCGTGCGTGTGCGTGTGCGTGTGCGTGTGTGTGTGTGTGTTCAGGTGTGATGCACCAGGTGAAGAAACTGGCTGAGTCGGAGACCTTCTTCACCAGCCCTCCCAGGGTGTGCTCCAGCGGAACCTCCGGTCTCTGCAACACAACCATCAGCATGGTGACCGCTACCATGGCAACCAATGTCCCGTCTGACCTGGGCTCTCCCAGCTACCAGCATAGCATGGATGACTCGCTGGACCTGAGCCCACAGGGGTGAGAGACCAGAGCCCACCAATCACAGCACTGCCCATTCAGCTCCTCCTTCTGCAGGCAGCCAATCACAGCACTGCCCATCCAGCCCCTCCTTCTGCAGGCAGCCAATCACAACACTGCCTATTCAGCCCCTCCTTCTGCAGGCAGCCAATTACAGCACTGCCCATCCAGCCCCTCCTCCTGCAGGCAGCCAGTCACAGCACTGCCCATCCAGCCCCTCCTCGTGCAGGCAGCCAATCATAGCACTGTGCCATTTCTTAATGGCACATCCCTCACACTACCAGATACCCAATCACAGCACAGCTGTTGTAAAGCTCCCAGTACCCCTAGCCCTGCTGTGAGACTGTTCTGTTCTCCTGACTGTTCAGTGAGGCTGTTCTGCTCTCTCACTCTCTCACTCTCTCTCTCTCACCCCCCCCCCCCCCCCCAGGCGGTTGAGCGACGCTCTGAAGAGGAAGCGGCTTCCTATACGAGGCCCCAGAAGGCCCAAGTACTCTCCCCCGCGGGACGAGGACAAAATGGACAATCAGGGTACGGGTGCCTTGCCTTAATTATAATGGTCACGTACACACACACACACACGGGGGTGACATGGCTCAGGAGGTAAGAGCAGTTGCCTGGCAGTCGGAGGGTTGCCGGTTCAAACCCCAGCCTGGGTGTGTCGAAGTGTCCCTGAGCAAGACACTTAACCCCTAACTGCTCTGGCGAATGAGAGGCATCAATTGTAAAGTGCATTGGATAAAAGCGCTATATAAATGCAGTCCATTTTACCATTTTTCTTTACCATTTTTACGCACAGACTTCTTTGGCAAACTCGGCTGGTTTTAAAGGCATGCGAGGCACATAATTGCTCCCCACACTTTAGGACGGCTCCCTCCTGCTCTGTTCTGCTCGCACATTGGGCTCACTGACCTTCAGCTCTAAAGACAGAGAAACTCACGATGGCTCTTTCACTGCGGTCCTTAATCCCTCTTCCCCTGCAGCTAAGAGTCCCACCAGCACTCAGTCCCCAAAATCCTCCTTCCTGGCTAGCCTGAACCCCAAGTCCTGGGGCAAACTGGGCGCCCAGACCAACAACGCCATTTCGGACCCGTCCCGCATGGCGGGGGTGAGCGGGCTGACCCGGGCCACGCCCAAGGACTCCGTCTGCAACAACAGGTTCGGCTCGCCTGTGCTGTCGCGTTGCCTCACAACACTGAGTTTGAGCACTGAGCTTCAGTAATGAGATTCAACACTAAGCCTGAACACTGAGATTCAACACTGAACTTCAACACTGAGCCTGAACACTGAGATTCAACACTGTGCCTCAAAACTGAACTTCAACACTGAGCCTGAACACTGAGATTCAACACTGAACTTCAACACTGAGCCTCAACACAGCTTCAAAGCTGAGCTTCTACGTCCTGATAGCACAGCACCTCTCACCCTCACTCTTTGTCTGTCTGTTAAAGGAGTATAGCCTATATATTTAGCTTTTTTCATGTTTTCATATTTCTCTCTTTTAAACAATCTCCCTCTCTCTCCCCCACTCCTCCCTCGACCGTACTCCCTCCCCTCCCTCTCCCCCTCTCTTTCTCTCTGTCCCTCTCTCCCCCACTCCTCTCTCGACCTCACTCCCTCCCCTCTTTCTCCCCCTCTCTCTCGACCCCACCCCCCTCTCTCCCCCTCCCTTCTCTCTCTGCCTCTCTCTCTCTCCCCTCCTCCCCCTTCCCCCTCTCCCCCCATCTCTCCCTTGACCCCACCCCCCCTCTCTCCCCCTCCCTTCTCTCTCTCTGCCTCTCTCTCTCTCCCCTCCTCCCCCCCTCCCCCTCTCCCCCCATGTCTCCCTTGACCCCACTCCCCCTCTCTCTCTCCCCTTCTCTCTATCTGCCTCTCTCTCCCCCCCCCCCCCCCCCGCGGCAGGGAGAAGATCCGTGCCTGGGTGCGGGAGCAGGCCTGCCGGTTCGTGGATCGCTACCTGGGCTGCGAGCAGCTGAACGGCAGCAGCTCCGGCGGCGTCGGCGGCCCGGCGCTGAGCGTTCTCCAGCAGCTGTGTGCGGCCACGGCGCGGCTGGGCCTGCAGGTGGACGGCGGGCTGGAGTGCCTGCTGGAGATCTGCGCCATCGTGTGCCACTCGGACGCCTCGTCCTTCGAGATCCAGCACAGCGGCCTGGTGCGCCAGCTGCTCCTGTACCTGACGTCCGACTGCGAGCGGCACGCCGTGCGCCGCCCGCTCAGGCTGCGCCGCTTCCTGCACGTCTTCTTCGGGTGCCCGGTGAGCCGCCTCTGCACCCGCCCCGCCCCTGCCCCGCACCGCACCCGCCCGCCCCGCCCCTGCCCCGCACCTGCCCGCCCCGCCCCCGCACCTGCCCCACACCACACCCGCCCGCCCCGCCCCCGCGGGGGTATTGACCGAGGGTGTGGTTTATGAGCTGGGGATCTGGGTATTGGCCGGAGGGTGTGGTTTATGAGCTGGGGGTCTGGTTATTGACTGGGGGTGTGGCTCAGGTTATGAGATTAGGGGTGTGGGCTTCATGTTGGTATGATGCTGTGGTCTGGGAATAAGAGGTGTGGGTGTGGTCTGGGTTGTGAGGTGCAGGTGTGGTCTGGGTTGTGAGGTTCGGGTGTGGTCTGGATAGTGAGGTATGGGTGTGGTCTGGGTAGTGAGGTGTGGGTGTGGTATGGGTAGTGAGGTATGGTACTGTGGTCTGGGACTAAGAGGTGTGGATGTGACCTGGGTAGTGAGGTGTGGGTGTGGTCTGGATAGTGAGGTGTGGGTGTGGTCTGGGTTGTGAGGTGTGGGTGTAGTTTTGGGTAGTGAGGTGTGGGTGTGACCTGGGTAGAGAGGTGGTCTGGTTTTGGGTAGTGAGGTGTGGGTGTGACCTGGGTAGAGAGGTGGTCTGGTTTTGGGTAGTGAGGTTATGTGTGTGACCTTGGTTGTGAGGTGTGGGTGTGAGTGTGGGTGTGACCTGGGTAGTGAGGTGTGGGTGTGGTCTGGATAGTGAGGTTATGGGTCTGGTTTTGGATAGTGAGGTTATGAGTGTGACCTCGGTTGTGAGGTTATGGGTGTGGTCTGGATAGTGAGGTTATGGGTCTGGTTTTGGATAGTGAGGTTATGGGTCTGGTTTTGGATAGTGAGGTTATGGGTCTGGTTTTGGATAGTGAGGTTATGGGTCTGGTTTTGGATAGTGAGCTTATGGGTCTGGTTTTGGATAGTGAGCTTATGAGTGTGGCTCTGCTTTTGGCTCCAGGTTCCGGGCACAGAGCCCCCGGGGCGGTTGGACCCCTGTGAGAGTGGGCCCCTCCTGGCGCTGGTGCACAAGATGAACAGCTGCCTGAGCCAGATGGAGCAGTTCCCTGTCAAAGTGCACGACTTCCCCAGCGGGAACGGCACCGGGAGCAGGTCAGCTCTACCTCTCACCTTTCTAATGTCTGACTCTCTCTTTCTCTGACTCTCTCACTCTCACTCTCTATCATTTGCTCTCTCTTGCTCTTTCTTGCTCTCTTCCCTTTTCCTTTCCTCTCTCTTTCTCTTACCTGTTATCTCTCAGGCACGTTCTCTTGCCTCTCTTATACGCTACCTGTCTTTCTCTGCCGTACATTACATTACAGTACATTTATTTGGCAGACATTTTTATCCAAAGCGACGTACAAAAAGTGCATTTCATGGTCATAGACAACTGCTTAACACAGGTTCAGTAAGGTACAATACTTATTTTGTACAGCTATTTCTAGCCGTACACTATTCCTCTTAGGTAAACTCTCCTTCTCACACGCACCCACTCTCTATCTCCCTTTCTCTTACTCTTTTCGCTGAGTCTCTGTCGCCATGTCTCTCCCCCCCCCCCCCCCCCCCGTCAATCTCATTGGCTTTCTCTGTCAGTGCTGCTTTGTGATTGGCTGATCTGTGTTGCTTCCGCAGAGGCTCCCAGGCTCTCAAGTTTTTCAACACCCACCAGCTGAAGTGTCAGCTTCAGAGACACCCGGACTGCGCCAACGTCAAGCAGTGGAAGGGGGGAACCGTCAAGATCGACCCCCTGGCCTTGGTACAGGCCATCGAGAGATACCTTGTCGTCAGAGGTTTGGCAGCACTCATTTTCTGAGGACCTGATATTGCCCAGGATGTCTCTACGGCTTGTCTGAAGTTGACAGTGAACAGTGTTAACCCTTTCCCCTCCAGGCTACGGCCGGATTCGAGAGGAAGACCAGGACAGCGAGGAGGACGGCTCGGACGATGAAATAGACGAGTCTCTGGTACGGGAGACTGGATTATGATTTTCACACATAAACGGGTTGTATGGGCACGCCAGTGCTCTGTACTCTTAAACCTGAGGGTTCTGAATGGGTTGTGTGTGAACACCAGTACTCTTAAAATCTTAAAACTCTCATCTCTGATGGACACTAATTTAATGGATCTGTTTTATATTCATGAAGGGGCGTGGCCATTGACAGTAACGGTACCAATAGATGCTCTTTTCTGTAACAAAACATGAGAAACTTCCATTACCAACTGCAGCCACCTGGACTAGGGCTGCTTTAATGTGGTCCTCAGTGCCAGTCGTACTGCTGATTTCCATTCTTCCCCTTGAGTCAGGGACTGATTACACTAGGACAGCACACTAATCAGTCACGTTAATCAGCTGATGATGCGGTTCTAAAGAAGACCAGCAGTACTGATGGCTGTGGGCCAGATTTGAGTACCCTTGGTCTAGGACAGAGGTGGGCAAGGAGGGCCGTATCCGTTTCTGGTTTTCATGCCAGCCTCTGCCCTTAATTACTCAATCAGCCCTTCATTTTTACGTCATCTGACGGTCTTGATAAGCGCATGAACGACAGACGAAGACTGTTTCCGTGTCCCTGAATGAAACGTGTTACTGTGATCTGACCTACGAGTGAACCAGTGTTGGTGTATACAGCCAATCGGCTCATTTAGCCGGGGTAATTGGTGGAAACAAGGACATGCATACACACCAGCCCTCCAGGCACGGAATTGCCCCCCCTTGGTCTAGGAGGTTGCACCTAGTGGAGAGGATGTAGGGACTGCAGGACCTGACCGTGTGGTTACTCT